>VYZM01016424.1:603788-669517 GCA_013398915.1 Dromas ardeola | reverse complement strand
GGGCCCGGCGCCTTCGATCTGGGGGCGCAGAGCGGGCGCTGGGCCGCCTTCCAGGAGCGGCACCGGCTGAGCTGCGAGGAGGCGGCGCGGCTGCTGCTGGACGCCTAGTGAGTACGGGGCCGGGGCGGCTGGTCCCGGCGCCGCCCGGCTGTGCCGCCCTGCCCGGCGGCTCCTTCCCCCGTTAGATCGTCGTCTTCTCGGCAGCACCCGCACAGCAGTCAACGCGGGCTCCCGGAGAGCCGCAGAGAAGGGGAGGGGGGGGCCACCACGGACAAAGTGGCTTTTTATGCTAAAGCTTCCTGTGGTTTAGGGCTCTCACATCAAAAAAAAAAAAAACAACAAAAAACGCCCCCGGGGGCTCCGTGCGGGATCCGAGACTCAGCTTCTAAATCTCCACCCATTTCCTCTGCTCTTTCTTTCCGGAGCACAGCATATCATCACTGGGCCGAAATCGGTAACTGTCCGTGGGAGTGAAAATCGGAAAGGAAAAGCGTTTCCCTTTGCGTTTTGCGTTGGATCTATAGCATGGGGATTCTGCCCAGTCGCTATGGAGGCACCTTAGGGGAGAGGGAGAAGCACAAGCTCAGAAATTCCTTGATCATGAAGTTCCTCTGCAACTACAACACAAAATAAAATGCATTTCAAATATTACGTAGAATCCACTTATCTCTGCTTTTCCCAGCTTTTAAATGGAGAAATATTAGTAGTGCTGGAACAATTGTGGCAAAATTCAGTGCCCAGTTCCAAGAGGGTTCTCTTATGATACCAGCACTCCTTTTTGTGTACTGTTGTGCACGGCTAATGCTGCAGCCTGGGTCAGCATTTTGACCTGGACTGTGGCAGGGAGTATATATTTCATATTGCATGCGGAGTGTACTTGAACTGTTGCTCTTCTTTCCTTTTCACAATTTTAATTAAGCCAGAAATGTAATTGCTGCAGAAGACAAAAGCCATTCTCTACCTCACTGTGGCACATTTTATTAAAATACATTTGAGTGGATAGATTTTCTGGTGTTGTGCAATTGCTCAAAGCAGAATTGAATAATGTAGTATACAGCCTTAATGTTTGCTTGGCCGAAAAAACCCAAACAACCAAGCATGATCACAAAACCTCTCTGTTGTTTCTCTCTCCAGTGAATACAGAGGTTTGGTCAAACACACGGGAGGCTGCCACTGCGGAGCCGTTCGCTTTGAGGTCTGGGCTTCAGCAGATCTGCATGTTTTTAACTGCAAGTGAGTCTTTTTTTTTGTTCCCTATTTTCAATGATGAATAAAAGCTCGTATGCTTTTCCAATCAATATCTTAGAGCTAAAAGAAGATGACACAACTGCAGAACATCCTCTGCGCTGTTTCCATAGGGTATAGCCCTAATTATGTCCTCATCCAATATGGATCAGTGCTGGTGATTTCAGGTCCTGCTTCTTTGGGCAGGACTTCAGGTGTCACACCCATGCTCATGCAGAAAGTGTCAGGACAGATCTAACGAGTACAGGTGCTCAGCCATCTGCTTTATGGTTCCTCTAAGTGCAGTGTGCTCAAAGCACATCAATCCCTTTTTAACTTGGTCGTCTCAAGTGAACATTACATCTCTGACCATGTGTGCTTCAAACTACAACAGTGTCTGATTCCAATAGTGATCCCCCTTCGCCTGCTTCTAGCTCATGGGTAAACTTCTGAATCTTACTTTCTTGTTTGCAAGGTAATTAATGTTGGCAAAATTGGCAAAGCCTGGTCTGAAAGATTAAACGGATTTCTCAGGGCTAGAGTTTGTCCCTGGTTTGTCTGTTGAGAGTTGTATACGTGAAGAAAAAATGGCATATGATGTTTGGTGTAGGAGGATACCTTCTCAGTGTACCTCTGTAGGGTCAGTCTGTTCCATGGCTCTGCTTTTAGCTAGATCTGATTGCTGTACTGCAACTTGTCCGCTGCTTCTAGAAAGCTCTGCTTTTTCTTTTATAGTTGCAGCATTTGCACAAAGAAACAGAACAGACACTTCATTGTCCCAGCATCGCGTTTCAAGCTGCTGAAGGTAGAGTAAGAATGACGTAAGAGGGCATGAACACGAGCAGTATAATCCAGTGTTATCTTCAAAAATGCAACTGGCAGCCAGTTTTCTGTCCTAAGTTTGTCTATGGCTGGTTGAGGGAAATGGCTGAATTTTACGCCGTTTGGTGTGGGTGTTAGTGCATCTTATTTAGTGAGCTGACATTAGAGCTCTTGCAGTTCTCAGGCTTGACTGGGATGGACGCATGTAGATACAAAGCACAGGGGTTCAGAAAAGGAGCATGAATGCAGAACTCTGTATCTCAAGTAAAGACATGAAGGTGGTATTTTAAATTTTACATTTCTTAGCTACAGGCCTATAGAAAGTAATTAATATGTCTATTTATGCGAAAAACTTACATTGCTTTTCGTTTGCTTAGGGTGCCGATAATTTGACAACGTACACCTTCAACACACATCGCGCCCAGCACACGTTCTGCAAGACCTGTGGTGTACAGAGCTTTTATACTCCTCGTTCTAATCCAGATGGTTATGGTAGGTAGCAAGAGTAACCTGTGGTAACCAAGGCTAACCACCAAGCGAACCTTGGATAAAGACTCCATTGGCTACTAACATGACAGCAGTAAGCAGCATGTGTCTTAAGTGTTTGTTCCTAAAGTGACAAACATCTGGAACTGCAGTCTGAACCTGTAGCACCTCCACAAGAAACAGTCTTACCTATGACCTGTGGGCTTCTGCCCACGAGAGGTTTCTTATCAGGGGTCCTCAGCCTTAACTGAGCATTTACTATTCCCTGAGATGCGCCATCCCACAGGGTGGTGGTGGCATCTCCCACACTTTACCTATGAAAAGCAGGTTTCTATGTACTCTGTCTTTCTTCAGGAATAGCTCCCCATTGCCTGGATGATGGCACCGTGCAGACCATTGTCACAGAGGATATCAATGGCAAGGAATGGGAGAAGGCAGTGAAGGAACATAAGACCATCAGAGACATGTCAAAACCCTGACATACCCTTCCAGCAGCTGAACTTGGAGCACTGCCGTGGAACTGTACTCTGGGCTCTGCTGGGTGAGGGCTGGCAAAATCAGTCTCTACTTTGTTGTTATCTGTTCTCTGTTTCTTAAATAAATCTTTCTATGCTGCCTGTCCCATTCATTTGTGACTTTCAGTTTTCAAGCTACCTCTGTTCTATAAACCACCCCGGGCTGCTATTCTCATACTTTGCCCATAGCTGTGCTAAAGTTTAAATCACAGTAAACAGAGCAAAGTTAAAAAAAAAAAAAAATCTAATCTTTGTATGGATATTTCCTGTGCTTCAAGTCTGGCTTATAAAAATGCCCTATATAAGATAATCTCTTGCTTAGGACATAATACTAACTTACACTGTTTTTTCTCCATTGACTTCAATGAATTGAGCATGGATTTAGAGTTAAAGGGGATCTGAAAGAGCTTAGCAGGCTCAAGCTCAGTGAAGCATAGGCTGAGGTTCAGTAAAGCATTTACACAGGTGGTTAGCTGTATGCAAGAGAGGGGCCACTGAAGTTATTCACGTGATTAAGTGCTGTTTTGCTTAAGCCTGGACTTACTCATGGTCTTAAAGGCTGAGTAAGCATATGGTTAGGTACTGACTCATGGCCAGGGAACAGAGTTCAGCAGTGTCACACTCTTACAACGATGGGCATGTACTTCAGTACAACCAGGAACTCGTCTGTTGTCTTCAGGAGGAGGATGTGTCCACAGCAACAGATCAGGACCTGGTAATTTGGGCTGTGATCTTGCCTGTGCAATGACTAGCTGTGCAGAGGCAGGAAAGAGGCCTCCTGCAGATGTGAGCCCACATTAATGAGTGCAAAGGCTTACAGAAATGTTGAATATTGCTCACTTTGCTCCACCATGATCCCACAGAAACCCAACTCACTAGTAAAATCTCTACGTAGACTAAGAAATGAAATCCTGAAAGCTGCTTCACTTACCTTTTAACGTAAAAGGAGGGGATCTTTAACTCTTGCACTTGTCATTTACGTAAGTGGAACCGCTTTTGAAACATCTCTTGCAATTTTTATCTCTGCATATATTCTATAAAAGACCAAGTTACAGTCTGGGTCTCTTGTGCCTCATTCGTATGTCCTGTTGAGACTCTTGTGAGTTGATCTCAAGCTCCGTGTTCTGAAGCAAGAAGAAATGCTCATGTTTCATGAGGGACATGCCTCTAACACAATGTGTATGAAAGCAGCAGCAGTTGCAGCAAAGATCAGTGCAATTAGAGAAGTTTGTATGGTTTCTGATGTTTTATTTGTAAGCTCTGTTTTTTTAAAGTTCTGACTGAATAAGACAGGTCTTGTGGTTCTAGTTTTATCTGTGATGATAGCATGATCCTTGAAAAGTCACTCCTGATATTTGGATTTTACAGAAGCGCCAAGCAGTCCTCGCAGCTATATCCTCTTGGGGAAAAAGTAGTTTGTGACACATCTTCTCCAATGCAGGATACTCCTGCATTTTACTCCTAATTAGGTTAATCCAAATTTCTTATCCTGTTTAAGCTTCTGCAGTGAGAAACTGGAGTAGCTGTTAACCCTGTTCATCTCCACGTATCAGGCAACAAGATACTCAGAAGCAAGTTCATACAGCCTGTTTTTCTGTAGTCTGAAAGAATGCTGCACAAAGAGAATCCTGTCCTCTTTGGCATGTAACAGGTGAGTTTTCTTTAGTCCGTGGCCTGACACGGTCTTTTACTCATTCTTTTAGTCATGAAGTTGAGCGGCGTCTCTTTTACAGAAGGCGGAGTGAATTGATCATCATATAACGTGAGAAAAGCATATAGATGTGGCGAAACCAGAGAAGCTGGCTGCGATGACACCGCATGGCTCTCTAAAAAGAAAAATAGTTGAGAAAGCATTACAAGAACGTTCCAGACCTAATGAGAGGGCAGTTTCCTAGGCCTCCTTTGAAGTTCACTGCCAATTCACAGGACAGCCTGTTTGCAGTGAGCAGGGAAGAAGTCATGGGAGGTAGAAGGCGGCCTATTCTATGGGGCCAAAGGGCAGGGAGAGGCCTGTCTGCCCCTGTGTGGCTCGTGTTCAGAGGGATCCTGCTAGAAAGGACATTATCAGCTGTAGATTGGTGCTGTGAGTTTCTTTGTCACAGAACTCCTCCTCCCTATGTGATCTCACACCTGGGTGTTCACATGCTGGGGAAGCAGAAACCCGATAGGTGTACGTCTGAGAACACTTTGCATGCTGCTTCCGATCATAGATTGCCAGCTAAACCTTAACTTAACCTATTTATAGTACACCAGCTTAGAAAGGTCAGATTTCAGAAACAAAAAACACAAGGGAATAATGCTACCTTTGTCAGAGCAGTTTCCATACGTAACTCTATCTTTTGGCAGCTTCAAAAGCAGGAAAGTTCTGTAATTTGTGGATTAACAGGACTGTTTGCTGGGCAAATATTTTCGTGCTATGGAAGGGGAACTACTCAGATTCTGGGAACTGTAGACTAAATGTGTGACATCTCATGCAGCAAAATAGTTCAAAAAGTACACAGTAGAGAAGGGAACTCATAAAGATCTTTGGACCACAAGTTCACAAGCTGTCTCCACCTTTAGTTAGAGTCAAGGACATTGTTCCTGGCATGCAGTCATGCCATTCTTGGACATGCCACTCACGTGTTCAGAGTATTATATTGGGTCCAGTCTCCTTTGAAATACATCCGAGACACAGTGTAAAACTCAGTACGCTGTGACTACTGAAGATCTCTGAGCTGCAAATCTGCTCAGTCCCGTCCTGCTATCTACACGGCACAGGAAGCCGCCTGTCTTGTCCATTCATGTTTTACAAATCACTAATGAGTGACATTTATAATCCATGTATATAATTATTTGTGAAGTTCTCTGTGAATATGACGCTTCTGACTAAAGTCTTCACAATGATGATGAGCTATTCAAACAGGTTAAGCAGGCACCACGCATCTCACCCTGGCTTGTTCAGTCTCCTCCTCTGTGAGTATGAAGAGTGCATCTCTGGGCAGGAGGCAGGAAAGGAGTACGTCCAGGATGGAGGTGTACTTCCGGAAGAGATTTACCGATTCAAGCACGAGCACACGGCACCCTCGACAGGGAAAGAGGATAAGTATTTCAAAACAACAATATTCTTGTAAGGTTACCACCTCTCCAGGCTCAGCAGGTCTTTGCAGGCTCCCCTGTACTGCCGGCCATGGGGACCCTTTTTGTGCAAAAGAGGAGCAACTTGTACTTGAGCTTCCACCAGGATCTCTTTGTGCCCAATGCATGTCAATGACCATTTGTACTGGTTCTTGTTCTGTATGTGGTCTGTGGAAAGCAAAGCTAGCTCTGAACACCAGAGGGTTTGGGGGTATTTTTGGTTATAATTTAAATTACTCCTACATAGTTAGACTCAAAGGGAAGAGCACAGGATGGCTCTCTGAATGCTGGCACTACATCATATAATGGAAATGTAAAACAGGTGCACAAAAACGTTCAGATACAAAAATGAATATTCCTCTTTCTACTCCAATTCTCAGCTACATTAAAAATATTTGAAAGATTCAGGAATGGCTGTATCAAATATTAACTCAGGCAGGCAGTTACACTTTAACAGAGTTCCAGAATTCATTGCTCAGATGTTTGTGATGAAACAGATGCAGGTAACATTTATAAAGATTCCACTGGTGCGGAATTTTTTTCTGTTTTAAAGAGCCCCTTGAACTCAAAAGTTAATTGCTATTTTTTTTACTATGGCTAAATTGTCTTCACTGATGAGCTCAGAGCTACTGATGGTCCCATTAAGAGCCTGTAGCTCTCAGGGGAGCTGCTTTGGGATTTCTTAGGGCTTGGAAGCTGATGTGATTATGCTCCACACTTCAGACATTGTATTAAAGTTCGACAGAAAAGGCCAAAGTCACAGTTTACACAGGTGGTCTGATATGCAATTAGACTTGCAATGAGATTTTCTTCAGTGTGCCCTTAAATAGTGAAATTATGCAAAGGAGAGAAAGAGCAATGCTGATTCGCTACAAAGGCTGCCTAATGGACCATTTTAGTGTGTGAAGCCTGTGCTCATGTCTAATACTGCTTAAGCTGTTATGTCCTCAGCACAAAGCGAATTTTGCTCAAATAACCTCTGGGCTCTAAAATGTAGGGAGGACTTGTGTCCTTCTAAGGGAAAAGACACTCTAGGACAGGGGCAGAACCAAACATCTTTTCTGAAAAGAGTAACTGTGTGAGGTTGGTTTCTGTGAGAGAGGTGATGATGCCTCTGCTAGGAGCCCTCTGTGCAGATCTGCAAAGGAATCTCATCCCACGAGGATGTCAACAGTCAACCTGCTGCTAACTTCCCTACTTTGGACATTTGGTAGATCCTTCAGTCTAGGCTCGATCAAGTATGAGACAGAAAAGCAAAACTTGCAGCTCTTATGCTGAATTAGTTTCCTGGAGACACACGGGAAGAAGCCCCCAAAAGTCTCCCAAGATAGAGCACGGTACTCAAAGACACCCCACCAGCACCATTCCTTCTCCAGCTGGGGGTCTGTGGGACACTGAACCCAGGAACAAACGGCATGCACGGGACGATCCTCCACAAATCCACTCACAAGTGATTTGTGTCCTCTGCCTCTTCCCAGTGGACTCATTTCACTGCAAAGAAACATCTCGCTTTTATTCCAGCCAAAGCCTGCAGGACATGACAGCCCTGATGGACTCCCTCCAGCACATTTCCAGGATCTTTCAATTCCTTTCTTTCTTCTCTCTCCTTCAAGAGAAAGCTGTACAATTTGTTCCAACTTTTCAATAGCCTTTTCCACTCTCAAAAGCAAAACTGGTAACTCTTTATTTCAGTATCACAGAGGGCTCCAGGTTCATGCCCCCCTTCCAGTTCTCTCGCTGCCCTGATCCTGGACACGACTCCCCAGCAGGGCGGGCAGAGCATTCAGAGGAGGTATTTCCTCCTGCTGTGGGCAGCAATGGGCAGGGTTAGAGGCCTCAAGGGAAGTCACCGGCACTTCCATCCGGACAAACGCTGAAATAAGTCTGTGCTGTGCCGGAAACCGGAGGAAAAGCTCGCTTGAAGCCCACGGACACCTGCTGCGGGCCCGGCCTGCCAGGAGCTGCCGGGAGATGGCGGTGTCCGCCAGCTGCCGAGGGAGCCGGGACTCACCGCCCGCTCCCCTGCCGGCAGCGCCCTGCCCGGGCGGCACAGGTTAGGATCACTTTTGTCACCCTCCTGTCTTGTCTTAACTGTGTCAGTGCTGTGCCGTGTCCCCGCTCCCGTCCTGCTGCAGCCTCAGCCATCCAACCCTTGCAAGGTCACCGTGCCCGTCCTCGCAGAGCAGCAGCTGTGCAATGCCATCTGGAAGGACCGATGGCTCTGCCAAGCTCCCCGCAGCGAGTCTCCCTTGGACGTGCGGGAATGCAGGCAGCTGTGTGACCAGTATGGCCCGTGCCACTTCCTGACGGCCAGCCTGAGCCCCCCTCTCGCTCACGGTCCACCTTGACGAGTGACAGACGGAGCAGTTGCTGTTTAGCTGCCATAAGGTTTCAGCTTGCTACTGCAAAGGATGCTGTGCTGTGACACGTGTTGCAGTCGCACACAGAACTGCCCTGGCAGCTCTTTTACTCCCACTAAAGACATTTCTTGTTTACAACTAGTAAACTTGGAAGCAAACGTGATGTGCCATGAGCAGGGGAACCACTCTTCCCCCCCTTCTGTGCAGCGATCTCTGGGCTGCTCAGCAGCCCCCATCTGCTGGTGGGTAGTTTCAGGGAAAAGAATTAGTACAGAATTAGTACAGAGCTGCACTAAGGCACAGCAGAGGAAAAGAATAGCCTTGGATCCCCTTGCTCTTGTAGGCAGCATTCCCACTGGCCACCCGTTTGCTTTTCGGTGCTTACTGGGGAGGACAGGGCTAGAGCCAACATGGGGCAATGGGTCTTTCCTTTCCTGGATGGCTGTTAATGGGCCCTGGCAATGCCACCTGAATTCCTACTTGCAACGATGGGAAGAGAGGCCTGGCGTAGGGTTACCCACCACCAATCTCCGAAGCCTGGGCTGCTCTGGTAACACAATGTGCTTTCCCTTTCCTCATATTTTTTTTTCCCTAAGAAATATTAATTCATGCAGCTATTACACCCTTTTGTTCCCCAAAGCCCAGCAATAAGGGACCAAAACAACTGCAAGGGATTTCAGTATTGATCAGTCTGACCTCCTGGACCCCCATCGGTCAGGTCAGGCAAAGCAACGGCATTCATGCCTCACAAAATGAAGGGCACTGTAAGAGTCTTCGGTGTCAGTGACAGCAAAGGCTGCTCCGCATGGGAACGTGAGATGGAATGAAGCAGGGAAGGAATGTACAGTCCAGGGAGAGATGGAAAAGGGTTCAGAGAAACAGGCTGCTCCCTGCCAAGCAGGGTGAGAGAAGTGCTGCCATTGATGAGTCTACTCCTGTGACACCAGCAGGTGAAGCTTTTCCAAGCCTGTTGTGACTGTGACCTGGGCAAGACGGGATTAACAGTGTAATACAACCTCTCTAGGTTGGCAGAAAGGGCAAGATCAATATAGCTAGTGGATTAGGCCTAGAATAGAAGTACGTGAAGCCTTGCAGCCTGTTCAGCTTGGCTTTCTACTTTCAAATCACTTATGCAGCAAGTATGCCTAGAATGAGAAGATTATTAGCAGATCTATGTGTACGAAAGGCTTGCGCTGCTCCTGACAGACGTTAGCACACCAATTCTTTCGGAAGAGCCCTGGTTATAGCTGGATGGGGCCAGTAGCAGGGGTGGATGCATATCCAGCAGCTGTTTCGGCTTCTCGAAACAAACCTATGTGCTTCTGCCTGGGCTGGAGAACTTGATTACAGATTATAAAAAGCCTGTTGTGTTTATGCTGGCTAAAGGCATTAGAAAGCAAAGCAGGATATTTAGGGTGCTCATTTGCATATCACTGAGGCAATGCAAGGCTTAGCTGGCTTTTGCATTTGCAGAGAGATTTTCTGTGGATTCCCTGATCACATGGGCTTACACAAGTCCACCCACAAATAGTTCCCTCTTACCAAGGAGAGAGCAGCACATTTCCATGGCTGAACACGCCTTTCAGCTCTATCCAGACAGCCTCAATCCCAGCATCACTCTTGTTTCATTAAGCCCCTCTGATGCACAGCCCTGCACGCCTGCCAGATCAAATTATAAATACTGGGAATTTCAATGAGACTGGAACTATATTTGGAAAGGCTTAGCGTAAGCAGCAGCATGGGAGCTCCCCGCTCCTTTGGTGTTTGTAGGTCATGTCAGATGTGATGTAATCAGAACAGTAAGGCTTTCATGTAGCTTCAGGAGTCTCTTGATGCTGCTAGAGAAATGGAAATGTTGTCTATACGTGGGTCTGTTTCAAACCTGCACCGATTTGAGGCACAGCCCATCTTCAGGACCATAGCGTATCTAACAAACCTGCATGAGCAGCACGTGAAGGTGGCTCAGTCTAGATGAGGCCTGACATCCAGCAGTTACATCTACCACTGCGGCTCCTTGTTCTTTCTCTGTACTACACACAGCACACACAGAGCTCTTTGCTGCATCCCAAAGCTGAACAAAGAAAAGGTCCTAGGAAAGAAGCTGGCATTAATACTCCTCTTTCATAGATGGGGGAGTTGAAGAGACTTGAGTCAGAACTCAGTTAAAGGACATTCTGCCATCCTGGTTCATGCTCCATCAGCTCTTGGCCTGCAACTTGCTGCTAGCAGGGAATTAAAACTGATTTACTGTGACACATTCAAATCCTACAATGAGTCGGGAATTAGCATTAAAGAAACGCAGTCTGGATGACTGCTGAGGGAGCAGGAGGTTGACTGGGTGGGCCTGGTTGAGCCACCTTCCTATGTTCTGTCCAAACAGCTCACAGCTTTGTGCTTAAACTAGTTCCACAAAGTTGTCCCTGTGTCAGGCACTGTTTGCTAGAGATAAGGGCTGCAGATCTACTCAGGGACACCAGCTAGAAAAGGGGGTCAGGAGCAACCTGCTTCTGTACTTTGCTTCTTTCTTTTCCCTACTTTTCCCTACAGATACTTGCTCATTTACAGGTGAAAGAAGCCACTCCAACAATCTGTTGTGCCAGTGCAGATTTCAGATACCTTTCCCATACTGACCACATTTTGATGGAAGCTTGGCTTGGTACATGCAACCATTTTTGCCTGAGCTGGTAATGGTTTCTGAGGCCCTTGTCAAAAAAAATTAGAAAAAAAAAAGGCTTCTAAGAAAGATGTGACCAAAAACTCTGGGACTGATCTGAGAGACCTGGAAATAGCACTCACATTCACACCAAACAGCAAGAGGCACAGGCCAGACACTGAATCACACCACCAAGACAGGACAACCCCAAAGGACAGAAAAGTGACTGCAGAGAAGCCTGAGCTGGTAAAAAACTGCAGGGAGAAAAAAGGGCAAGGAAGAGTTCAGCTGTGGGTTTCATTTTCATTGCAAATAGCAGTGAGTTAGGCAGATGAAACCCTGGACAGAACATTCATGCAAACGATTGCCTAATGCCTGCAGGGTCATGGATGTCATGTGACATACCTTCAGGTAACTTCCGCTCTGAATGCAGGTACCTGTGAATGAAGAGATACATGGGGGTAAACACTCAATGCAGTTATTAAAATCCTGATTTCGCAAGCATAAACTCTGTACTCTAGATCAGCCTTTTTCTCTTAATACACACACACATTTACAATGGCTAATCTTATAAGGAAGTTCAGGAGCCAACACTGGATGCACATGTCAGGCAGTGGTAAGCCTCATTCCCCACACAATTCTGCCATTACCTTCCTCATCCTGGCTGCTGGGACACAGCACAAATAATCTCTATAAATCCAACTCGCTCTCCAACTTCTCATGTTGCACTAAGGGAAACTGCAAGAGGCTGCCAAAGGCTATTCACCTCCGAGAGCACTGGCTCTTTAAAGCCTTGTGTCTGCTGACCAGGACATTGCCTCAGCGGCAGCTCCTGTTTGGGAACCAGCTTCTTTCTTTCTAACCTATGCTGGCACTGGGACATCTGAGAAGCTGCTCTGACATTTTGCTCATTAAGACTTTGATCCCTTCATGACTTTGTCCTGGGAAGTCTCTGTAGCAAAAATGCGTCCCTTGGAAACAGAATGAGGGGACCAGTGCAGGAGATGTGAACAGTGATGGTACTTCCATCAAGAAGTGTAAGCAAATGATCCTGATATGGTGAAGGCATCAGAGGGTATTAGCTTCAATTCCTTTTTAATTCTCTTGTTTTTCCTGTTCTAGCCTGTGGCTCGTGGCTTCAGAGCACTTCTGCACACATCACCATTTGCATTGCCTCCAGATTTGGCCCATCACAGGGATGGGAGGAAGCAGGTCTCCAGCAGATGGCACTCAGAGCTGTCCCACACCCAGGCTTGCTCTTCCATAAAAAAAAAAAATCCAAACAACGGAACATTTGCCAAAAGGAGAAAGGAAATAAAAAAAGAAAAGTTATTTAACCCTGTGTAATATTTAAAGAGATTGTTATCATCTTATAGTGGTGTATTTAACGAAGGACAATGTGACAGTTCATGTGCAAATCAACCAGGATAAAACATACATTATATGTAAACTGTTATGTTTCTCCAGTCACTTTCAAACTAGGATTATCTCCGGCTATTGGTTAAGTTCAAGGAAAAGGATTAGCTACACAGGCGTAGACAAAATAGGAAGCACGGAGTAATGAATACCCAAAGCAATTCAAAGCAAAAGTCAAGCCAGAAATGCAGGTCATGGCAGAACTCAAACAGCAATCAGAAGACATATGCCTTAAATAGATTCTCCTGCCAATGGTCTCCTCTTCTCCAGAGCCAAAGATCTGCAAGCAATACCGTTTTCTACTAAACAATGGCCTTGTAATACTAACTTGGCCACCTTCTACCCTGCTACTCAAGTCCTACTGTTCTGACAAAGACTGTTAAATGTTGCCTTGTAAACATTACCAGCAGTTTTTTGGGGGCGGGGAGGAAGGTTTAAGCATCTCCATTAATGTCTGTTCTGCTCTTCTGCCAGAGGTTTCTTCCCTCCCCAACTAGAATCTGGCCACCCAAAGAAGTGATTTGGCACTTGGTGAAGCTAGCAGGGTGGGAACTTCTTAAAACAGGCTTGGAGAGATAAAGCAGCAAGTTGTTGTGAAATTCGGCCAACTATCTGAAGTCCTAGTGTCTGATCCGGGTGTGCTGCTCTGCCATAGAGCACTAACTGATAGTTAGTTCAAAGCACTAACTGACAGCAAATGAAAGGATGTGAAGAGCTGCTCCAAGAGTCAACTAATAATAACCATTCCTGGCCACCAGAAACAAAAGCAAGGAGAGTACCAGTTCACATGGAAACATTTCAGCAGGAGCAGAGAGCATCTTCAGCAGGGAAGGAAAGTTTGATTCGGCAGCAAATTAAGGAGTTTGTGCTTGTATAAAGGTTCCGAGAGACACAAGCTGTATCTTGGTTACTGAAAGGTCCTCAAGGCTGCTGCCAGGCAGACCTGACACTGATCTGGAAGAACAGGCACGAAGAAACAGATTCTCTCCTCATCCTTTTTGTCCTGAGCCAAATGCTTCAGCAGGGCTCAGTGCAGAGCTCTGGGAATGGGCTCCACCCAGCTGTAATGCTGCAGAGGAATTGCAGCCTTGCTCGTTTGTATTTCTCAGGCAAGAGATGGCAATGAACTGTGGCTGCAGAGAGAGAGCGAGAGAAACATAAAACTCTACCTCCTGCACACGTTCATAAAATTAGCCAGCCTTCTCCCAAATCAATCTTCTCGCTGCCATCTCCACCCTGCTGGATCTGTCTCCGTGGGACACTTCCAAGTAGGGGAGAGGTTGCAGCTCTCCTTTGTTGCCATTTTGGGAATGTTGTTTTATAGATTGGGCTTGCTGTGGTTTGGGTGAAATGAAAGAGTTTGGCATAAAATCTCAAAAATTCAAACACAAACAAGCTCTTTTTCAGGAGCTTTTTCCATGTGTTTTTTTTCCAGAGAGACTTTTTATAAATTCTTTTTAAACATGAAGTGATCCAAGGTGGCTTGTTCCCACCCACTCGCAAGTGCCAGAGGCCAGCTGATTACAGGGCACCCCTCACAGCACCCTCTTTATGATGCCTGTAGTACATTTAGATCCACATCTGAAGGCAAGTGAGACCCTCTGCAATGAAGAACTTCAAAAGGCTGTGAGATGTCTGAAGGCACCCACCATTTCTGCATTTCTCTGGGGCAGAAGCAGGACTGATGCTCTGGTGGGTGGATTTCAGTTTTGGTGATGTTCTGTTTGATGAGAAATTGTTCACTGAAATCAATGACTTCACTCTCCAAATAGCCTCCTGTGCCAAAGGCAAAACCCTTCACTGAACTGACTGCACTGGCTGCTGTAAAACACTGGGGAAATAAAATTTTGAAGAGCATGGCAAAGAATGTATGTCTTAAAGATGTGTTGGGGCTCCATTTAGAACCCTAACCTTTAATCTGCCCAATTAATATGATGAAACAGATGTGAAGAAGGAAGAACAGCCAGTCTCCTAGGAATCACAGAAACATTAGAAGGATATACTTGCCAGATGTTGGATGTTTGCTATCTGGAGCGCCTCCTCCTCCCTAACCGGACTTTCTGGCTCCATTTGCATGCACCCTGAACTACACCATGTAGCAACACGCAGTTTGTAAAACACTGTTCAGGCACTCTGTACTCACGTGTATTGCAGTGGCAAAAGATGGTTCTGCCAGTCAGAAAAAAAGGTGCCGATTCAGAGATCTTCCAGTTGACAGAGCTACACTGTGGCTCTGTGTTTTGGTCCCAGCACTGTCTGGGAGAAGAATGTGCAGTGTCACTGCTCCACTCACGTTGCTGGCAGCCTAGTGACGCTGGGGAGGACCTTCCTTGAGGCTGTTTCTTTGGGGAAAAAAAACTTCTTTGGGGGGGGAATCCCTGCAATGCTGGTGCCCTGTGCTCAACTTTATGCTAATGGCTCTCAACAGTATCATGGAAGGGCACTGGGATAAATAAACTTAGTCAATTTAAGGAAGGACGGAGCAGGGGGGAAGGAATGAGATAAAATCTAGGACAACATACCCAGCTATGGGATGTGTGCCAGGCATGGGGCAGAGTCCTCTGAGGGGACGGGACAGAGTCTCAAAGGGTAAACAGAGGAGGCCAGTTCTGCTTTGACCTTATGGGGGCAGTCTGGGTGCAATCACAGCCACCACTCATAAAAGTTCCCCCTGGGACATTTAAGATCAGTAAAACCAGAAGTGAGCTGGACTGTGAAAGGACAGGCTGAGACATAAGATACTGGAACCTGTTGTTTCTTCAACACCCTTCTTTATTTTGCAGGGAACCTAGAACTCCAGCAGCGGCTAAACAATCCCAAACAAACACATCAGTGACATAGGAAATCCTTTTCCAAGATGGAGCAAATAATAACCAGTTTTGAAAAAAGGATTTTCTGGGAAAAGGCAAGGGAAATACAAAACAGCACCCTGCTTTGAAACCATAAATGAGGTGCCACTCACTTGAAATGCATGGGCTCCTTAAAAGGAGTGAGAGATCAGAGTACCATTCCAGCCCCACGCTGGACGAAGGCATCAAATAAAGATGGTAGATGGGATACCATTCACTATCATCAAGCTAATCACCCAAGAAAGAGCTTCCTTCCTGCTAAACACGTCCTTAGAGACCTGGCCTTGGAAATTCAATACAAGCAGAACTGTGATTTGTAGGGATGTAATGCAGTTGGTGGCTTTTGAGAACTGTATCCACTGAGTCTGTGGGATTTGTCTGGACAATGTACTCTTCTTTGTTTCGATATACTTATTTGAAACGGGCATTTAATCAATCCTCCTCTTTCAGGGAGCCCCAGTGCAACCCTTCTGCACAATGCTATGTCCCATGGCATTCATAACCAGGGCATTCAATAGTCAGGCTGTGACATGTAAGTGCAACAAGGCATCGGTGGCACTCAAGCTGCATCATAATCAACTCAAGAGCGATAAAGCACTAAGCTCCCAAATATCACCTCTGCACAGTCTCATTTACAACCTACCACTGAGTTGGCGAATGTTAAGAAACATCCTGCAGGACTGAGAGGTGTTTTTCCAAATGCAATTGATGAGAATAGCCTAAGCTAATGATTCTTTGATGTAGCTTTTTATATGGCATCATTGATATAAGTTTTATGGATGCAGTTGCTATAACAACATAATGCACAGTGGTTAAATATAGCAGCTCCTATTTTCCACTCAGTTTGCTCTGCCCTAAGCTGCAAGGACTATTCTTTTCTGTTCTAGCTGGGATGAAACGGATTTGATAGCTTGCTGAAGAAAAGAAGTGGTATGGCCCTTCCCCCCCGCACCTCCCAAAGACCACTCCTCTCCACGCTAAGCAAGCCAGCAAACAACAAAACCAACAGCCTCCCATTTGCTAGGCTACTGCGCAAGAGGGCTTGTTTAAAATCAAAATGCACAGTGACTCATGCAAAACTAAACCACCTCAATATTACATGTGATCTCAGTGCAAACACTGTCATTTCAAAGTGCAGGAAAGAGAGGTTCTCAAATATTCCTGTCACGTAGTATTTACCATGCTTATTACTGTAGTGCCTGGTGACTGGCCAAATGCCGAGAGGGGAATAAAGTGACCTTGACGTCACCAAAGACCTGTTCTTCCTTGTGGACACATGTACAGAATCCTGTGTCTTGGCCACAGGGAAAGCTCCTATTTTGGGGGATAAGAGAGAATGTTGTTGACAAATCAAGGTGATGGGGAAAAAAGCAGAGGATTGCTTCCAATTCTCCCTTCTTTGCTACAGTGTGATTTTCTTGGTTTTGGGTTGTTTTGGTTTTTTTCTGTCTGGAAGCCAGAACTGAAATACTCCCAGGGGAGACTGAAATCAAATAGCAATTTGTGTTCCTCTCCCATCCTGTTTTTTCTTATTTTTCCCTTGCAGAAGAACAAATCCACCCTCAAACCTTGGCATTTCACAGTTCCTCCCAGATCTGAAGTCTAGACACATAGCAGCAGCTGGACTCCCTGCAAGCTGTCAGGAGGAAGGCTGCTGCAAGGGGAAGGGCACATTTCTTCTGAATAGTTCCTGCTCCTTTGAACATAACCTCTGTTTCACACACTAGAAATAATATTTATGCCCTTAGCAGATAATACTGAGCACCTGCTCAGCTACAACTGTTTCCCAAACTGTTTCGTTCCTTGAAGCTGTTCAATAATTTGTACCTCCTGAAGCAAGGAGTTGTGGGATGGGTCACACAGCCTGTTCTACCCCTGCTCATGCAGAAAGTACTCTCTTAGGCAGCAGGCATAAGTCTAGCTCCCACAGACTGTGAGCATCCACAAGAGCTGAGGATCACTGCACCAGCCCTCTGCTTCATCTTTTCTACTTACAGCTACAGTGGAGGCAGAACCCTGCAGACCTTGTTTAAAGATGGTTAATAAATACAGAATCACAGAATGGTAGGGTTGGAAGGGACCTTTGGAGATCATCTAGTCCAACCCCTAGAGGTTGGACATCATACATTGCACATGATACCTGGAGGGGAGAGTTCATTTGCCTTTTTCTTGCCACGTAGCACTGGGGCCCCAGGGGCAGCAACCGCTGCTCTGCAAAGCCCTGCTGGCAGGGAGGTACATGAGAAGCCCCAGCATATGCTCCCAGCGCTGCCTGTACTAGCCAGTATGCAAGAACTCATCAGGGCACTGAAATTCAGGAGTGATATAGTCACGCTCTACTTACTCCATGACACAAACTGAAAAATAATGAGGGCAAGCAAGCCACTAAAAATAAACTTAACCTTTCAGTGGCCACAGCATCACTCCTGCCCCATGCAGATGACTGGGCCACCATGCTTATTTCTGCTGATTCAGGACTGGAAGAGAGACAAGACACAAACCAGCCCTTAGTTAATTAGCGCTGCTTATACTCTGGTGTCCCTATCAGCATGTATCTCATCAACCCAGGGCAACTGTAGGCTAAAGACTAATGCAAATGTCTGAGTTCAAGGGGCTTGGAGAGAATTAATGCTTCCTCGTAACATACTCTGAGATGAGAAGAGGGTTAACATCTCCACTGCACACAGAGGAAACCTAAAGCACGAAGGTGGGAAAGTGATTTCTGCACAGCTACAAAGTGAGACAACAGTGGAGCGGGGATCAAAATCGAGAGTATTCCTTAACTTTCTCATGCATAATTCAGCTGCTAGCTTGTTTTCCCTGTTTCTTTTCAGGATGTAGAGGGACACCTAACAATCTGCCCCCCGTTCCTATTTGCAGGCCCGCTCAGTAATTGACTGAGCAAACAGAGGTCCAGGCAGCTGGAAGCTCTCTAGTCCCTCTGTGCCAATGGTGTGAGCATCGGTCATCAACCTCTGTTGTTCCTCACTCACTCCTCAAATAACACTGTGCCAGAAAGCATCTCCTCGCTTAGCCCAAGCACACTGTTTGCTTTAACTCCACCCCCCTTCTTTCTGTTAGGCTATTTCAGAAGTTTCTGGGAAAAGCCATGATCCCCTCTAACACTGAATTCCAGCCATCAGATAGCATCAAAGACTCGCAGCATCTTCCCAGAGGAGCTCAGTAGGTCACAACACGGGTTCTGTGGCACTGCACCTTTCTCTAGGCAAGCGAGAAAGGCAAATCACTGTGATGCAGTTAGCCAGGAGAGCAATTTGAATCGCACAGATGATTCAGAAAACAAATGGGTGCTAAAAAGACAAGATATAATTGCAGAGAGTTCTCCTCATGTCTGGGAAAGGCAGGGAAAGCTCTAGAGGAGATCTCTCTAGGACACAATGAGGTCTGAATGAGCAAAGGGTTAAAATAAAATGCAGTAGCTGCCTTGCCAGCAAAATGTGGGTGATTTTAATACAAGGGATTTTTGTCTTGCAACTGTCCCGCATCAAAGCATAGAGACAGAGGTTCTCAGAACATAAAGAATAAAGTGGTGAAGGAACGATTTGACTTAGGAAGAGTGGTAAATAGGGACAGCTCCAGTGAGAGCGCAACGTCCTTGGGTCAGAGAGATAAATTCAGGTACCTGGACAGGATGGCAACATCCTCTGGAACAACACTGCAGACTTTCCAAAATCCAACTTCCACAAGCTCAGGCATCAGCTACTCACACAGTCTCCTCAAACCAGAGATGCAAGGTGACCTTGGGCATATTTTAGTGCGATCAAGAACAGGAAAAGCAAAGAGGGCCCAGTGAAAGGGAGACTGGCAAAAGCACCAGCAGATGGAATAATAAAGGATGCTGTAGGTCATTTACAGAGCTGTGAGAGTTTCTCCGAAAAGTACTGTGTCCTATAGCCTGGCACTCAGTTATATCAGTGAAGTTAATAACGCTTTTGGCTCTAGCTATTCGTTTTCTGCATACACACAACCACATTCACTCTGTAACACTATAGTGAGGCATTCAGTGAAGTGCGCAGAACACCGTACCTTAAAGCAGTGTAAAGAGAAATGTGGTTGGCATGACCGCTTACTCCTCCCGCATCAAAGGTTACCACCTGCAATAAAACCAGAGAACAATAATCATTTTGAAGAAGAAGAACGTGCAGTTACCAACTTTGACATCTAACACAGCATTGTCCCAGCCCATTTTATCTAAAGAGTTGTTTTTGTGTTACACAATGAGGCCTTGTGCGTGAACTCATGCTACAGAAATACAAAACAAACAAGACACTCTGGAACTAGATGACTACACAGTCTAACAGCATGAACAACAGAAGGATGACAAATACTGTGTTCCTACTGGCAGGATGCACTTGTTACTTATTACCGGGCCAAAAGGTTACTTTCAGAGTGATCTGTTGCAAACTTGTTCCTGACCCAAGAGGTCCAGCTCTATGAATCACTCTCTCCTGGATCTGAGAACATACCAGAATGCCTGCAGATGACAGGGTGAAATTATAGTTTGTTGTACTGTGAATCAGGACATATTGCTTTAACAAGAGCAACACAATCACATACTACTGTCCTGATGGTAAAGAGGCTTCATCACAGGATAACACAGTGATAAAATAATCTGGTATGAGAACAAGCCTTTTTGAAGAATTAGCTGACTGCACTTTTTGTACAACCAAGTCAGGCTTTTTGCTGAATGAGAAGATCATATTGTTTATTGCTTCTCTGCAGGGAGAAATGGGAACTTTGTAATGCAGAAGTAATGTGTGAACACAGCACTAACAAGTCACCGTCCAAAGCACAGAATACCCTTGGCTGCCTGCCCTCAGACCTACCAATAATGTGTCAGGGGTGAAGAACCCACCCTACGGGCTCACTCTGCACAGTACTGTGGAGCAGGTACTTAAAGGCTCCTGTTTCCAACCTAGAAGACAAACTGGCAGTGCGAAGTGTATGTGTGCTGGTAGGCTTTCCAGATGGTGGAAGTGACAGTCTGAAGTTAGTTTTTTGCTGTGGGAGAGGCCAGGCAGCAGAGCTCTCCACAGCTCCCTTCTCTGTGACCAGCAAGAAATCGTAACCTCCCCACGTTTCAATCAACGTCTGCTTCCTTGCCAGCTTGTTCTCTCTTCAGGGAAGGAAATGCTACTGCCTTGCTTACTCACCACAGCTCCCTTCTCAAAATCTATTTTATATGCAGGGCCTGAAGTACTGGGGTAAAGATCAAGGGAAGATCAAAAGCTGCCCTGCCCGTCCTGCAACTTGCTACTCCACCCTCCAACAGGAGAGGCCCTCTCAAACACAGGGGATATTGTGTAAAGAGGGAGAGGAAACACAAAGACAGTGATAAGAAATACTTCAAAACCCACGAACTCCAGACAAGCCTGCTTATAAACCCGTCCACCCAGTACAAATCCACAGTTAGACTTTCCACTTTGCCCAGTGGCTGTAATAATGCTGCCACCACGCAGCGGGTTATTCATTGCTGGCAGGAAGTGGTGGGACTCAATTTGGTTTCGTTCAGGTACAAAGAGGCATTTTCTGGTCAGCCCCTATATAGACTACATAAGGAGAAAAATCATGTCTTTGGCTATGGCTGCTTTTGCTGTACATCAGCATTACCTGAGCGGCTCCCTGCAGGGACGGCGCGGGCTGGCATGGTGCTAAGCCCTCCCTGAGGATATCAGCTTTTTTAGTAGCTCATCTGGGAAAGACATTATTAAATTCTGTACAGCTCAGGGAATGAGCTGTATTTTTATCTGTATTTTACAGATAAGAAAAAACATGCTCTGATGTCACTCCTACCTAGAGTGGCACTTTCCTATGATGACAATGTACCCCATTCACTGCAGGCAGAATGAATTCCTATGCAGGTGAAAAATAGTGTGAGTCTGCTAAAGGCTGGACTTGCACTAAACCCTTTTACTAAACGGTGACAGGAAGAGGGTTGTCTTTTCTGCCTGGTCATTTACTTTTATGCAACCCGTACAAACACGACATTTTTAAGACTACTACCCTGCCGTCAAATGTGGTTGAAATTAGCCAATGGGCTCTGAAGTCTTTTGAAACATGCATGTGCACACACATATAAATACGATTGCATTATTCTTGTTTCCTAAGGAAACCAAGCTAAAAACCCCAGGCAAGCCAAAACACGCATTTTTCCTTCTATGGAAGGTACAAGAGAACAAACCAGAAGACTGAGATAAGCGACTACAGTGAGCAGACTAAATAAGCTAATCGTTGTTTTGAGAAAACTGGCTCAGGCCAACTGTGGGAGCACAAGGCTGGGTTAGGAAATATTCTTGACATGGAAATTATGTGTTCAGAAACACCTTTGGAGGTTTTTCTTCTCCACATCTGTTTTGAAATAGGAGCTGCTGTTCTTAGTGCTGCTGGGCTTACGTAACTTCTGAACTAGCTAAAGAGACTGCAGAGAGTTAGAGTTAATTCTCAACTGATATTGTCTAATCTACTGTTAGGACATTTACACCTGAATTGCCTGCCTCTTCAAATATACAAATTTGTAAGTACAATTCCTAAGGTAGCTGCACACTGACCTGGCCACGGTGGCATTCACTTTATGAATGAACTTTATGAACTATACTCACTTTATTCACTTTTAAGAGACCGCCTTTGAAATATTGGCTCTTCACCTTTAGAGATCCCTCCCAGCACACAGGCTGGCTCTGACACAGTAGCAATGTCCCACCTATCCAGTATGTAGCTTCTAGGTCTGTTGTCTAAACAGGGCACTGATTACACAGCATCACTGTGGTGTTTGTGACTTAAAGCAGGCAGCAATCACATGGAAATATATTCCTCTGGCTTCAGGGATCCATTTCATTGATAACAAATCTGAATTTCTTTCTCACATGCTGAAGATAATTTTCACACGGGAGCATTTGCTTCTTCCACATAGAGCAGCTGGCTGGTGTGCTTGCTTTTAACAACTAACCTGAACCAGGCTGATGATGAAATCAAGCAAACAATCAGGGCAGGATGAGAAAACCTGAACATCTTGAAGCTGTCTGGGTTAAAAACAGGCTTAGCCAGTTCTGGGAGCAAAAGGCTGGGATAGGAAATATACTTGATGTGGAAATTATTGCTCAATGAAATCTTTAGGGCAAGAGGGAGTTCCCTCCCCACACCTGTTCTGAAATGGGAGCCACTGCTGTTGGTGTTGCTGGGTTTTCTTCTGGGTGACCTTGGTATTCAGGAAATGGAACTTTCACTAGTGGAAGCCAGAGCAACAGCCAAGACAAACAGGTCCAGAAATCCCTTCCGGAGTGGGGAGAGCACAGAGGAAATTACTCAATTACTAGCAGAAGAGAAAACTCCTGAGAGGTCTGGAGTCCATGCTCCCTCTACACACCATGTGCATTGGAGGAAAAAAGCACTCAAAGCTGTGGGTCTCCCTCACTCTTTCTGACGTCATCCAGTGCTTCAAACAGAGCACACATCTGCTCAAGTAGACTGGTGGGGATAGAAAGGTCTCTTTCCTTTTTATGAAAGAACATCCCATAAAATGCCATCGCAAGGAACTCCATTTCTAATGGCCTTCCTTTGAGTATCATTTCATAGGCCTGACTCACACTTGCAGAGGCCGGTGACAATCAAACTCCCTTTGAGTCTCTTGTGTGTTTGGAGATGTCTCTTGTTGCTATTAAATCAGAGAAGCTAAAGGTTAAAAAGAATGAACTGTATGAAAAAGGAAAAATCTAATCATGATCAACATTCCAGTGTCTACTAGGTTTGAGCTGCAAGCGTTTATGTCACGCACCAGCTCTTAGAATGAAAGGTCCTGGGGGTCCCCCACTCATGAACCCCAAAGCACACCTGAGGAGCCTGCAACGTAAGTGAGGAAGGGAGAAAAAGGGATGCCAAAGTCTGTCCCAGCTCTGTTGCCTCCTCTAGCAAACTCCACACGCTGCACTCTGTATCTGGTGTTCTGCAAAAGCATTTAAAATTCTCTCCAAACATCCCACATCCAAATGCTTCTGAATATTAGGAGTGTAAAGACTAAGATCCAAAACACGAGAGCTGAACTTACCCTCACAAATATACCTCCAACCTGAATACATTTGTAGAAGGATCTGGCTTTCTAGGCTGACTTGGAGCTGACCCAAGACAAAGGGACTCTTCCACAAAGAGTTGTATGGATGATGTTTGCATCAATCCATAGTGGAAAGCAGCTTGTCAGAACGTGCTATTGCTGAATTCTGGTCTTGGCACTGCATCCGCCCCAAGCACAGTCTGAATGTCACCTGCTATCACCAAACCTGAGATCCTGAAGAGCAGGATTTCATAATCCAGAGCCTGCCTGGGGCTCACACAATACTATGTAACTTATTTTTTTCCACACTGAATACTTTCTAATCTGGATCGAGACAGACTAGCCTTGGCTGCCTCTCCCAGCAACACTGGCTTTTGCTTATAAATCCAGCAGGCAGGAAATAATTTCCCAAGTCTATAAATTAGTTTTGGCTTTGAGTACACCAACCGTTAATTTGTGTGTCTGCACTATTTAATGTAGAGCTTGGATGAAATATGTCCCTGTAGCTCTCAGATAGATTGAGTTACTCATGGACTTCCAGGGCAATTGAAGAAATGAGTATTATGCAATGGAACAAAACTACACAGAACATGGTAGGTGACTCCTTGCCTTGCAATCTTTCCTTTCAGACATGTAATTGCAGCCTGCTTCTCCACTGCCAGATGATACATATGTTCTGTAAATAAAAGATACCATTGTCTATGCTATGACTATGGGGAGAAGTGGGGAAAGTTTTCCCACTGGGATAGCTAAAACAATACATGTCTTCCAATCACGTTAACTCATTAAGTTAGCTTGCAGTGTTTGAAACCCTGTTAGCTTACATTTTGACAAAGCTCCTTTAACATGTTAAGCCAATTCTACCAATTTCAACATTACTGAAAAATAGGCTCAGTTTACCTTTCAAGGCAAGGCCATTGTCTCCGGACAGCAGAGGTGCTCCCACAGTGGCTAACAGATGGCAAGCTCTGAAGTTTTAAAATGCAGAATGTTCGACAAAGGTAATTAGGTGCTTGCCTTGCCATTGTTGGCAAACTAGGTCTGCTCCTAAATGAATGGTATTATAGCAAACATCTGAGACCTGTGTGATTACTTGGGCCACTTAAAATAATGTAAGTTTACGGAGCAGTTCATTACCACCACCCCCAAGAAACTTGCTTCAGTTGCCTTTGGTACTGCTGGCATGTTCTGCTACAGTAATTTGTCCTCGCTGCTGCTCAGGGAAGTACTGAGGGGAACACAGTGGGCCCTGCCGCAGTGTTCCTTGTTACTACAGCTACACCCAACAGCCGCAGCACAGCAGGGAGAGAACTAGTGATTGTGCATGTTTCTTGCTTTCAAAATCCTGCACTGTTAGCAGCAGACCTCCCCCAGCACAAACAGCTTGAGTTTTATTTCCTCTGAGGCAAAGATCTAACCCTTTCTAACCATCTAGAAGAAGTTCTAATGTTTTCAGAATTTCTACTGGGATTCTGGTGCGCTTGTCCTTGTGCCCCTGAGAGTCACAAACATCCAATACAAATCCTCTTGTGTTAGGAGCTTTCAGATTAGATTAAAACCTATCTATTCATGGGGCCAAAAGGCACAAAAGGAGTTCAGGAAAACTACATTTGTCTCTGTGCACAGCAATGAATTTCATGGAAAATTAGCCTCAGAATCAATACAAAGTTGGATGCATGATGCTGGTTTTTGTTCTCATGGGGCTTTCATGCTACAGGAGATGTGGTTTCTTGTTCCGTGAATTGCTGAAAGGCTTTAAGAGTTTTGTGATTTTGCTTCTAATCAGTGAGTGACAGTGACATGCCCGATCACAGCGAAGTTCAGCAGAAAAGAACAGAACAGAACCTTTTCCATGCTTCGGCCCTTATTCCTGTTTTGTGGGAAAAAAACCCCAAACTACACCAATGCTAGAAAATCTCCCCGGTTTAATATTCTTCAATCCTGACCTATAACCCTGCTAACCTAGCTCTCTAACACACCCCTGCCAATGTACTTCAAATCTAAGCCTAAAAGTAAGCCTAAATCCCAGATGGGATCTCTTCATCAATGAAACCTAGCAACAGGGGCAAAATGGTTGCTTTAAACTGTAGAACACATTTGAGGAGCTTGCAAAGCAAAATTCCTCCACTGTTCATTTCTCACTGGGGAGCAAAGATCGATCTACAGAGAGAAAAGATACATCCAAACTACACCATCATCCTTTTCCATGTTTTTCAGTAGAGCAATTCCATTTGTTCTGAACTTCTAGCAGTTGTTTGAAGTGTTTGAAAGCGGATCAGAATGACCATGTCTTACTTGTCAAGACATAGGACCTGTACAAATACTCACAAAAAGTCTTAAACTACAAAATGCAAATTTGCTTTCAGGTATCACTTCAGACCTGAAATTCAGCTGGGCTTCTTCAGAGGGTCTTCTACAATTAATGACCCCCAAGGTCTACTACAGTGAAACTTACTAGTTCCAACAGATTTTGCAGTTTTTAACCAATCTGAAGCTTTTACTTCAGTGAAGGTTGGTGACACTACAACCCAAAAGAGGCTTCATAGGATCTAGCTAGAGAAATGGATAAACATAAAGCAAATATTTCAAAATGAGTGAGGCTATTTCACAGAGACTCCAGAAGCAAAATCCTAACTTTAAAGACTTCAGAGAAAGCTTTCAGAGGGAAGGAAAAAGCCTAGAACACTAGCTCAAAAAGTAATGTGGAAATCGCCAATCCTGTGTGTAGAAAGTCTCACATTACCAGGTTGATGCTATTGGCTTCTATATGCTTTAGCACAAAGGCAGCGAGGAGCCGTGTGTCCCATTCAACAGCAGGATTATCCGGAAGATCTCTGAAAATGAGAAGTACAATTAGTCACTTCACTGCTGAGAACTTCATAAAGATCATGCTAGAAAAGAGAGATCCGCTTATCAGAGAAGGAAATCAAGATATATTTATTTACCATATAAAACGACTAAACCTTACTTAAAGAGTCTTAGAAGCTTGTATATTGGAGCGTGAAAGGGAAACAGCAGTTCAAAGGGAAACAGCAGTTCCAACACCCTCCTCATAGATTTGGCGAGGTCTCTCTTTCTTCTTACCATTAAGGCAGACTTTCTGACTGCTCTACTTTAAGCAACATCTATTTTGTTCAATGATTCTTTTTCTCTATTAATCCCAATCAAATGTCCTGCTCTGTTTATTTAAAATGCCTTTTAAAACACATTTTCCTGAAAGACTTTCCAATCATAATCTATGGGTGAATTATATATGAAAAGTAACAAGCAAACTCCTGCTCTCATTTATACAGGAATAACCCATTAACCTCAACCAGAGGACAACAGAGCCATAATTATATTGCATGGATTTGATAGTAGTTCTTCATCTGTTTATTTTATGCTTTGCATACCAACTGGGTATGCAAACCATACTGTGACTGAATACTCTGCCTGGGTATTTTAGATTGCAGGCTCCTAGGGGCAGGGACCACGAGCCAAATGCAAAATAACACCAGGCAGCCAAGAGAATGATTCCATATTTACACAACTGAGAGCTGAATTTGACCCCCCAGTCATTATGTTTGAATGATGCCAAGAAAACATTGCTTGCAAAGTTAAAAAGGTTATTAGTAACAATAGGATAACACACAGCTGCTAAAGACCAATAATGACATGTTAAACTGGTCTTTTTCTCAGACCTTTTCCTTCCTCTGATAGTCTGATAATTGCTGTGAGGTGGTTTAGCAGAAAAGTGACTACAGGCCTTCTCACACAGACACATGGGTTTGGATCTGAACTGATCCAGCTGTTTGCTGCAGAGAGCAGAGGCGCTACCTCCCAACACTCCTCCAGCCTTGCTGACTCCCCAGACAGCAAGGACGGTAACATCTGCAACAAAACAACAGGAAAATGTCTACTTGGCACATTCCAAAGTAAAGCTCAGCCTGGGTCTTCATGAGAGGTCTTCTGGCCACAAATTTTCCCACTGCTGTTAATGGTAGTACTAGTAGAAGCAAGAGTCTAAAGTACAAACTGTCCATTATTAGCATTTTACCTATTGTGTTAATGTATTCCTGTTCAGCACAGGCCAAAATAATGTGCTATTAGAAACCCCAGCAACAAGGGAAGGTGTTTCCACATTAGCGTACACATCCTAGCTATGGTCCCTGTAGTGGTATTACCAACAACAGATTTTTTTTTAGTTGTTCGCAATTCCTTCTTGTATAGACAGCATCTTTGCCTCATGTATATAAGACATTTGAATTTCATCGTAGGAAAGATTCTTTGGTACATCTGGTGGTTGTCTCATCAACTTAACAAACCTGCATCTCATCTGCTCAAGACAAAAACTTTCATATCTGGTGTTTGAAGAGGAAGTGGTCCTGTTGACCCCGAAGGTATTACAAGTCCCACCACGTCACAGCAAGCTTTAAATGGAGCGCCATTTTTAAAATTTTTAAAAAATGCTTCAACTAAAACATTCCAAGCAACATGCACACTGAGCAGAGCCTAAGTGCAAGTCTAACAGTGCTTCAGTTGTTCAAACGGTCCATTTGAGGTTATGTCAAGGTTTAATCTGATAATACTGAAGTAGTAAATTAGTCTAAAAGGTATTCTTCACTGGCCACTTACAATACAAATATCATTCCCCTTTTTGGACAGAAGTTAAATGGAGCTGTGGAGGAAGTGAAGAGTCCCATTAAAACAGGAGGGGTGCTCTAACAGTGAGAGGTCAGAAAAAAAAGTAGGGCTTGGAATTTATGATGTCCAGGAGGCTTTGGTGTCACAGCCACTGCACTCAGCTTTATTGGGCTGTCTCCAAAAAGGCTGCCGGGTAGTGGAGCAGGTTTTAACTAGTTTAGACAGATAAAGATCACCCTCGTTCAATGGAAATGAACAGCTGGAGGCAACGGTTTAGAATCCCTGGAAACAAAACAATCTGAAGGCATGAGCAAATTAACTCCATGAACACTGAACTGATTAAGCAGAAATATTCTGCAAAAAATTCAGCTTCTACCCACTTACTGCTGCTCATGGAGAGACCGCTCACTCCCAGTAAGGAAAAGGAACTATTTTTCTTGCATAATATCTGTCAGGCACCAAAGACAGAGAAGCTGATCTTGCCAAACAAGACACACATGTAAGCAAGCACATTCATAACTCATTAATACCCACAATGGCCCACTGAAGTATTCTTAGCTCATTCTGCAAACATGAAAAGTGACACACAGGTTAAATGACACGCCCAAAGTCACCCAGAGAAGTCTGGCAATGCATTAATCCAGACTGCTCCAGGAAATCACTTTTTTTTTTTTGGTAAAAGTTCGTATAATACTTTATAAAGTCGAAAATTTAAGCGTTACCATGATAGTAGGGACCCCACAGAAAGCGCGAGACCAGTAACTTTCTGCCTGTGCTCTGGATATCAATAATTGGGTCCAGGTAAGGATGAAAAGGTGACTAGGAAAACCAAGTTCATATACACCCTATAGCAATGCACACAAGACACATTCTTACAGGAGGTCTCTACATGCCCTAGGAACTTTGTAGGGGCACATAAACTTTGAAAACTGCTGCAGTTCACAAAATCATCTATTTAGTGCAACATATTTTTCCCAATGTCATAAATCAGTCCTCACCAAACCTGAAAAGTCAACTGACTTGCTGAACTATTGAAATAAGTTGCATTCATTGTGTTTCTACCTTGAGAACTTAGTATCAGAAACATTCAGCATTTAAATGGTTAAGTCCATGCTGCCTTTCTGGCTAAGGCTGATAATGCCTCTGAGCTCAAGGTCGAAGGGCTGAGATAAAGGACTATAAAGGAGTGAAAATTAGCACATTCCCTGGAGCAGACTGGAGCTTGTCCCAGGTTCCCACCCAACCTCCCTGTCCTCTGCCCCAGAGAGCTCCTTGCTGCTGCTGTCAGTCACTGTGACAAATCAAGATATAAATCCTGCACTGGAGGGGCCTCCCGGGTCATACTGCTGGAGGGTGCTGGTGGGAAGGGGAGAGGGGTTTGGTCACTTGGCCTCATTTCCACCAAACTTTTTTATGGTCATGAAGTGATGTTTTTGGGCATTCCACATGACTGATACTGAATGCAGGGGGCTGCTTGGACGCAGCCCTTGTTGACCAGAGAAAAATAGGGAGATACACAGAAGAAGCAAAAAAAAAAATATTTTGAATGGAATAAGGGTCCAGAAATGTTGTTTTCCCAGCTATTTTCAGTGAAAGCCACGCTGTGCACTGTACAGAGAATTTACAGCTGTGCAAAGGGATCTATAGACTGAAGAGTGAGAGAAATGGAGAACTATGGTGCTGCAGTTGCCTCTGCTCACCGATATCAGCAGAACCAGTCACGGGAAACGCTGTGTTCTGAAAACAAAAAAAACCTGTACCTTTCTATTTATCCATCCACTGGTGGTAGTCTGAACCAGACAGGACCCCTGGTTTTCTCCTCACCTCCTTGCTCTCCTCCTTACCAAGCTGAGCAACAGAGCAGACACTGGCATCCACAGTTCCCCTTCCCAAGTTTTGCATAGGAAGAATATGGTGGATGTCCTGGATATACTGGCCCACGCACCAGAGAGCTACAAGGGGGCCACAGCAAATCACATCAGCACGTCAAACCAAAATTCAACCTTGTGTGTCTTGCCCAGCAGCCTTACAGCTGTCTGAATGAAAGAAATGTTAAAAATCACTGCCTGATGCCAGCTCCTCTCCAGGCCTCCTTCTCTTGCCTGCTGTGGGCTGTGGAGCGTAGCTCCAGCCTTGGCCATTAAAACCCCGTGCATGTTGCCAGTAATGCTATCTCTGCCAGTAGCCTGGGCAATTTTGTAGGGTCATCTTTCTAGGAACATTTGGGCTCAAGATGGCTAGATTCCTGTCATTTGAAGGGTCTCTTTTGGCCACGACATAGATTTAGAAACCTTCACAGATATATATTGCCAAGTTACACCCTTCTTACATGACAGACTGCTCAATCCCTTCCAATTTCCCACTGCTCATCTTCCACAGATCTTTTAGCAACAGCCAGAGCATTTATACGTACAATCTTCTTTCAAAGTCTTCTGTGGAATTTATTCTACTCATGAATTAAGCTCTCATGACTGCTCTAGAAGTTAAGTTAAACTAAACAGTTAGTCTATGTGATGTCCACGTGACTTAACAAACAGCAGATGGGCTGTCCTATATGGGACATTTGCAGTTAGAGTAAGTTTGAGATCTGTCCCTCCCACAATCTGTTGAATCGGGCAATCCTCAGGCCCCTGGGTGCATTACAAAGCAGTGCCTCTTGTTATGTGACAGTTATGCTGACAGGGACTGGAAGCGCCCTCTGCCTTGACATGAAGCCTTTATAGGTGGCAATAGGGAAGGGAGTGGAGTGGCAATAGGGTTCCTTCTAGAACATGCTTAGGTCTCCATTAGTACATTCTGAGACACCAGAGTAAAACTTTCAAGGTACTAATGTGATTTTCTATTCCACTACACACCGAAAGGGTCAAGATGAAAGAGCTTTCCCATTTCTTATTGCCTTTTTATCCTGCAGCATGACCTTAATCAATCCAAGGCTAGGGACCAAGAAACATTTTTGCAAATTCTTTTCCTCCTTATCCCTCCTCTCCCCCATGAATGATTTTACATTAAATCAGCACAAAGGTCGGTAGATTGATGGTGGATTACATAGGAAACAGGTGAACTGCTGTGCACTAAGTTCCCAGCTGAGAACAATGACAGCAATGTGTTTGTTGGAACAAAGGATGCCCTTTATATCAAGTTAACTGTATGAAATGAACATCTGGGCAATTGAAACTGGATCAAAAAGCAAAAGATCCCACAGAACAAAATGACGTGAGTGCACAATTAGTGAAAAAGCCATGTGATGACTAGGGGCAATCAGTGACCTTTATATCATGGCATCAAAGTAATTGAAAAAACTGTGTAAACAGAAATTATTTCATGCTCTCTAAAGTAGAGCAGAGAATTTTTATTTTAGAGATTACACTAAGATAAGTTAAGACAGGCTAGCCCGAGATCTTGAAGCAGAGCCTCTAAATCCTTACATTAATAACTATTTATAAATTTCTACTCCTGTACTGGCCAACTACAGACAGGAGGGAAATACTGCTGTTAGGCTGCACGTACATCTCAATTGGAAAGAGCCCACCTAGACAGATGATCAGCATCTTGCAACATCATGTTATACAGAGAACAGATGCTGTGTGCTTATTGGAATGTAACAATCTACAATTTAGGAGAGAAATGGACTAAACCCGGATCGCAACTGTCAAATGAAAAGCCACCTATGACAAAGAAGCTCAAGCTGAAATTTTTACATGAGCAGCTTCCTCCCTCTCCTCATAGTAAAGATACCCAAATTAGTTTGAGATTTGTATTTTAAGATTGGAAATAAGAATCTAAGGTTTGGTATAAGTAGAGGGTAAAGGTAGTGGTGAAAATGTCAGCGACTGGAATGTTAAAAATAAAATACACCTCAAATATTTCACAAAAGAAGAAAAGCAGAACAGACATAATCCTTTTCTCCCATCCTTAACTTTTGTAATGTGTAAATTTGGACTTACTTTATACAAATTTCAAAGGTAAATTAAACAAGTTTAGATGCCAGGTAAGCGCAGACGTCACTAATGTGGCCACACCAGGCAGAAGTCATGCGTAACGGAAAAGAACACAAAGACAGAGAGCACTCCATTCAGCTTGCTCAGAAGTCCAGGCAAGCTGTGCATGCTTCTCCACTGAGCTACGTAAAAACACAGTGCACCTCTGACAGATAACATTCCAAGTACTTCTGTAACTCCCCGAAGGTAAATGCTAATTAGATCTCTAGGGAACAAACTTTTTGACTTGGGTATGATCATGTGTTCCTGTTTGAGAAATAAGCATCCTTTGGGTTTAAATTCAAAAGAATTATTACAGAACACAGGACTGCTTGTTTGCAAAGAGCCATCCAAATGTCCCTGTACTCATTTATTTTTTTTAATGAATTATTGATGATTTCTCAGCAGAGTTTAATGTCTATTCACAGAGATGACACAATTGCTTATCATAATTTGAAATCTGGTATTCATTTGACGTCTGTGCCTCAGCGCCTTGTTGATAAATTACAGCACAAAGCTCTGTAGGAACAAGTTCATATTCAATGTCTTTAAACAAAAACAATTGATGGTGCCTTTCAGGAACAGAAATGCATAGAACCTACAGTGGCTAAAGCTAGTTTTAAAAAGTAACTTTCAAAAACTAGTTTGGAGAGGGCATCGGGCCCTGCTGTGTAAGACAAGAAACACAATTCAGCTCAACTAATTCTGAATTGATCGCTGATTTAGTCACAGCTTTCCTATCTTCTGCTTTTCACACCTGCGAAATGGAAATAATTATGTGTTCACACCTACGTAAAGAAGTTTGAGATCCTTCTAAGAAAAGCTTTATGTCTGTTGTCTGATTTCTAGATTGAAATCTAAAACACGTGTCTTGTCAATCCTGGGCATTGGGAAGCCCACAAACCTGTCCTTTACTCCCTGCATTGTCTTCCCACGGAGTATGGAATCAAGTTCAACATCTGAGTCCTGACTTCAAGGCCTGGCCCAAAACATATAAAAGACTGCATGAAGCTCCAAAATGATGAATACGGTGAACAGTTCTGCCCCTGTGGTGCAGAGGAACTCTGCAACAAGGATAACGTCTGCTCAAGCAGGTAGGACTTCCTTAGGGGCTGGTGCCAAACAGTGAATGGACTCCCAAATCAAGTGTCATCACAAACCGCTTTGCTTTCAGCTGCAAATACCAGGAATACTCCTTGGAACATATCCCTCCTAGCAGCAACACAGCAATATTTAAATTTTAAAATTCCCCAGACTCTCCAGTGCACATCAGAAAGCTGAGACATCTGGGACAAATGTTATCCTAACAATGGAGACCCTGGTTGCCAAACCACATGACAGGGGTTTGGGTGTGTCACCTACTGGGCACCTTGCTTTGGTCACGTAGTGGCAAGGTGTCATCGTGCAATACTGCAGCTAAGGAAGATGACTTATAGTAGGGTCACACTGGTGGAGAACAAGACTTCCAGCATATATCTACAACTCCTTGTCCAATTCTTGGTCTCACACGGCAAATCACATCTGTGGCTGACATGCACTTAGTGAACAGCGCTGCCTCAACGCTGTGCTACAAACATATGAGCTGCAAGAGGAGAAACAAGACCTGGGAGTCTCACGTGCAAGTGTCACACTCCATGTGTGACACTCATGTTATTACTGTGCTGCTGGAACATGTTCAGGAGCTGGTGTGAAGAACACATCAGAACCTGTGCAGTCGTCATCACTGATTGATCAATCACACAAGGCAATGAGCTCTGAATACCTTGCTGTCATACACAGCTTTGAATTCAGCTTCCAGAGGAAGGAGGGGCCTCTAGTTCATTCACTCCAACCTATGCTGAGAAGCCCTAGCTTCAATTGAAGCAGAAATCTGCAACGTGTTCTTTGCAAGAACCATGCACTGCCATGGAGTGTATCTGTATCCCTGGTGAGAGTGGTAGTAACAAAACAATTCAGTTCAAGTCCCTAAAGAGAATTCTTTAAAAAACAAAGCACTTCCGCCCTTACCTTCCACCCTCAAGTTGGGTGCTGTGTTTTATGCTACTTTTTATTCCCAACTTTCATTCATATTTGAGTTGCATTCATTTTGCACATACATTACACGCCAAGCCAAGGCCAGTTACAGCCCTTTGTCCCTGACAGCCATTATGTGACCAGAATACACTATGTGCCATCAACTGAGTGGGGCCCACAGATCCCACAACAGCAACACATTTTCAGCCAGCCACCATTCAGCCTGTTTCTAGCACAACAAGCAGTTTCCAGCACTACAGGCTGCCAGAAGTGACTTGCCAAGTGCTGGGCAAGAAGCCTCCCTTTCATTTTATAGAAGCTGGACTTCTGTGTGTTCTATTGGGGGCCATTAACAGAGTTCACTGAAAACATCAGTCAGAGGCCAGACTTAGCCATCTCATGAGGTTCGGGGCTGCCATGCTGAATTATGAGTCAGCAGTTCCTCCTCTGGCTCACTGAAATGTGGTTTGGGCAGCAGACAATAGCACAGTGTGAAATGAAGTCAATTCCACTCACATCTCAGAGAGGTATCCAGGAAAGTAGACCATTGAAGTCCCTACCTACTTCAGGAAAACAAGAATTTGCTAACCTTCTTCTGAGTATCCGTTGACAAAGTGCATTTCTGGTATCCGTCTGAAATGACTGACAAATAACGGATCTATTAGCAACATCTGGGAATCTCATCTGCAAAGCTCTAATAAAAGAAACATCTTCAAACATGCAACTGTCTGGCATCTTAGTGCACAATTGCTGGGCAAAGGCATACATGTAGCAGCACTTCAGTTCAACACCTTTCTTGGCCAAGAAGACATTCGATGAAAATGCTCAGTGGGGAGCTTGAACAGTGCAGACTACGTGCCCTTTGGGAATTTTGCTCCACATTCCCAGAACAATCTGCTCTTGTCTATGTCAGCTCCCAGAGGAGGGATAAACTGACCCGAAACCAAAAAAGGTGGACTCGCCTCTACTAACACCTAGCTCCTCCTTGGGCTCAATTACTTGCCACTCTGGGATGTCTCTGGCCACTCTGGTATTTCTGACAATAATAGAGGAAGAACACAGACCACATTTCTCCAGAAGCACCATCTGTGCTATAAGAAATGAGCACCATCAGGCCTATATGAAATGATCAGGCAGTTCCCAGAATAGCTCACAGCAGTGGTCAGTTCCTCATTATTATTGGCTTTGCCATAGTGCCTAGGAATTCATCTGGGGCCTGACAGTCTATGTTGTCCTGAGTGAGAACAAAAAACCCAGCAATCCCACAATGAAAACTGATGTTTTAAAACTGAAATACAAATCACCAGCAAAACCAGGACTCTGAGGGACAGACCACAGGACTTCCCTCCTCCCTTTCTCATTTCTTTTGTTTTGTAAAATGCTTTGAAAATAAGAACAGCAGGGCAGAGCTTGGGACAGCGTACATTAACACATGCACCAAGAAGCCATGTCCAACTAACACAAGTCCTGGCACCACTGGTTCAAGAAGGACAGATTTCCAGTTTCAAACTGCTGGGCAGGAGATCTCGCTCTCCTGGCAGAAGAGCAGTAAGTAGACAGGTGCAAGAGGAACGCAGTGTGTTCCTCCTAGTTAGGTTTTACTAGAGGACATGAAGTTCCTGACATGCATTGTAACATGCCATGGACTGGCACATGGAAAAGGTACAAACCCAAGGGGAAGGAACAGAAAGTCTCTCTCAGCAGCCACCAAAATTCTTCAGAGGTGAATGACTGAAATACAACAACCTGTATATGCCAAATAGATCCAGCGCCACTTCATCACAACCTAAATGCTGTTTGCTCTTGGAATGACAAATACACCATACTGTATGGGCAAAAACTGCAGTTCTGATTCCGGCCCAGAACTTTGCCACTGACTCAATGGCATGAGCCAGACCCTCAAAGAGAAGAAAAGCCAAAAGCATAATCGCTCCTACCAAAGAGAGAGACCTTGATCTATTCCACATAACAAATAAACTGCAGGCAGAAACCTCAGGAGAAAGCCTGTAGCCAAATCAATCCTTCAGCCATTTTTATTAATCATCTAGGAAGAGAAAACACAGAACAGTCACTTCATGGACATTTATTTCTCATGCCAAAACTTATGTAAATGCAGATGTAACTTCAGCAGATATTTCAAGAGGATGATAGCCTGATTCCAAATGCAGCTTCCCATGTTACAACATTCCAGCTTCCTTGTACCATTTCCATCCAAAAAGAGGTCTCCTGACTCCTCAGCCTTCCACAAACAACCGTCTCCTGCAATCCATTTGATCTACGCAATTACGTGGGAGCATTATTTCTTGAAATCACAGTGTACCCACTCTTTATAACGCTGAGGTTCTGATGCCCTGAGCTCTCTATCTGGGTGCAAACTTTATTACCATCAAATAACTTCCTTTTATTAGAGAGCTTGTATCAAGAAGTTAAACGCCTATCTTAACTGCGAGCTTGATCCCACAAACTTTACTGACATGCAAGGTTTTTACTCATTTAAACAATCCTCTCGCAGGCACTGTCTTGCCAGCCCCGTTCATGTGAATGCCCCAATTACATGATTACATGAGCAAGCTCTAGGCCAGGCCCAGCTCTCTCTCTCCAGCCGGTGAAAACCCGCACCGGCTTCCACAGCAGCCCAGCCAGCAACTATGCTTGGAACTCCATCTGCAAGAGCTAAGTGGGACTCGGCAACAATGAACAAAAGGCGTACAGCAACGCAACGACCTTTATAGTTTAGCCTTTCTCTCCTCCACGCTGATTTAATGCGAGCGTTATGCAATGGTTTTGCTATAGCAACAGCAGGGCTGCTCGGCAGTAACCCCGCCGCTGCCTGTCCGGCCGGTGCTGCCGCAGGGCCGAGAGGCAGCCGCTGAACTTTGGCCCAGTAGCGAGGCTCCTGCTCGCCCGGCAGCGCCCGGCCTGTTTACACTATTCACATGACGGCAGAGAGGGAGGCTCCTGGCAGCCGCCAGCATCCAGCCGGATTTCTAGGACCAGGCCAAGATTGCCAAAGGCTGGAAACAATTAACTCTTGCGAGCACGGGCTTCACGCTCCAGCAGCCGCCTGCAAGAGCCCAGGAGAAAGGCCACAGTGTGAGCAGTGCTTCGACCTCCCGACACCACTGCGGGAAACCGAGTGGGATTAAGACATTCAGCAGGGGGTTGTGTGTAAGGAAATCAATAAGCTTTAAAGAAAGGAACGCTATCTTTTTTTTTCTTGATGAGTGGCAGATGAGTGAGGATAATGAACTGAAGCTGGGAACATAATACCCTCATCAAGAGCTGCGTGCTGTGAATTGCATGTACCTGGGTTACGTGGGGGTGCACAAAACTCCTCCAGTGGCACAGAACTGCTGGCGCAGTGTCCCAGTCCTGGGCTCTGGAGTACACGGGGCACAGGGAGCACCTCAGGGACAGGGAAGCTGTGCTCTGCATGTGCCTTGCTAAAATGGTTATTTAATCTTACAGCACAATCCTGTAAGAAAAAACTGCAGATTACCAACCTGCAGCCGTGCCATCAGTGTTTGAGCAGGACTACTACTACTTCAGCACTTCTACACATTAACAGATGCTCATTAACTAACCTCCCTGTAAGGCTGGTATGGGGAAGTCGGCAAGTAATAACCTCCACATTTTATAATGAGAGAATTAAGAGGTAAGTCTCCCTAGGGAGCCCGAGGCAGCAGAGCTGAGTCAGGGGCAGAGCCTGGAACGGAGCATGTGAGCTCCCGGCTCACAGCATGGCCGCAGCCCAGCGCTGCATCACCCACGCTCACTCCAGGAACACGTTTTATTGCCTGGGGCAAATAACCACCCATTTTTCAACAGGCCTCTTACAGGTGCTCTGCAGAGCCTCATATATTCCTGGGTACTTGGACTGAGCAGAAAACACACTAACAGTTGCGAATTATCCACCATTACACCAATATCATGGAAGCTGCTTAAAAGTACCCCCCAAAACCTGGCGATGGCCAAACTGTTGACCTCTGTCTGCATCACCTAATTGTGCTCTGGACTGCATTGGTATGACACAGCCCTGGATGACTGTTTCTATCAATATTCTTGGCCGCTTTTCCTTATGTATTTTTTACTTAGGAGTAGTCTACATAAACTCATGTGTTGCCCTAAAATATTGTAGTCTTCAGTAAAACCTTGTTATTTGTCAGTAAGAGGTTTTGTAAATTTCTTTGCTATGATGACAAGTTCATTGTAACAAGAACAGACCCTGCAGATACAACACTGAGAAGCAGGCATGCCTTGATATCAGAACTCCCTTTGACAGCTTCACCCACAGTTGTACCCACATCCAAATATAAATGTTTCATAAAAAACATTGAAAGGAAATTTGTTAGGTCTAGCTAAAAATCTAAGCACTGAAAAATTTAGAATGAAATCAGTGGCTCAGTCTCATTTTTGCAGAAACAGGATCGTTGCAATAAACTATTCTCTGCTCCTTACTGGTTAAGACCGGCTGAATTCTCTGATACAGTGCTCCCATTCAACCCTCAATCTATTAGCACAAATTCTGCAAACCCCGTACCTCTCTTCCCCACAGATCAAACCTCTGTCTGCCAATGTTTTATCTTGCAATCTTACACAATGTCTTTTCCAAGGCAGATGATAAACCAGCCTTGGCAGCCCATCGTGTGGCTACTTAAAAGAATAAGATAAATGCTGAGTATTTGGCTTATGAAACAGAAATACAGGAAGAAAATATTTATAACAATGCTACTGTTTAAATAAGAGAGACCATAATTTATTACAGATGTGACCCTTCCTTCCAAAATGAAGGGTTCAAATCTTGCTGATGCTGTGTAATGACATGAAATAGAATGGACTTAATGACGAATACATCCAACTTAAATTGTGAATCGCCCCCTTTTATCCCCTGCCACTTTGCACCCCAAAATAAGCACAAATTTAGCTTCTTTCCAGCATTGTTTGCCGGAGTTTTCAGTGCGCAGAAGATTTAAAAACTGATTTACAGGAAAATATTAATCCTTCATCTGAAAACAGACTGAACACTTATACACTTAATGAAATTCAGTTAAATATTAACTATTAAAGAAGAGAAAATGGCACATAACTCAGACAAGACTTGTTAAGTTTACGGTCACAAAAACTATAAAGAATGTAGAACGCATGTGCATGGAGGGAAAGCTATGTAATGAATTGAATTATTTCAATGCAAATAGTAATAGCAGAGAAATAGACTGCAACACTGAAATGAGAAAGTACTGAAATTACTTTATAGGGAGTATGCAGGTAAAATGAGGTAGTTAATACATGACCTGTTAGAAGAGGGGGCATGACTTGGCATGGAACTGTAACCAAACTGTCTTCATTTAATGCTCCAGTTGGTACAGAAGGATCAAATAACAAAACATTCATCTCAAAAACCATTTCAGTTTCTACAAAAGTATTTGCCTCCTGTGCTGCAGTAAAAATATTTTTTTTTCCTTTTAACCAAAACTGATTGAAGAAGCTACAGGAGGCCAAAGATGCTCAAAGATGTCCAGCAAAGCATTCATTTCCCTTGTTCCTGATCTCTCGTGCTACAAAACTGAAATTATGGGTCATAAACACCATCCACGTTTGCAAAATCAAGTGTACATCAGGAAAAAAGGTGAATATGTGACAAATGACAACATACACTTCCTATTTGCTTCATCAAGTTCTGTTTCTCCTTTTTAAAAAAGTTGGTGTTGCATCATCAAAACAGCTGTTTTCTACAGAACAAATTAACTAAAGTGCTCAAAATTGGCTTCAGTATCTCCAAGAGCAACAGTAAAACTCCATGAGCAAACAAGTAAATCCCATCCCACTACTTTGACGTATTATTTTGAGTATCTTTTACACTGTTTTTCTCATTACAATGAAAATACCTATATATTTTTTTAACAATTTGCCAGCATTACTTACCTCCTAACAGAGTATCTTGTTCTGTTCATAGTTGTTGTATGTTGGGAATTCTAGATTGCTGGCACTTGTTGTTGGTGGGTTGGGTTCTCTTAAACAAAATTCCTGTTTGGTGGTGGGGTTACATTAAATGTACTCCCAGCCTAGCAACTGTTCCTTTAAGGAATTTACTCTTTTTAATAGTTTGCTCTAATCTGAAGTACCGCACCCACCGACTTCTAATTCAAGCTTACACTGGAACTGAAAAACTTCGTAATTTCATGTATACTGATTGAACTAAGGCCAAGGGGAATAAAACCATTTAGCTTTCACGTGAACTAAAAAGAAGAAAGGCTTCTTTGGCAATATAATTACAGAGCACAGATCTTCTAAGAGGAAATGAACTACAGGGATTTATATGATTAGACTTTTTTTTCCCTTTCCTTTTTAATGATAGCTAGGGCGTTTTCCTTCACTCAGCCCTTCAAGTCTAACAGCATGCAGTAAGGAAGCTCTTAGCAGGCAGGAACTGGGACTGTTACAGAGACATGTTTCAATGGGACACTCTTATTAGGTAGAATGTGTCAATGATTTTTTTCACACGAGGCCCACCATCCTTCTTTTACCTACCTGCAGCCCTCACACCTTCCTGAAACTGATTAAAGAAATAAGTAGTGCCTGTAGCGCCTTACTAGTGCTTTCTTTTTCTGGCATGTTAGAGAGATTATGGCCAAGCACATACTGCGCTGTTTGAAATCTTTGTGTGGTCCCACCCAGTCCAGTTTTGAGCATCTCATCCATCTTGGTTGTTGCTGCTGAGGAGATCTGAACAACACTTACGCTGTATGAAGAGCTTGTTTGTACAAGGAACTGAGGTTCTGTTCTGTCACATTACCATTCCATCACCCAGACAAAGCTGGAGTAGGGAACTGTGAGCTGTTTCATGCTGCCATACTCAAACGCGGGCAACACTCTGGGTTGTGGCAGGCAACACTCAAGGGCAGTGACTAGTTTACTTAGTTGTCTTGGTGACATTGTGGTTGACCCAGGTTGACCAGATCAGTGTGACTTAATCATCATAAGCAGAAGGAAACAATTGCAACAAGTGGCGGAGCTAATTAGCGTAGGTTCCTTCGCTAAATGGACTTTCTCAAACTTGCGTGTCTCACGTTCACAACCTTTGGCCTGCCTAAGCATTCAAACAATTCTGGCTGTGTAGATACCTGTGCCAACCAAGTAACTTACAGTCATTTACTATGTACTATGTACCATGGATCTATGTATATTTATTACCTACGCACTCCCTGTGGTTCACAGGAAACAGTCAGGTTATAAACACCTATTTACACCGTGTTAGTACTTTAGGATCTCTACTGACAGTCTGTGAGTTACAATGTACAATGTAAAGTGCATGTTTTACCTATTAAGTGCGTTTACACCCATTTACCTTAAAGCCTGTCTTGCTCTCTCTCTGTACAATAATGCAGCTGTGGAGATCATCTGAGACACTAAAACAAATGGTCCCCTGATGTAATCATAAGAGAGCTGGAGGAAGGGCATTTTCAGCAAGAACCTTGACAGCAGAATCTGCTTCTGTTTAACTCTGTCTTGTTCTCCTAGAAGCAGTATAACAGAATGTTTTGCAAAAGGTTTGTATTCATATGCGTGGCTGTCAGTCCTAAATGTTGCTCCTTGTCCTTATAATAATTACACCAAATGCTCAGTGGAGGTGTTTTCTCAATTGAAATAAACAGAATCAATACAGACTTGAGTTAACTGCACTGTCACACTGCATGAATAAAACACACTGATGGATACTCTTGGCTAGTATTCAACAGGGATTTGGTCATCGCTATTGCTATGCAAACTGCATTTTAAATGGTGTGCTAGCCGTTCAAAAATTCCATTTCTCTCTAACTTTTATCTACTATTATTACCAGTAACTCCTAGGATTCCTCAAATAGAGTTGCATATTTACCTCTGTCACACAGCACAAAGGAAGAAAATAGACATGTACAGCTGTAAATAGGGATCTAGGGGACAGACATTATATAAAAATTACTCATCGTATTTTTACAAGTTAGCTTCAGATCACCTGCATTTCTCATATGTGTTTCTCCAACACTAGACCATCCTTTTTTCATGCTGCCTGATGAACTGCTACAGTAAGAGAGACCCCTGGACCTTCACTTGGTTTTTATATATCCTTTAGAGGATCTCACAAAATGACTGCCAAACTTCAAAACATGGTCACTTCCTTTATCATCCCAAACAGACAAAGGTTGTTTCAGTTCACTGCTAAGGCACTGAAGCATGTACAGGTCTCATCTGATTACAGAGAGCCTGTAACACCCTGAGGCAGTAGAGACTGTCAACACAGCTGTCCCTGTGTGCTGAGACAAACGTCCTGCTGGGCAATCTCTGAATCAAAATGGAAACACATCTTCTGAAATGGATTAGGGGTAAGGACAAGGGCTGTAAATAGAGCAGGCAGCCAGGAAAGTTTACAAGGTATTATGAAAGGAGTTTCTACTGAGCTGTTACAAAGTACCTTGACCCTGGTGCTGTTTTGCAAGTCTAGGTATTCTCAAGTATTTTATTTCTCTTGCTACCTGTTGCTAGCAGAAGTATATCTACATTAACATCTTCTGAGCCTGCCTTGCTTTAGACACACAAAACCACACAGAATATGTAAAAAGCTCGCAAAGAAGGGAGGTGCAGAGATCTGCACGCCAGTGGCATAATTAGCTCTTGCAAGAAAAGCAGTCTTGCTGCATCAGCACAGCGCGGCTTTCACCCTCACCCACCCAGCTGAGAGGCAGAGCTCATTCACCCGGGCACAGGGCTGTGCTAACGCAGCAGCGCTGCTCCGGGGACCCTCACGGGTTATCCTTGCACAGCAATATCCCTGCGCACCAATGCACATACCCCTCCTTCTCATCACAGGGTGGAGAATCCTTTCAGAATTTCTCGCTGTCTCTGCTGAATAAGAGACAGAGAATGCTTTAATAAAAATGTTCCACTCTGACAAATCTTTCATCGAAAGATCTCCAAGGCTTCTCCAAACATGTGACCCAGCAGACACCTTGTCCTCCCTTTGAGGTACAACAGACATTATGTATATAGTTGTATGGCAATAATGTTACATGGAGAGGACAGAAAATACTGGCACCACCGCAGTCAATGGCAAAAATTCTGTTCCTTTCTGGAGCTCTGCTTAGGGGCTTGTCTCTCCCGACACACTCTGCAGCAGAAGCAAACTGGAGCAATCCTGCCTCCCAGTCTTTGTAACCACTGAACAAGACTATCTATCTGTCTCCTGAATTTAAATCCTAGGGGTTAAACATTCCCAAATAAATTACCTTTAATGTAGATCACTGTAAGGCCAAACTAGTCTGGGCTACATTGTTTAAACATTAAGTGTTGCAGGTTTACTTCTCTAGTATTTCTTTTTTTCTTTCTTTCTTTTTAATTAATTTTCTGGTCATCTGTGCCTTAGAAAATGATTGATTCGATAGATATCTACTCCCACATCTGGTATTTCTTTAAAAAAAGTCACAAAAATAATGAATCTTCTCCTACATAATACTTTATTGCTTCATATGCCCATGCTCTTAGTGTTTTAATCATAACTAGAGGCTCACACACTCATATCTCAGCAGGAACAGTACACGGGATAAGCCAAAAAAACATTTTAAGTTGAAGGCTTGCCCAGACATCTAATATCTTATCACAAAAATCTGAAAATTTCTTTTGCTCTGAGTCACAGATAAAAAATTTACTTCATGGAACATTTGAAGAGGGGAAAAAAAAAAAAGAAAAACAGCCGTGTAAATCAGGATCTTGAAAAGCTTTGGCGGGGAGCATTTCCCTTCCTATGCCTTATCTCTCTCAATTAGGCTGCTCAAATGGCCAGTGATTGTCTCTGACATTACAACAGTGACTGGCTTACAGGCAAACTCAAACGAGGTGGTGAGCGACCAAGGCAGCAACGATCCCTGGCCACGATGTGCGCTTTTTACTTACACGGAAATTCACAAATGCTGGGATCAATCCAACAGTCATGAACAGCAAAATTCCTACCTACCTCTGCCTGCACTGCAGGACAGGTTGATTTCAACCCACCCATTTTAAGTAAGTTATTTAGTTATTTCTGAAACAACTCTATAGCTAAGCAAAGAATTTATTTTTTACACTTTATTGTATTAAAAAGGATGGAGTGATGTATTTTTCCCAGCTAAATGAGTTTTTATTCATGGTTTGTGCAATTTGGAGTTGAGATGGAAGCTGGAGCTCAAAGTCATTAGAACAGTATTTTGTAATTGTTTTCTAACAACTGGGTACATTATATTAGAATTTCTAGTAATATACGGAAAAACTTACCAAAACATAGTATTTAAAAACTAACGGATCCAGTAAAGAAAGACAGTATTAACTGTAGTTAAGGAGATAAAGCAGTTGTTTTTGGATCACACATGCTCTTCAGGCATCTAAAAAATTAGTAGAACAGACTTTCACATCTATTTTTATTCACAGACCACAAGATGAAAAAAAGCTTCCCTCCTTCAGTTTTGAACAAGCGTCTCAACTCTGAATTACCTAGTTTCTGAATTAGGTAAGATAAGACAACTGAAATGGAGTTGTTCACTCTAAAAACATTTAGTGCTTAGTCAGAGACTTCCATCAATTCAGTGGTTTTACTTTCTCTTAAACATTGGCAGGAAAAAGCATACTGCCTGCCTCTTTAATTTCATATAAGTTATCTTATAAGACTACTTGAAGCTTAGTTCTTGGTACAGATAGTCATAAATGCACATGAAATCACAAAGTTTTATTTTAAACCATTTAATTTAACATAATAAAATATTAATAATTGCAATACATTTTTATCCATCCTGCTCCAGTGGCTTTTGGTTTTGCAGTGGAAAATCAGGCTTGTCAGCTAATTAATTCTTATGATTGATTGTAGTTATTATCATTGTCATAGAATTTTAAAGCCAGCACTGTGGTCATTATTCTCATATGACATGCTACGTAACAGCTCAAAAAATCTCTTCCCCATGTTGATCCTCCTGTTATCACTATCAAGCCATCTCATGGATAAACCAAATAGCTCAAGCATCTTAAATATCCATTATTGGGTCTGTTTTCCACATCTTTCAGCATTCTGGTGGCTGTTTCCCAAGTATTTTCCAAACATCAACAACCTTTTGGAAATGTAGATTTTATACAAAGATACTGAACTAGAACAAGAGACTCTCAAACCATACGTGAAGAGGCAATAACATCGCCTTGTTCCTATCTGTTATTTCCTTGCTCACTTAGTTCCATTCACATTCTGTGTGACAGCTATGGCACTGGGAGCTGATGTTTAACTGGCTATCTGCACTTACTCCCTTACAGCTTCTTAGCGTCACTTCAGACATCTGGGGATACCTCAATGACCAATTTTTAGCAAAGAATGAATGACTTTGTATTTGACTATAAATGGCTATACACATTTGTCAATATAGCTTCCCTTAATAGTTTTTGCTATTTATAATTCACTAGGTTGCTAATAGGTTCTCACTTTTAAAAACTGTGAAATACATATGCACAGGTGGAGAGATTTGTTCAAGCGACACAGTGCAGTATTCATTGAGCCAGGCTTGGCTTAAAACAAAGGAGTCTTGGCTCTCGTTTCCATGTTCAGGTTACTGAATACACTGCTTCAAGCAAATGAGTGTGTGATAATCACTTCAACCCCTTCATCTGCTTAAGTGCAGATGAAGAAGAGGAAACAGCACAAAGATGCAGCATCAGCAAATTGGAGTGGTACCTACTGCAGCCATGATGTTCATTTTACTGGTATGATAAAGAACTGATACCCTTGTGTTTGGCCTCAGGTTCTGCTGAGAGGGCAAAAAGAGCTATTGGTCATTACCTTTCCACTACTGAACCGAAACATATGAACTCACTCATATGGATTCAGTATTTGCCCTTGAACTGGTGTGGGCTGCATTTGGCACTCTGCTTTTAGATCAATATATAACCCAGGCGTAATCTTATCTGGCAGGAACAAGGATATTGGGGGGAGGGGGACGAACACAGCCTCTAGAGGTGAGGAGAGCAGCTCTTCTAAATGTTAATGGGTTAAGAATAGAAAGGTCAAATGCCTGCCTTATCAGAAGGCCCCATGTGCAAACAGGCACCAAGCTGCAGCAATCGGAGCACAAGCTGGGTATAAGTGTCAGGTGTTAGTTACCGTAGCTGTAAACACCAAAAGCAGAATGGGAACTGGGAAACCTCCTAAGATACTTCTGATTAATACAGGTCACTGGGAGAGTCCAACTGCCAAGACTGGCTGGAGATTACTTGAGTGTTACAGCTGCTGTGGAGCCAGAGAACGCTTGTGAGCTGCGTGAAGCCCCCAACAAGGGTACTCTGGAAGGATATTGCGAGTGTCAAGAGTCTGAGCCGCTGTAGGAGTGGGTATTGAACACGTTGTGTATCAAACATCCTGTGCTGGCAGAGCACTGCTCCAGATTGCTCTTGCAAGAGCCTATCCTTCTCCTGGAATAAGGTTATATGAGGATGGTGACAAAAAGTCCTTCCTTACCTCCCTGTAGACACAGAGGACACTAAACACAGCAGACGCTGTATGAGGACTCTGTACAGAGGGTCTTCAACTCTGCTCTACACTACCTCTTTGAGCATAATGCATAAAGGATTGGGATGGAATAAGAGATGAGACAGCACATGAAAAAATATACGTCTCTTAAATACTAATATTTTTAGCCCTAATCTAATTAATCTTCTTATTGGCATCCAAGGAAAGAGCCCAAAAGTTGTATCACATTGGACAGTAATCTTCTTGCAGATACAAGCAATCAATCTGAAGCAACAACTAAACGTACCAACACGCACTGCTGTGTAGAGCTACTCCGTTGTGAACAATATTGCACGGGACCTATGTCTACCATTTACCAGTGCTTTCAGTCTGGCACCTTTTGCCTGCAGTAAGTTGTCAATAAAATCAATCAATCAACCGATTCCCATACTCAGAAAAGCTCAGCAGTGAGCAGCCACGTTTGAGAAGATTGCTGTTCCCTCTCTCCAGGTACAGGGATTGCCCCAGGGGATGGCTAGCAGAGTTTGGGAAACAGTTACAGGATAGCTACTTGGCATGGTTCCTTCCTTACTGCAGAACAGAGCACACCATTCTGGTCAGCCTGTTCCCAGCTGTAAACAACTATCAAAGGATAGGGTTAATTACCAGTTAAAACACCAAGAAGGAATAATAATGGCAAATAAAACAAGACTAAATATATTTTATCCCACAAAAGGGATAAACAGGGTTTGTGCTCATAGCTCAGAGATCATATTTTGACCATTAAATAGCTACTTTAATGGGTAAAGATAGGGTTACATTTAAAGGCAAAAAAGAAATGTACCCATATGAAGCCAGTGCTCTCTGAAAGACAGTTTAGTGCCTTCATGTTTGTTCCACAAAGTGATTAGTCTGCAATTAATTGGACTAGCCTCTAACCCCAGCCATAGGGGAGAACATCACAACCTACTTAAATTTGCAGGCTGCATCCTTTATGCAGCAGAGCTCCCAAATGGGCACAAATGGCTTATTTTGTACACCAGCATTACTCGGCATCTGTTTATCCCGCAGTCTTCTGCATGCATGTGTTCATTCGCTGACATACATGCACTGCTCTTCGGCATTACCAACCTCATTTTCAGTCTAGAAATTCCTGATTTCATTCAATTGAAAGAGCACAAATATACAGCGGCAGACGTTTTTCATACACGTGGCTTTACTGGGTGCTAGTAACAGTTGCTGTTTCAACCCAGAAGCTACTGTATTTTCAGTGACAGCTCTGATATGCTAATGATCTGGCCTCTTTTGGGGAAGAAAAAGCCTTTATAAAAATGTAGGATTCTACCCTTTTTATTCTATTTAGGGAGTATGGAATACAACCTAAGTCTTCCAGCAACATAGTGACATTTTTTGAGTCGCTACAAATTTGAATGAAATAATTCATCATCGCTGAATGAAGCTATGGAGAATCCCCTACAACCCCTTCTGTTTTCGTTATGTAGAAGGCAATTTTCAAAATGCTGCCTCAGCTTGGATGCTTATTGTGTGTACGTGTCTGCCTGCTACAAGTCCTCTCTACGCCTCTCAGTCTGACATGCGCTGTCGTTTTCTTGGCTCTCACCCACAGATGCCAACAGTGTAAGAGCACAAGGGTATTACAGAAATACCAACTTTCTTCATCCCTGTTTAACATGTTCATATTTCAGAAGATGATTATATGAGCACATTTATTGCAGCTAAGACTGTTTAAAGATTCAAAGGCATTGGACAACTAAATGTACAGCCTAACACAACAGTAAAAGCAAGCTCAGGAGAGACCATATGCAATTTTCTGACCTGGATTATTTCTATGCTGTCATCATTTTGAGGCATTTGATATGCTGCTCTTTGGTTTAAACCCTAGAATGGCATTTGAATTTTTACCATAATAAACTTCCTCAACAGACTTTGCATTTTCATTATTCTGTCCATGTAAGCCACAAGGATATTTTTCCTCCCTAAATGTTCAATCTGCAGGGAATGGTTGTGAAACTCCATTATTTCCAGGAATTGCTGGCAACCTACTGCTGTCTGTTCTTCTCAGTATTGCCTGTATTTTCCTTGTTCAGCTTTAAAAGCCAAACTTGGTTTTCAAAAATGTCTGGGTGTCTCGACGCCAGAACTGAATAAAGACTAGAACAGGACAGAATTAGATGGTTTTATTATGCTGAAGAGCCATTAACTCACATTAAAGTCTGTAAAACAACAAGAGTATAAAACTGGAAGTAGATGCTCAGCCTTAAATCCTATTACTCAGAAATTTTCCTAGACATTACCAATATTCTTTCTAAGCTGCATCACCCTTACCTGATCCCTACGATCAAAACAAAATAGATTTTTTTTAAGTTATAAGTACTTGGATTTTCATTATTCGGTAAAGTAAAAAATATTCTGTAAAGAAAGGCAGCCTGAATTCTCCAACTTGTGTGATGTCTGCCACAATTTGGTCTTCAATAGACAAAGGTAAAGAACACAGACATCTATTCTCAGTTGCCTAAGAAAAGAATATACTCCAGGGTATATGGTCAAGAAAGCCAGAAGATGTGAAAAGATTCTGGATTATTCAAAACTTCTATCAGTCATGATAGTCCAAAAGTTACAATGGAAAACTCCCCATCTAAAGGTTATCTGCAGGAACCACACTGTGATCTCAGCCACACACGGCAGTAGCTTCAGAGAAAGCAAGGGAATTACACAAAATTTACTTTGGCAGGACCAAGATCAGAATCTGACCACATCCAAACAAAAATCAAACAATGCTACAGGCTATAAGAACAATCATCAGTAGATGGGGTGTAAAAACAATGAAGAGCTCTGTGATTCTGATGCACTTCAGTGACTGAAAAGGTTCCTGCCCTATTGTTCCTTCTCTCCAGAATATCTTGGACTTCATTCTGTGTTCCTGAGGCACTCCTGACAGACAGCTCTAAAAACATACCTAACAAATTCACAACTGCCTGAGCTTCTTCAGCTAAATATTCTCTTGCATTCAATTTGGGAAAGCCATAATGTGTGGAGCGATGTCTGAGGCCTGCCTTCTGGGAAAAGGAAATCGACCATACACAGTGTCAACCAAGTTCACTCCTAAATGCAAACCACATTGGACTGTCGAGCACGATAATAAAAACCTGCTGACCTAGTTTCCTGCAGAACAAAATCCTCTGTCTTACCTCCTCCTGTGCCAAACCTAAATCAGATCTTCTTTGGAGAAAGAAATTAACCCTTTGACTAGCAAGGAAAACTCTAATAATGATCCTTAGCACACATACAGCGCTTCACACCATGAGAATAGTACGTAAACAGTAATTGGTCCATCCCCACAGGTCTTCAAAAAGGCAGGATTATTGGAGGATGAAAGTAAAACACAAAGAAGGTCAGAGACCTTAGCAGAGTTCAGCAGAGAACTTAAAATTTCTCTTCCCTCAAAAAGATTTTGAAGTGTGAAGCTCCATGCTCGAACCACTTTGCTTGGTAATCCTTCTACATTTGCTCTATGCAAATATAAAACCTTCATTCATGATGTGGCAAAAAAATAACAGCACAGCTCAGCTTTTTGAAAAACTGCAATCAAACTGCTCAAGAAAGGACTATTGTTCTTCCCAAATTTTGCAATGTCAACTTGCAAGTCCATTTCTGGTAGATGAGAGCTGATTGTATTTGCTCCAAGTGTTTGGCGAAAGCATTCACTTTTAATGCCTTCACTTCCTCAATGATGCAATGGTTCATTTGAAGGGATGCCTGGGGGAACTTCAGAATGGATACAGAATGCAAAAATAACAGGGCATGTCACAACAAACTCAGCCAGGAAAACACAAATGGGAATTCTCTTGCTGTAGGATGCTTGAAACGGCGGCCCTGGGTCATGTTGCTGCAGAGCCGCGTCCCACTGCAGTCAGCCAGAAGCATCTGGGGAGCCTCAGATTCTAGACTGCTGAGAACACCTTTGCTGGTTCACACTGACACTGTCAACTGGAGGAGCGTTCAATCATCTGCCAAATAGGGTTTTATTAATGGAAAGAGCGGAGTTAACAAATGCTGTGACTAACTGCTATATAGCTTCACAAGCAGTCTTTTGCAATGAGGTGGCCAAAGTGCAAGCTGAAAGTGAAATTGCTAATGGCGCTCTGTACCGCAGCCAGAGCTTTCACCACCGTTATAAGAAAGAAGACCTTGCAGTAAATACAGTTTCATCATGCACTGCTCCCTTATGAACTGAGATAGCTTTGCCTACATCCACACAGTACCCCAGGACCTGAAACCTCCCCATCACCACGTGCTCCATTGGCATCTGTCTCACAAGGTGCAGCACCCAAGTTGCTGACAAGCTACCAAATAGAAACCTCTGTACAGCAAAGTTTGAGAGCCTCTGCTACATGAAGCAGCCTAGTTTATTAACATATCATTGGAGAAAAGACTGAAACAGGAAAGTGAAAACTAATGGGCATGCTAGAAGTACCATTTTACCTGTGAGGGAGTTACTTTCTTTGTCAGTTTATCAATCTGCAGGGAAGCTGTTAAGAGAGTACAGGCTTACAGAGCTGAGACAGCACTTAACACAATGTACCCTTCAGGGAGTTTGAAAGTGAAGAACAAAGAACTTGGATGAGATAGCACTGCAAAGGTTGTCATAACTATGTCTATTCTCTGGATGCTGCATCTTCACAGGTAAACTCCATAAAAGCTTCTGCTCCAGCTTTGAAACAAGGAAGACAAAAGTCTGAGTTCTCACAGGCTTATTACTAACATTGGTCAGGGTTAGAAATGTGATGATGGAAAAAGCGCATCTTATTCATCATATCTGGTCCCTGAGGGGTTATGAGTTGTATATGCTTATTTTATTGACACAAACAAGTTTTAACTTCTATTGTCTTACAGAGGAAGAGCAGGCTGAATTCAATTCTGGCTTACACATCATCTGCAATTCTAGCCAAATCCCAGCCACACAACTTTTATTACTGGGAGGATGTCAGAGGCAAAAGACACAGCTGGATATTCAGATCCCAGACTGAGTTTTGCTGTGCTGGCAGTTAGACAAACCAGCTTTTGATTTGTATGTAAACAGAGCCAATCTGAATCTGAACTGGAAGGTCATTAAGAGAAAACACATTTTATGCAACATCCATTGTATAGCTGCTTTTCCAACTTTCCCCATACTAACATTTTTTTAAACAAGACTTTGTCTTCTTGTGTTGACTGTTTCAATGACAATTTCTGGTCCCACTGAAGTCAATGGCCAATCCCCACTGATTTTGATGGAACCAGAAGGTGGCTCTGAGGAAAGAAAGATGTCCAAGATTCTACAGCTCCAGTTCTACCACCTGTGTGGAAGAACTGGGTTGACGCAGACCCAAAACGTATGTTGTATAAAAACACAGAATTGTAAGTCTACATCCTCACAAAAATTCCACTGAGTCTTTACAGCATCCGCAGTTCAAACATTGCTATTCGTATGAAAAATAAAATACTTCAATCAACATGAAAGTAACTAAGCTCCTTTTGTTACTCACGAGTGATGTCCACAAAGCAATTTTTTTTTCCTATCCTGACACTGCCGTCTTCTATAAAAGAGCCAGGACGGTCCCCACTAAATGCCCGGCAATTATTTTTAGGGGAAGACAAAATCCTCAGCAATTTTCTTCACCCCATGGTCCTGTCCCAAAGGCCCCAAGGACACCCTACTTCTGTAGTTCATCAGCTCAACCTTTTGAGCCTGACATAGAAAGGGATCCCTCAGGCACTGTATGCACTGCTTCCTATGTTCTCTTACTAGCTGCCAGCATAGGAGATACTGTCTGACTTCGATGGAAATTTCGAAAACAAACTCAAGAAATGGGGATTATATTGCTGGCACTAAGCAAGACAACATATTGTGGCATTTGAAGTGGTCTGACAGGCTTTGACACTATGCCTTGTAATTGGAAACATTCTGTCCTTAATGAGCCTAATAAAGGCCTTGCTCCCAAGGCTCAGATATTGATTATTCCATAAATTTTCTAGTGACTGTCTGAACTAGCGAAGTTAGACAAAGGGAACAGGAATAAACCAACAATTGGTTTTAATGTCTTAAGGCCCCTGGACACACTGAAACTTCTTGTCTCACGGAGACTGAGGCAACTTGGGGGAAGTTACTGCAATTACTTCCAACTAATGTGTGAGTACAGATACACACTACCTGCAGGAGCTACCTAGTATACCTAGGATCCTGACCTTTAGGAAAAACAGGAATTGATGTACCTGACCTTCTCTTGACTGTATCCCAAAGGGGAATTTGACCAAGAGAGGCTGCAAATCCCCTTCCTCTGTTTGCCAGCACAGTAATTACCTGACATGCAGAAAACGCAAGTCCATTGCAGATGCAACTGGATGATGTTTCCGAACCATGTCATAGCCTCAGATCTCACAGCTTTATTTTAACTGAGGCACTCAACGTTTTGTACTGTAGCTACAATTAAAATAAGATTATGAGAACACACAAAGAAACCACACAGTTCTTGTGAACAAGGCGTTAACGCCCAATCCATTATTGTGAGAAGGCTTTTAAGAGTGTTCCCAGTAGAAATAGGAATATATTTTCCCTGAGTAAGCTGGGAGGAATGCAGAGATTCAAAAGCTTAAGCTGTATCCCTGCTAGATTTTTTTCTGTTTGTTCCTCCTCTTTGATTAATTTACTGTGACTATTTGATATAACTGCTACTCTTTAAGGAAAAGGGTCGACTATTTTCTCTCATAAAAGACCTCAGTCTGCCTATAATTACCAGCAAGGCATTTGCAGCTGCAGGTTAAAATGAGTGACTAACAGAGATGTTGCTGGGCTATCAAAGCAGGGAACATTCTGGGGGCAAAGGGGAAACGCCTGTCATTCTGCATTAGTTCTCAGGGTGTCTGTTGGCAAAACACACTGTATTGTTCCACTGTGTAACAGGCAAAATAAATAGGTTCTTATAGTTTGTCCTGTTTAAAAGGGGACTCTTGGGTATAACTGTTGAAAATAGCTTTAATCTAATGACATATCTTTCTATAGCTTACTAGCATCATGAAGAAAGTCCACTCAAAATATTTTAATAAAACCCCCTGAATTTTATACTGGACAGCAGCAAACCCAAAGACATTTCCTTCTGCATGTACACAAGTGGTCTAGTTACAGAATTGCTCCAGTCAGCACATCTGTTTGTGTTACCAGGAGACGGCAAAGCTGGGACACGAACCATCTGCAAATTCAGGATGGGTCATTGAAGCTTTCTTTGCTCCAAAGAAGATGCCTGTCTTTAACATACGTGAGGGACTTTCAAAAGCCACTAATAAAAGAATAGTAAAAGGCATTTCTGAATGTATGAACTAAGAAAGAACAAAACAAAAAAAAGACTTCCAGTGGATTTCCCTGTTCTAGTGCATTTCCCTGTCTTCAGCCCTAGCCAGAATCCTGAAACACAGCTGTTATGCACAGCCTTATTTCTTTTCTTTTTTCTTTTCTATTTCTGCTAAAATAATCTTGACCATTAAAAGTATAAATCTCATTGCTTAGTGTTTTAATTTGATTTCCATAAAGACATTTTGTCCTTTAGCAGTACTCCTTCACTTCCCCCTGCATTTATTCAGAGCCCTTGGTTTCTCTGGCCAGACTCTTGCTCTTAATCAAACCCTGCTGTGACTCCACTGACATAACTTGACAGGTCTCTGTTGACATCTGAAGGAGAATCCTTGAATGTTTTGAAAAGGACCATTGCTCATTGCTCTACAGAGGTAATCTGGGGGACATGGCCCTTTAGAACTGAAAGGATCATTTTCCCTTTCACCACAGACACTTCCCCCTTTTTGTACAGCGAAGTTGTTAATTATGCTAGAAAGCTGAGAAAGGACCTGGTTCACAGAAGCCCCAGGGAAAAATAAAGGCAGATTTCCTTATTGAGGAAAACATCTAATTTAGGGCAAAATAGCTAAACCTAACTTACTGCAATACAAGCCTTTGTTTCAGAAAGCAGCTTTCCTGGAGGGCAGAGAACATCTCAATCCCCAGAAGAATTTCCTCTTAAATTATTGCATAGAGCAACACTTATAAAAGCACAAGCCAGAAGGCAGAATTTGATACAAACTTTGACTTTTTTATAAAGTGTTCTGATGTCCTAAAATATCAGCATGAGCTGCCATGTGGTAAGCCTTTTGGAAAAATTATGTGTTTATTTAGAAACGTAAATAAAAATAGGTGGACAAATATTTGTCTTTTCAGAAAGAAAACAATTTAAATTTCAAGAATTATACTAAACAAAAGTGAAATTTGGCTACAGTGACTACATAAACATCAAGATACCCACCTGACTGACAAAGGCTTCATGCCTTCTTGTAATGGTAAAGCGTGTTAGTATTCAGGATGATGTCAGTATTCATGACTGATTCAAAAGTTGTAGGCTGATTTCCCTGTAATACACACTGAATGTGTGATCAATTTACATCTAAGATTTTCTGGTCCCACAGATGCCATTCTTAATTAAAGAAAATTCTGCAAAAAATAAAGACCTTTACAGTGTTGCTGGGATAAGTAAGATGAAGAGAATCCCATCACTCACTACTGAAATATGCAGCTCTTCTAGAATAAAGCATGTCAGCAATTTTAATCAGCGCATAGACCGGCTCTTTAGAATGAGCAATAAAATAAAACATCAAACTATAACACCATGAGGAACTCAGAAAGACAAAATGAAATAATTACCACAATTATTTCAGCAGAATTAAAACTATTAAGTACTGATCACAAAATAGGAAATATGCGAACAGGAGAAAAAAGAAAACATCGGGCAATAATACCACCTTTCTGGTCAGAAACACGTAAGATAAATACACTTTAAAAAAATCCCATTCAGCAAGATGACACAGGTCTGCAAATGAGTGAGTCAGAAACTGGTATGAAATCACTGAGAGCTTTGCCACCAGACTTGACTGAGGCCAGGATTTTATCTCTGCACTTCTCCTGGTGCCTTCAGTTTTCGGACAAGCTTTCTTAATTGCAGTACATATTCTCACCATAGAGCTTGCATCTTGAGCTTTCATGCACTCAGCACCCTGCATTCAAATCAAGAAAGCCATCAACGAACCACCTAAGTACAGTAAAAGCAAACTGGATCAATGGGATATACTTCTTAACTGTCTGCATTCATGTTTCTAAATTGTAATAAAAAGGTTCCAATTTCCAGTTACATATTTCATTCTCTGAAGGGTCTGAGTGTTTTTTTATCTTTCTGATCATCACAAACAGACACACACGCTATTTATTTAAGGATATATTTTTCCCATGACCTTAGAGACTCACTTCTCTGAGACGGGGAGCTCATGAAAGGAAGTTCGTTAGAAGTTAAACATGAGGAAGTGCAATAAAGACTATTTACCTTGTAGGGGGAAAAACCAAGCCCAACAGCAAAGAATTATTGTATGAACAAGAAAATAAAAAAGAATTTGAACTTCTCTGCAGTCTCATAAAAAACTTGCAGATAGCCTGTGATTCTGCATAGGCAGATGTCCTCTCTCGTGTGCATTGTCTGATCAGAGCCCTTTTGGACTTAAGTGAAATAATAATAATAGAAAAAAGCGAATGGAGTACAATTTCCATGGAAACTTGGAAACAGATGTAACATTATTTGCAGTAAGTCTTTGTACTGTGAATGGAAAATTTTCTAGTTTACACAAATCTCGGCTATTATTTTCTTTGCAGTGCAAACTTGGGCCAAATATTTTCTGTCATATTAAAGATGCAAATAGTCGGGTTTACTTTCTGACCAGTACAACCATGCACAAAAGCTTCAGAAGCTGCAGGAAAATGCCTGATATTTATCTTCCATGAACTCCAAACAGATATTAGAAAAAAAGAATAATTTGGGCTTCTTTTTCGCTTGTTCTCTTCAGAAAGTGAAAACAGCTTAGAAAACACCTCCTGTTTACATGTAATGTTACAGACCAGGAGACAGCCAGAGCATTGGCAGATGTGCCCAATGTTAATGGCAGCTTAACTAACTTTTCATATTAGATCAATTAGATACTAACTCCTGGTTTTTCATATACCATGAGAGAGCGCTTTCTAGCTCAGGAGCACGTATTCACAGATTAATTGCTTACAGATAGCTTTCTCAGGTATAAGTAAATTCCCAACAAAGTACATTTACAAGTCCAAAACCATGGCAATGACTTGTGACCTTATAACTGGTTTTGGAGACCAGAGCACCTTCATCTCACTATGTTCTCAAGTCCAGACAGAGCAACAACCCAGAAAACATGTAGCAGCGCCATTATCAAAGAACAGCACCCAAGGCAGCTCTTGTGAACGTTTTTTCTCTTCGCAATGTTCCTGAAGCATTCTTTTCTGCATATTCTAAAGAGAAGGGAATAGAAAGCATCTCCGTGTTTTATGATGATGCAGGACTCACTTTTTACTTCTTTACAAGCTCTCCTCTTGCTACCTTGTCTTTACCACACAGCTCAAGCGCGAATCAGTTACTCAGACTCGTTCTTCTCAAGATGGAGGGAGTTCTGCCCTGCTCAGCAAGTACTCACGTCCTTTACATGGATTATTTGCCCATACATTACCAGAGCAATTTAAACGTTAAGCTAAACCTGGCAGCAAAGTCTAACACACGCCTAAAGAACAGTAGAACTTTTGGTGAAAATGGATGTCCCTTTTTGTTTGCAGTGCAGCCAAATGCTTTATAAATTAGACCCTTCTGCCACCACAGAAATGTCCAGCATCTGATTTATCCACTGTTTTAGACATATCATTGTAGCAGGATTTTTCAGTTGAGTTAGTCAGTGTTTGCATTAGAGCTAGCTATACCATTCATATTTAGCTATGCTCATTTTACCTTAACTGCAGATCTGTAGAACTATACCAGTCTTTGCGAAAATTAAGCTGGTATCATGGCACAGAAAGATAAAATAAATCATCTCTTATTTTTATAGCTACAAGAAAGTCCACTGTTGCAGGACATAAGATGACAAAAATGTACCAAAAAACACAGAGTTTACGTTACCATTTATATAATTAATGCAGTGACTTTTATCTTACATGAGTTTCAGACCTCACTCTCTTGCTACTCCTCCCTCATCCAGCAGCAAGAATAATTGTGACAGTACAGAAATTAACTTTGAACGATACCAGTCCTAGTTCTGAGGTGGGCTGCTCCAAGTGTTAAGCCTAGTGTGGGAATGGTAACAAAAGTGAACTGTAAAACTTTTCTCCCTTAAAAGCAGCTCTTCGGTTGGTGCAGTGTTGGAGCTATCATAATCACAGGCCACCTCAGGGGACACCTCTACAAATCGGGTGCCTGACCTGTACCATTCACAAGTAGGAAGAGTCCAGTGCTCTAATCTAAAATAGTCTGGAACAGGCTGTCTGCATGCCCTTCTGCTCACCTATGGTAACTGGTTGCTGCATGGTAATGGCTGCCCCTTTCCCCTCCTGCCCTCTACAGCAAAGAACTCTTCTGCGGGAGATTCATGTGGACCTCAGCTCTCTAGGGTTGAAAAGCAGGTATAGTTTGGGACCATATTTGTGCAGAAGATTTGAGTTGTTTTTAACTGAGGTGACAAACACAGTGACAACATCAAACACCTGCTGAAGAATCAGTGCAAAGTAGTTGTCTGATAGAGACTGAACTAGTCCTGCCCTACGAATCCTGGCTGTGCTTGAGAGAGTCATTGTTTAAGGCAAGGGACTGCTTAATAAGGTTTTGGTCTTTAACACAGATTTCATCATAGGCTGACTGACTGAAGCTTTCTCTTTACAAGTTCACAGGCAACTCAAAATGCCATGTTGATTTTATACCTGCCTGGCCAAGTGAGATTACAGAGCAAGCCAATCACCTTCCTTTTGAGATGTATTTCCCCTTTTACATCTTGAAAATTCTTCTCACTCACTCGTAGATCATGCAAAGAAAGAGGAAGCAGCATGACTCAGCTCCACACTACAATGGCTGGAGCAGATCCAGACCTAGCAATCCTTTGGGCTTTCCTTACCAAAATACAAATCTGCAGCTTGGATAAAGTAAAGCATCCAGTGTTTGTGTAAGAAATGTTAGATGGGCAGCATGCCAGCAGCAGTCCTTAAGCAATGTGCTAGTTCTTTACAATGATGGAAAATTATCTTCTGAAGAGTCAGGAAGGGAACAAAAAAAGCCAAAGGGTTCTGATCTTAAACAGTGCCTACGGAAGACAAAATGCTAAAGAGGAACAGCCTCCTAAACTGTATTCCGTAGACATGAATTTATATGGAAATCTAGTGGTAGATAACGTATTAATTTAGCAAGTTTCACATCATGCCATACTGGCAAATATTTTTGTATAATCTGTAAATTACAGAAGTCATAACAGAGGCATAGGAAAGCTACTGACCTAAGGAATCCAGGAACTTTGACTAAGTTTCAAGAGACTTGAGTCCCAGTGCTTTGACTAAACCGCTGTAAATAGTACTTTAACAATTAGCTACCCTAAAAATTCAGTGTCATCTAGAAATTATACCTGATCCTCCACCATATCGCTAACACCTGATACACAGATGTTTTTCATAAAGAGCATCCACACAGTGAGTTATTGCAGAGTAAATAATGTACTGTAAACACACTTAACTTCACCATGTAAAAAAGCTCTGAGCAAAATTCAGCGAGGACTTCACTTCAGTTCACTCCCTGAATGCACAACAAAGTTAGACAATGGTTATCCCACAGCAATCTAACCTCAGAGATAAAGACCCGAAATCCAAATCTGTTAGAACAATGTTGTACATTCTAGTCCATGCCTAGAAGGTCTGGACAATGGGATGGATCTTTCTTTTCAGGCACTGCATTCACTGGGGGAAACTGTGTATCGGTTATTACTTACATAAATATGTGTAATACTGGTAATGAAAGTAATAAAGAGGCATGATCCAAGCTATTTCTCTGAAATGGCCCTCAACTTTCCTACAGAGCAAACCAAAATATTACCTGGAAAAAACAATCCTCTGGCCTGTGTACGCTGAGGGGGCGACTGAGCAGCATCAGGAAATTTGCATCATGTACTAACCAACATCACACTGCGTTAGAGGATGAAAGCCCAGTAGGCTTCTGGGCTCTGTGTTAATTTCAAAAGATGGTTCATTGAGCTGACTTTATGCTTAGCAAAGCTTAGCAGCTTTTTTCCTTATCCCTCCCCAAAATGTTTTGGGCATTGTCATTTGATTGTACTACAAAACTTGAAGGTATCCAAAACCAGTTCATGAGAAGTGAACAGAAACATCTCTTTTCATTCCAAAGGAAAAACAACTCCTATGATGTTTTCCTAAGTGAGCTGCAAACTTGGAGAGAAACCTAAAGCTAAAAAAAGCAAAGAACTCAAGAAGATTCATATTCTGGACTGTGGTTTCTGTTGCCTTAGCTCAAGGGAAAATATGTTCATGGGAAAAGGGCCTGCCTGAAGCCAGATTTTTTTTTCAACTCTGACTTTTCTAGTTGGCGTGTCTTTAAATCAATATGTTGCTATTAAGGTTATTTATTCATAAACAAAAATATTCTTTATGGATTGTATCATAATTGTTTACAATTGAAACAACCACTTGTACCATGTTTCCTAGGAATCAGTATCTAGCTCAGCTCCTATCAACCCTAGATAGACAGTGATCGGGCAATTTGAGAGGCCTTTACAATGTTAGTTCTGAGTTTCACCGATTCAAAGTGTTAAATCACCATCCCAGAAGACAGTTCCTGAATTAATCCCAAAACAAAGAAGTGTCAGCTTTATCACCTACCTTTGTATCTACACACAACTAAAGAAAACATCACACCTCAGAAAAACAGAAATCTTGCATGGCTTAATTTGAAAGAATCTTACTGTCATGTTATCTGGACTGTCTTTAATACTGTAATTTACTTTTGTCTTTAGTCAAAAGACTGTAAAATATATAAATATATGTAAATATAATGGTATTTCACACTAACCCTGTAAAGACAAACCTGACATTGTAAATGCCTGTGTAACACTGCAACAAGTGTAACAAAATGTGATCATGCCGCCCAAACACACAGTGCTAGACCCCATGGTTATTATTATTCTAAATGCTGTATCAAGAGACCTTAACCTAGGGATTATGACCCCCATTGTACACTTGAATTGTCCTCTGCATGAATGATATTTACGTTAACAAAAATAGCTAATACGGTCATTTTTTGAGATTCCTCAAGACTTTTTAGAATGATACAGTAAGCTGTCACTGAACGTTAAGGTGAACTTAATCTCCTATTTAAAAACTGCAATGAAATTATGCTATAAATGAAAACCAGTTACCTGTGATCAATGACTGTTACATCGGAAGCAGGAATCCCCAGAAGAAAACAACTCTGTTCCAGTTCTTTCTTACGAATCTCTCCTTGATGGTAATAATTTCCTGAAAATAGCAAACACAGCATCACTTAGTTCAGGTGAGCTTGGAATTCATTTCTCTTTTCTTTCTCAAAGCATTAAGCGCTAGCGTCACAAGTTAAATAAAAAGGCATCATTTGAGGAACAGATACACTGCAGGGAACAAACTCCATAGCTTTTACCTGAGCAATACCTGGCTTAGCTCTGAATAAAATGCTGAGGCAAAGTTCTGCCCACCTTGACTATATTCCTCACGTTTATGCACTGAGCGTGGCTTGCAGCCATTCATGAGCTTATTTGGCAAGGACATCTGAAATTGCCATGTCGAATCAGATCAGTGGCCCTAACAGCCCAGTATTCTCACCCTAAGAATGGCCAAAGTTAAATGCTTCTGCCAAAGACACAGGAGATTTTCCAAGCAACAATTCTGGAATAAACTGCTTCCAACCACCTGTTTGATTAGCAGATGTCTTATTCCTTGAAACATCACAATTTTTACCTCTTGTGAACTTTTCTTTGGGCTTTTTGTTTTATTTTGGTATATGCCTAATCCACTTCTGAACATTGTTAAATTTTTAGCAAGCGTTAATATCTCTTTTGGTGAATTCCATAGGCTGACCAAGCTTTGTGGGGAAAAAATGGAGTCTTCTGATATGCATATACATGGACTAACTAGTTACACATTGTCTGAACGGAAGTTACCAAAATACTACAAAAAAATTGAGCAAGATTTTTTCATAAACATAGGAGAAACTACCTTTGCAGTGAGGTAACTGAAAGTTGTTACCATTGGCAAATTTCCAAGCTGTCTCTAAAAGAGGTGAGTGCGATCTTAGTCCACTTTTGTGAAAACAAGTATTCACAACAAACCAGTAATAATTAATCTCCTTAGGAAGGGCCAAAGAGTCACTCCTTCACTATTAGACATGCTGCCGTGAACTACTCCTGCACCCTTAACAGCATCAGCCCACAGAGCCAAGCCGAACAGCAAGTCCAAAGTACTTGGAACAGAACTGTTGAGATAACACATGGAAGGCCTGACCCACGGGGTATTCTTTATTGTGGCTGAAGTTTATAATATATTCTGGGCCAATTCTAATGAGCAGTAATTGTCATATAACACTAGGACACTGCAACCGAATACAGTGATGGAACTAAAAGGATTTGAAGAAATGAGGAATTCCATCATAGCAATCTCTATTTTAAGACAAAGATTTTTCAGAAGTCTGCATCATTCACAAGAAATTCGGGCAGAAACTTATATGGCAAGAACCAAAAGAAGACAGGAAACCTAATTTAGATAAGGTATTTTGGAAAAGTTGTAATAGACCAAGACCCACAACTAGCAGGGAAACGGGATTCATTATCTTAAAACACTGCTGCCTTCTTCACTGAATTATTTTCTTCTCATCTTGCCCTGACGTTCCCTTATTTTTTCTTGGCATCAGCCATGCAAAGTCCATGCCAGAGCTGTGATGGCCCTTTCCAGAACATTGCCCTGTGCAGGGCAGTACTTTCAACCCAATTTAACTTTGAAGCAATAAAATGAAAAAAAAAAAAAAAATACAGCAGAGTATTAATGTATGATTCAAGTCTGTAGTCAGCTGTCTTGAATTACACTAGAATTTTTTATTGTTGTGGGTGTGAGTCATCTAAATCTAGCATTTCTCTTGAGCAGTGTTGCAATCTGAGCCATCACTAGCAAGCTTTGTAAAATTTTCAAAGAGGGAAAGAGTAACTAGAAAAAAATCCCTCCTCTTGCAGACTGTGAGTGAATGGTTTTAGGAGACTATGACAATGATTATCTGTGGGTTTGCCGAGGAACACGTCAGTTTAGCACTCTGCAGCTCAGATTGTGAGTTCCACCTTCAGCAAAATTAAAGTGTATTAAAGTGTGCACCTTCACTGCATGGATTACTTGAGTACAGCAGGACTTATTTTAGACTAATTTTTTGCCTGGCCATTAATGACACTAGTATTTTAAGATAATACATATTTTGCTGCAATGCAGCGTAATAGCTGAATGCTGGTGATGTTTTTTCCAAATAGTCCCACTGTTCTCAAAATACCTAACTTCACTGAACTCAAAGGAACAGATCCATGTTCCACAGCTTGAGAAATGTGTCAGGACATCAGGAACATAAAAATGCGAACGAGAAAAAATGGGCAGCTATTGAGAGCAAAACCAGCTGAATAGCTGATGCTGCTAGACTTCATCCATGGAGCACTCACAATAGAGAGTCAGCTACTCCAGAGAGCAAAGCACGTTTATACTGAGTTATTATTTCAATTGAAGATTATTCAGTGTGTAAAAGATGGATTTTTTTTCACAGTGCTGTAATTCTAATTCATTTCTAAGTCTTTTTGATTGACATCTGAAAATTGCAAGTACGATGGTTTCTAAGTAATGATTTTGTCTCAGTGTTACAATTTGCAGAGTCTTTGATCAACTCACTTGTCATCATCCATCATACAAACAATGGGCAGATGAACCACCTGAATTGCCAAAAAGACTAATAGGAGGCACAGAAAAACCTATTAGCTCAGTGAGTGTGCTCTCCTATATGGGCTGCTACTTCCATTACGAAGACATGCAAGAGAGTACCTAGAAGGCAGTGTCAAACACACTGAATATCACTGAACCACGAGTAAAGAAAAAAGAAAATTTAACAAAAGAAACAGAAACACAACACTTCTTTAGAATGTTCTCTAATAGCAGGAGTGTATTAGTCCTCAAACCTGAAATGGCAGAGTTGCACTTCAGTAATCTCTCCACAGCTGTGAATAAGCCAAATGGGATCGACAGACCTTTGTCCCTTGGCAAAGACAACTGAAAGCTCTGCACTAAATCTTGAATGGGAGGTACAGAGTGATCAGTAAAGCCAATACATCACTGGACTTCAACAAAAGCTTAAGCCCTGTCTTCTCACCTAGATGGTCTGTTATGACAGAGAGCTTTGAAAACAAAGAACAGAAAAGTTGGCAGTGATCTAGCTGGAGCTTTCAAAAATAGAGGGGGCCCTTTTTGCAAATGTAAGTAGCTGTCAGTGGAAGATGTAAGTGTTCGTACCCTAAGATAATTATCTCAACATAAAAAAAAAAAAAAAATCTTTAGTTTTCACTGCAGGCTCATGGAACTGGTATGGCAGAATGGAATCTGGAAGATCAATTAAATGAGGTTGTTTCTTATGCACAAAAACCTGAACAATGTAATAACTGATTCGATAGCAGTCTGCAGAAAAAAAAAATTAAAATCTGGAGCTTTAGTAGATCATGAGAAGAACGCAAGACAAGGGCGTCATGTGCTGTGAAAAATCCTTGTCCTGGGAAACAGTGGAGCTTGTGAGAATCCTTCCGTTCTATTCAGCCCCAGAAAGGCCTCAGCGAGAGTGCTGCTTTCAGCTTTTGATCACTGCCCTTCAAAAAAGATGTGAACCAACTGAAAGAGTCCAAAGGAGAGCGATGAGAATGATCAGAGGTTCAGAAAACATGATCTGTGAGGAAAGACTGCAAGAAATGGGGTTGTTTAGTCTGGAGAAGATAAGACAGAAGAGGCAGATAACAGCCTTAAAATATGTAAGAGGCTGCTACAAAGGGATACTCTTACTTCCCTGTTCACGGCAGATAGCAAAAATAAACAAACAAGCTTAAATTACACCAATGATGTAGGAAAAAGTGATTTGAAGAAAAGCTAATGCAGCACTGACACAGACTGCACAGGCTGAGGAACCTCCCTGGAGGTTCTGAAGAACAAATTCAGACATTTGTCTGCATCAAATGAAGACACATAGATGCTGCCTTCGGGTCGACTGATGGACAACATGACCTGGGGTTCCCTTCAGGCCTACTTTTTCCATGACTGGATTGTTACACGATTGTTATTTTTAGATGTGTTACAGTGAATGTATCATTATGACATTAAAACTGGATCGTCCAAGCAAGTCCTCTACGAGATGACATAATTTCAAGGAGATGCAGAAAGGCTGCGCCTTTTTACAACTTACTGATGCTTCCGCACAGTTTGAAAGTACCTCAGCGCTGTGACAGGAGACTGGATTGTCAAACCTCTGCGCAAGGCTCAGATAGAGACATTTTGCTACTGGTTGCAACTGCTGACACTCTGCAGAAAGTAACATTCTGACTCAAAGTCACCCCCACACGGGATGTCACGGCAGCGTGACGTGATCCAGTGTCATGCCACCAAACTGCAAATGGATGGCACAGCTCCTCCGCCAGGCCACATGTATTTCCCGGCGGTGCCACGCTGCCATGGCAGCACAGGCCTAGAGGGCCATGAGGTGCAGCACAGGCCTAGAGGGCCATGAGGTGCAGCACAGGCCTAGAGGGCCGTGAGGTTCAGCACAGCAATGACATCACATGTGGCATCACTGTGACATCACATGCAGTGCCAAAGCCTAGTGGGGTCTCCTCACGGTACAGCCACCGCTCGCTGCTCCGAGGCACCTATACGTCACCACAGCCCGGCGGTGACGCCACAGTGAGAGGCCACACATGCGACGGCATCATGGCGGCCTTCCCATGACGTCACGGGCGGGAAGCCCGGCCTCGAGGGGCGGCGGCGGCGGCAGCTCGGGGGTGGTGAGGGCCAGCCCGCGTGGGAGCGATCAGGGCCTCTGTCAGTGGTGCCGATAACGGCTCCCCTCGTCGGCGGGCAGCGCGCGCTGCCCGGCCTGCCCCCGCGCCATGGTGAGG
>VYZM01016424.1:583558-595861 GCA_013398915.1 Dromas ardeola | reverse complement strand
TTTTTTTTTTTTTTTGTGTGAGGCAAGTGGGTAGCTGATTAGAAACTTCCTCAGATATTAACGTAGTCTTATTTTTTCCTGTTGTGATCCCCCATATAATACGGCAAAGTTGTGTGTAGCCTGGGTCTTGATATCATGTATGAGCAACTTTTCTTTAAGCTCATAAATTACAGGAGAGATTAAAATAGAATTTCCTGGAGAAGAGTGTCTTGTCAGCTGAATTTGATTGACCTCATTTTGGTAGAGCACAAATTCTGTTTGTATTTGTAGTTACCTAGCAGGAGAGAGACAAACTGTTATTTAAAGATGAAGTATAACAATGTGATCCTGAGATTTGGCAACAGTTTGGTTGTAAATTGCATATGCAAGTATGCAACCAACGTTCACCTTTTGGAATGGCAACAAAAATCATTTTAAGTACTCTTTTAATACTTATTTAATATTTAATGTTCCAAAAGCTATGACATAAGTACTTTAAGGAGTTGGTAGTCTCTTAATGGAAAATCTTTTTCTATTAAAATTTGAAGTATAAAATCCTATTTTAATTTTTTAGCTATCTTGGTGCAGATGGAGAAGTCATGCTAGTATAGAATAAATGTGACATCTTGAATTGACTGCTGTAATGCTCCTTGACTTCTGTCACTTCTGTAATTGGCTAAATTAAAGTATACCATGCTTCCATGTCATCTAGAATATGAGTCAGACACTGTATAGCATAATTGTGAATTAATGCTTTGGACATTCAGAAATAAGACATTATTGTACCCTAGTGGAAATTTCAGGGTGTGAGAAGGGTCAAATTCATATGTGTGGTCTTTTCTTACCATCTTTTTTCAAATACCCCCATTGCTGTATTTATGACTTGATTCATATGACATTAATAATTAATGGAGATAATGTTATTTAGTGTTGCTAGTAAAACATGGGCCTATAGATGTTAATTTTCTTACTGTATTTCTAGCAGGGATAGAAATAGCAATTTTTACGCCAATAACCTTTTGAGTAGAGGGAGTGCAACTACGTGAAATAAAGTTCTCAGGATTTTATGGTATATTTTAAATGTCTGTCACAAGAAGAAAAGGCATTTGTGCATGTGGAATTGTCATGGAAAATTCAGCAGTTGTTCTCAACTTGGAGAAAATATGTTCATTGTTTCTATTCATTCTAATAGCATATGCCCATATGCTTTCACTACGAGCTTCAGAGTGCTCTGCAACTTAAAATTTTAGAGTGGAAAAAAATTGAAGGAAGTGTGGAAGAGGTCCTGAGCTTTGAGGGTGGTGTCTGTGTTCTGCAAAAATGGGAAGAACGGTATTCTGGAACATATTTAAATAGCTGTTACTTTAATTGTCCTTAATTTCAGTGCTGACCTATTAACATTTTTTGTTTGTAGAATGCAAAGAATCTTTCCTTTTTTGGGGGGTATGCCCAACAGATTTTCTTACTTAGAAGCACCACCTGTAAGCTTGGGTGGTGTAGCTGGAATACACTTCCGTTAGTTCTTGTTTTAAAGCACAAAGTTAGCTCAAATCTGCTCAGGCCTCAACCTCCTGGTAGGTTCTTGAATGAAAACCCTATGTCTGTTAGCATTGTCCCATCTAATGATCCTGTAGCTAATTTTCTTGCTTACCATCCCATCCCATTCCTCAACACTTTGCAGAACTTTGTGTAATCAGACTTGAAGGGTTAACATAAATCAGTTTGAACCCGAACTTATTTTCTTTGTCACTGAATTTTTTCATTGTTGTTTTTCTGAGTAACTGTCATAAGACTATGCTGTTAAGTGGGCACTAAGGCAGTGACTGAAGGACTAATTACTGCTCTTGAAGTGTCTAGTGCTTTTTTATTTAAGACTTTTAGATTGCTAAGTCAGTCCTAGTTTGTAACAGTACCGTTCCCGTTCCGAGCATTGGAGTTTTAGATGGTAAGTAATGCCTGGCCTTTTACTGTGCCTGTTAGTTTGAATAAATAACTTTTTTTATGGAGGTTGGACCCATTAAGCTATTTTTAGAAATCTGTTAGAAGTGTACATGTTAGTATTTTCTTGTGTGTGGCATATCCCCAAGATGCAAATTTGATGTTTTTGCTTGAGTGTTCGAACACATTTATGATTATCTGACAAAATAAAAATACCACTGGGAAGATTTGTTTTGCAAATCCAGTAATAGACTTGAAGAGTTTTACTTATGTGACTCTCAACTTGTAATTTTGGGTTAATTTATGTGAGCTGGAGCGTTGTCTTGAAGGTACAGACACAAATCTGTAATTCAAGAAATGTAGTTATTGTGGTTTAATAGATTGGCCCTTAAATACACCCTGTTTTGCTTTGTGTTTTTTTTTCCATGAGATGGTTTCATTACGTTTTTATAAAGTGAAATCGCAGACAGAATTATTCACAAGTGTTGTTATCACGCTTTGGATAAAGCCTTTCTAACCACTGCTCAAACAGTCCCTTCACTCTTAATTTTCTCGCCAGAGTAAACTTTGAATAAATATCCCTGAATTAATTTTGTGATTCATTGTAGATCCCCTGCGTAAGGCAGAGCCTTCCCTTTCCTTATTCTGCCATAGTTAGTTACGTCAGAGCTCAATTTACTAAGGCTGCTGATTTAAAAACAAAATCCCCCAACTCGGTTTAAGCCTTATATGACTGTAATCTAATTCTTTGCACTCTTTATATCACACTTAGTTTGCTCAAAACAAGATGAGGAAAATTCCCAAAAGGATGTGAAATTTAATTAGCAAATGTTGGTTAAGTACTTCAAGATGGCATGAAAATTACTCTAAATGCAAAAGTATTAGCTTGTTTCATATATGCAAAGTGAAATTGAGTCTCCCCATGAGACTGGTTTTTTTTATCCACGAAGGTGAATGGGAGAGGAGGGGACCGGCTACTGCAGCACACGGGGCCGTGGTCCCACGGACAGGGAGTAGGGGACTCCGCCGTCCCTCTGGCCTCTTGACCCCTTCCCTTCTGCTGGTGTAAACATTTGTGTGGCCACGCATTGAGTGGTTTTGGGGAACTGGCTTGCTAAAAATAGTCATCAGTTTTTAACCTGCTGTATTTTCCCAAGTGAAGAAGTGCTTTTCTCAGGCAGCGCTAGTTTTTGTCTGTTTGATGTGCTGCAAGACTTGAGTTTTATTTCCGATTCAGTCATTGACTATTTCCTGAGTAGTCTTTGATAGATTTCTTAACCTTTCTGTTGCTTATTTTCCTATGAGTCTGCTGAAGATAGTACATACTTCTGCTTCTTTCTGAGGCATTTTGAGATCTGGAGATCAAGAGATGCTGTTCTAATTAGTATTCCCTCATAGAAACCAATCTGAAATTGTGCTATGACTGTTGCCGCTATAATACCCAGTTCTAAATTATTTGTAACTTACTCAGATTTCCCCACATACGACAAATTAAGTGCAAACAGTAGTTTTTGAAGGGAAGCCTGAATCGGTTCTGTTCAGTAGTTTGAGCTGGCCAAAGAGAAAAATATCGTCATACCTTTAGAAATAAACATTGTTAAATCATTTTCTTGCCTGAGAAGCTCAAATTAACACAGGGCCGAGTATCTCTTCACAGTTCCTGAAACTGTTACTCTTGTCACTGCTTTTTCTCAGCTGGGTGTCTTCAGACTTTTCAGACTTAACAGTTTCTTTTCTTTTCTTTTTTTTTTTTTTGACTCTGTGCTCCTACTTCTCCTGTAACTTTTTTTCTTTTTAATATTATCCATTCGACAGTACTGGGTTTCTCCATCCCTTGTATGTTTTACCGCAGTGTTTGGGAATGTCAGTGAAGTAGGACACTATAGCAGAAAGGACTGGGTTCTGAAATACAAAACAAGAAGAATTCTTTCTGCCCCTTCTAATTGTCAGTATTCAGCAAGACAAACAATTTGCCAGCCTGATTGGCAGCTCTATGAAAGTATTCATGACCTAACTTAATCTTTGTGAGACATTTAAGGCAGAATTCCAAAGTCTTTAACAGTTCTTGTAAATGTTTATATGAGGAACCCCTGAAATTTGCAGAATAACGTGAGAAGGTATGAAAATACTTGTCTGAAAAATAGAATCTTGCTGTCATTGGCTGCGCAGAGTTGGAGGCTGATTTCTTGTATTGTAAATTGTCAAGGGTGCTGAAAATGAAGATGAGCAGCCTCTGTTCTGGTAGAGAAGAGGGAACCAGTGGAAGGATTGGAGAAGCAGAGAGAGTTAATAGCGAGGAGCTTTAAAGGAGGATTCTGATCAGATTTGAGTGGAGCAAGACGAAGTTTGTCATGACTAATGGAAGGATACAGCAGTGAGGAAAGCCCGGATGAGATTGTTTACAGCCTACACACACAGTTACAATTTTATGCAAAAAGGCTGCTGTATTTAAACATAGTCTGAACATATGGAACTTTGAGAGACTGCAGCAGGAAGCTGTCATTGCCCTCACTGACCAAGAAATAGATTAATGAAGAATAATTTGTGTTTGCTGGATACATGCGAACAGATGCTGAAGAGAGAGGCAGATGCTTTTAGATGAACGGTCATAAGGTTGTCTGCAGAGAAATAAGAGTTGAAGTCAAGTACTTACATCCATAATTGCAGAATTAAAGTAGTAAGACAGGGAGTAATGAACAGAATATTGGTGGTATAGGCAAATATTGGGAAAAACTTCTTCCCCCCTTCTTCCCCCCTCCCCCAGTATGGCAGACTGTAAACCGGCTTGTCCTATAGGAGACTGGGAGGTAAGATGGTGTCTGCAGGGCTTGTGGAGAGGCCACATTAGGAGAGTGTGCAGGCACATATAAACGTCTGTAACAAGAAGAGGTGGCTTAAGAGGGGAAGGAAATGTACTTCAGTGTCACTTTATGTGTTGTTGTACTACAGTGTTGGTTTTGTCTTGAAAGAAATGAGATCCTATGCAGAATCCCCATCCTTTAGTTCCCTCCCTACCTTGTAGTTGTCAATATATAACCGTGTATTTTCCTTTAATGTTACCGCCCTTATCTCTTCCTGCGGTTGTGTTAGTTCCCTTGGGGAGGGGAAGAATGCACCCCAACCATTGATAACTTAATTTTTTCCTTTTTTTTTTTTTCCTTCTCTTCACTTTCCACCTCTCTTATTGACTGCAATTATGACCTCTAATGCTGTGTCTGTTGCCTTCCTCTGTTGGCAGCTTTTCTTTGTTTCACTTTTTTTTTGTGTTATTATTATGGTGCTACAAACATGATCATACTTGCAGTTCTCAGTAGGAAGGCCATTAGACTGAATGTTTTCATACGTATTATGTAAAACTTGTAGGTTATGAGATTAGGGGTTTGAGTTAACATTGTTGGATGGATGAAGGATGTTCGTGCTTGTGCGCTATGCCCCCCTCCTCCCCCTCACCATTCCATGTCTAGCACAGAATCTGGAGGGCTGGTCAGGACCTCTCATTGCTGTTGGTTGTGAAAGGTTCTTATGTATCCATGAAGATTTCAAGACTAACAGTCCTATCACCAACCTAACAATCTGAACACTAAAGTTCTTGTGAATGGAGAAACAGCCTTTATAGCATCATACAAAATGAGTGTGGATTGAACTTTCAGCACCTGGGTTAATAATCAACCTGTGGGCTTGACTGAATATTGAGAAAATAAGATGTAACTTGACAGAGAGAAACTAGAAAGGACCTTGAATCATGCAGCAGTTGGCCTATATTTATGTGTGATTTTCAAGTGGTTGCTCCCCTGATCCCCAGGGATCTGCATCCCCAGATTCTTCAGATTTGGCAGACTGTGGTCAGCGTGACAGAGAAAAGGATAAGAACAGGATGAGTGTTGATGCTTTCCCAGAATCTGGTGTGCGTTTCTGGCTCCCTGTGCCTCAGAATGAGCATCACAGGACTAGAGATGGTTTGGAAGTTGACAAGAAACAGCCAAATAGACTAGGATCTTCAGTGTGGAAAAGATACAGCTGAAGGGATAGGATAGAAGTCTACAGAATCTTGTGTGCAACAGGGAAGAAAAGAATAGGAAGTAAATGTTTGGTCTGTTTCGATGCCAAAGCTAGAGATATTAAAGAAAGGTAGCAGGTCGGGAGCAAACAGAAGCTGGTGGTTTCTCATGCGAAATGCCACTAAACTGTAGAAGTTCTTGCAACAAGCAGTTGTGAATGGGGAGAGTTTATATTAGTTCAGAAAAGAGCTGGACAAACCAATGGAAGAGAAAGCCGTTAAGAAATCTTGAAGAGAAAGGCTGTGACTCAAGGAATCCCTGAGCCACAGGGAGTATCTTGGGGAGCTGCTAGAAGGCTGGAGAGTTTGTTGGGAAAGTACAGGTATGTGCTCCCTAAATGCCAGCTGCTGGCCATCCTCAGCCACAGCATATTGAGCTAAAGCAGCTTTGATCAGATCCAGTATTACTGCCTTTATTCCTCACCAAAGTTTTTAAGGTGTAGCAGATGCAAATATATATACATATATATATATATAAAAAAAAAAAAATTCAGTTAGTTATTTTCCCCATATTTATGAAGACTGCATATGAAGATACAAAGCTGGTAAGGGACCACAAGTTAGGGCATCAGCAATTCATCAAACTTAACATTTATACTTTTGTAACCTTAAACTGTTTGAGCATCCTTATACCATGGAGCCAGTTGTTCATTTAATAATAAATGTTCACCAGCCTGTGATGGGAGTAGTTATCACATTAGTAAACATTTGATTGATCTGTATGCCATAGTTTTACATGGACTTGCATGGAAGTTGAGAGAGAAAAGGTTTTTTTTGCTGTAGCTTGGATTTAGGAATACATTTGTGTGTTCAGGTACTTTACCTTGCAGCTAACCAGTACAATGTGTCTTAGCTAAAACTGCTTGCTTTCTGACACTGTTTCTTGATTAAGTGGAAAAGTGTATGAGTCAGACCTATTAGACCATCACACAGTTGGTAAAGATGTACTCTAATGAATGCAGTACGAATGATGAAATATAATAAATGTTAACGGTGAAGAATTCTTTGTTAGATCTTGTCGCTTGGATATGAGTTACGGTACTATAATAGATATATAGGTACCATAAGGCACACAACTGATGATCTGTGGTATTGCTTTGAAAGAGAAACTGTAGTTTTCTTTAATTTTTCATATCTGAAAGTCGGGTTTAAGAGGTAAATCTAAATTTGTCTCATTATTCTGGTAGTCCAACACGTAAAGCTTTCTTTGATGGAGAAGTGGGGGGAAAAAACCCAACCAGAACAGGAATGATAAAATATGTCAGGTAAACTTTAAGATCTGTTTGTATAGCAGTGCCTGATCCTTTCCTGAGCTGATTTTGTCTATTGACTGTTAATGGAAAATGCAGTTCAGAAGTATAACTTTACATGTGGTGTTTGTGAAAGGCTGCAGATTAATGTGCTTTGAAATGAAGCCATCTAGGCAGGGATCAACAGTTACTTTATTTGAAGGTCTGATATGTCTGCTAGGCTCTGGACCAGAGGTCGAGAATTTGCTACAGGTCTGATAGAATTCGGTATTTAATACATAGGCCCCAAGGATTACATCTTTTGAACTATCAGAGAGAAGTATCTTCTGTTTAAAAAAATGTATCTCCTACTCTTTTGGTTAGAGCCATAATTTACCTGCTCAAAGCGCTGATGGTCGCAGTGTTTAATCAGTCTGTTCTTCAGCAGCTGAAACTATACACAGCTTCATAGATGCTTGAACTTCGTTAATGAATTTGTCTGGATTTTTTCGGTATTTAAAATCTTCCCCAGATCAGTATGCATTTCAGTGTTCACTGTAAATCTGTAGCTGGAGAATACAATAGAGGCAAAGTAGTCATTGAATGTCAACTAAGCAGGATTGTTTTAAGGCTTCATAGTATACTCAGTTTCTGGCATCCCATATGAGACAAACTATGCTGTCAATTGAAATAGTGGTTTGGGGTTTTTTTTGTGACTGCCTTTTTTTACTAACTTCTTTTGTCAAGCTGCTGTTAGATGGTAGTAGTATTTTAGGGCTTGACTAATACACTGTGGTTTAATGAACTGTAGGTGGCATTGAGTAAAGCAGCCCTAAGACTACCTGAATCTGAAAGTAAGAAACAGTTCACAGAATCCAAAAACTCTGTAGAAGAAATGAAAGTGAACTTCACGTTGTGCTAAAGAAATTTACTGTAAATAAAGAGTCGGTCTAGAGACTATTATAACCTTTTTAATGTCTATTTAAAGTGACCTATTTTTCTTTTAAAATCCTCCTAATTCAACTTGTAACTGGTAAAATGATGTATTCTGACAATATAATCCTCAAATCTTTGTGTAGACAATGCTGACATGTCTCATTTTGAGCCCATTTGAGACCCGTTAACATGTTTCAGACTAGAGTAACCTATTAAATAAATACATCAGGAAAAGGCTTTTACTGGTAATGGTTGTTTTGCTTAGGTGACTATGGCTGTAATGTATTGTGAGTACATCTGGTACTTCAGTGCTTATCAGTGATCTTTTTTCCTTTAGGCGGTTTCCTAGAAACATGATTGCTTGCTGGTCTTGATCTCACAGCTTTGTGAAGACTTCTTCTCTGATAATGTCAAGTTCAGGCTACCCTCCTAACCAAGGAGCATTCAGCACAGAACAGAGTCGTTATCCCACTCACTCTGTCCAGTACACCTTCCCTAGCACCCGGCACCAGCAGGTAAGGAGACAACAGGGTTACAAATTTAGCAAGAGTATAATTTGGGTGTTTGCTGTGCCAAATGGGATTATTTGTTTTTAACCAATGTAAAAGAAGTGGTTCATATTAGAAAACAGTAGAGTTGCAGGTGAATGTGCCCAGTTAAAACTGACTGGGGAAATCTGTCTAACAATGTTTGTGCCTTTGGAGTTTGGCTCTTGTGTGATACTTTTTCAAGTATATTGTGCCTTTGAATGAGGGTCTGACTACAGTGTAACTTCTAAGTATAATCTATAGCGGTGTACTGCTCCTTGGTTCCTTGTGAAGTATTAACTTGAAAGAATACAGTTACCTGTTGGAATTATGCCTTCCTGCAATGCTGTAGCTGAAATTATTAAAATCCCTGACTACCATTGTCCGCAGTTTTGGCTTTTTAAAGTTTTTGCCTGGGTGTTTTGTTTTTTTTCCTTTTTTGCCTCTTCTTTCTTTTTACGTAGACTAGCATTAAAAAGTACTCTATAAACTGTGAAGGTATCCTAAATAAAACCCTACAGCTTGCCAATATTTCCTATTAACATTTGTAAATCTACTCAGACTGGCAAAACACTTTTTTAAAAATTTGCTTCTCTTAAAGGCTGTACCTTGAGAATGCTGTCTCCTCAGCAGGTTGAATCTTTCATTCTTACTTCCTCTGCTTTTTATATTTGATTTTTCAACGTTAAATGGAAATGCTCAAAGTGGCAAAGGAAGTGTTTTGCCTGCTGAGGAGAACTGCTGCCAGTGTTGCTTAGGTAAATAGTTGTGGGGTGGTTTGTTTTGCCCTCTTTTTTTTTTTTTTTTTTTTCTGAAAGCACTGCATTTTGCTTCCTCAAGATTATATATGTATCTGCTTTTTTTACTTTTTTTTTTTAACAGAAAAATGAGTTTTATAATTCTTTATATTTATTATTGGGAATTAATATAAACTTTCTGGTTTTATCATTGGTTTCTTGTAGTCTGAACAAATTAACTAGGGACTGTGTTCATAAGCTTTTGTTGTATCTTTGCTTTAATTTGCTGATGTTTTTTAATCACACTAAACTTGGGCAACTAGGTGTGTCTGAGTCCTTATGCATTGATAGCAATAATTTTCCAAGAACATGCAAATAACCTGTCTCCAGTTAGTATGCATCTAATATGAATGCAGTGCTCTGGGTGTAACAAATCCTTTGAGAGACTGGACTCTTGGGGCATTTGTGGGTACAAATTTTTTCTTTTTTACCTCTTCTTAATTAATCTCCTATTAGGCCCAGGAGCGTAAGAAATGAACCCATGGTCATCTTTGCCTCTTCTCTGTAAGGAATATTGGGCTCGATTCTCTATAAGCTAAATGTAGTTCTTGACAAAATCTGTGTGCAAGGTGAAGAATGTGAATCTGAAATGTAAAAACTTGTGTTACACTCTGAATTTTTTCTGAAGCAGTTGTGCTAGTGCTTCCAGCTAGCTGTGTCCTGAGCCAGAATTAGGGGAATGGATTTCTAAGAGTGTCCTGCTTGGTTATTTCTGCCGAGCGTTTATTCTGCCATCCTGTGCTCTCTGTGGCACGGTCGGCCATGGAGGATGAGCTCTTGGCTTTAGAACAGCTCAGGTTTCCCTTGTTTTAATGAAATTCTCCTGCTGCTACAGATACGTTAGATGTTTTGTTCTACTTACATGTTTGCAAAAGGAAATTCAAGAATTGGAGCTTTTTGGCTTGTTCTGTATTTATTTTTAGATAATTTGTAAAAGCTTAATCTTACAGGTAAATGACCTATTGTGTGTCTTGTGGAGCTTCTCTTTGGTTAATGCTGCCTGCATGCAAGTGGTCAAAGACCCATACAGACAAATAAATTGTCTCGTACCTCACTTAATTATAAATTGTATCAGTCAGAAGATGCATCTTGTCTGACTCTTAATCCTAATTAATAGGGTCTGATACAAAAATGGTGAGGTGATAACAGAAGGAATTACCTCAGGGTTGCTAAAATATATTTTCAGTTCATCACTTTGTAGTTGGATGTGCAAAATTGATTTTTAAGGATTTTTTTTTTTTTTAAGGGATATTCTGCTGCTGGCTCATTTGTGTTTTATTAGAAGTTGTTGATAAGCTAGGTGGAATTCTTAACATAAGTATTGAATATCTTTAAAGTTCATTTAAAACTTAGAAATGCCATTTACAGACTTTATTTTTTTGAGCTGGAGTAAAGCTTTGGTGATCTGGTCTCGGTTTGTATTTAGTAACTTTGGAAACGATCATTCCGTGAGACCAAAGGCTTTTGGTCTTGTCTTTTGCACCGTTGTTCCTGTTAACATCACGAGTGTGTTTCATTTAGGAATTTGCAGTTCCCGATTATCGTTCGTCTCACCTGGAAGTCAGTCAGGCAACCCAGCTCTTGCAGCAGCAGCAACAGCAGCAGCAGCAGCTCCGGCGCAGGCCTTCCTTGCTTTCTGAATTTCACCCGGGCTCGGACAGGTGAGGATGCTGGTTTTGAACTATGTGAACAGGAATCTTCTGTGAGTCTGCGCTTTCTGTAAAGTTAGTTTTGACTTTTGAATAGGAAGGCTTTTGAGTTTCTCACAGTTTTTTGCCTACTTTCAGTACTTGACTTTATTAATTGATGCTCTGTTGTTGTAACAGTGTCGGCCTCCTGCATTTGAGGCTTGTAGCTGTTGTGTAATTCCTCAGTTCCTTTGGCTTAACTAATATATTTATTTCACAGACAGGAAGTGACAGTCTGCTTTGCTTTTCCCACACCTCTTCTAACACAACTGTCGGTAAACTTCTGAGAATCCAAGTGCATACTGCAAACTTTTTAATGCTGTTTAGGCAACAAGTGTGTAAAGTTTGTAACTTTGGATAAGGCTAATCTTGCCGAGTAGAGCAACAGTTGCAAGAAGTGTTACAATGTGAATATTACCTGTCATATTCCCTAGATTAGGTTTGCTTATTCAACAGATGGTCTCTGCGTGGCTGGGCAAGTAAGAAACAACAGAGCTGATTGGGTATTTGAGTTGTAAGAATTGTAAAACACTGAAATGTGGCACAAAATGGACTTCTAGGCACAGAGAACTAAATCAGATTGTATGCTACTTTTGGCAAGACACTTGACAGCTTCGTGTCATTTGTTCTAAATACCCTTTTTGTCGGTCTCATAGATCAGTGCTCTGTCTGTGTAAATAGATGCCACTGATCTGGGGTCCAGTAGGTTAACTGAGGACAAGTATAGTGGACAACTCCAGTGAATCTTATGTTGTAATTTAGTTTCAGATTGGTAATATCTTACTTCTCAGTGAAATACATTACAGCACGGTGGATACTGATGAATATTCAAATGTACATTAATATTACTGTGAGGTTAATAGGTTCAATAAAGTTTTCAGATTGTATTAAGCATTCATTTGACGATATACCTGAAGAATATTGGATGTACTTTGAAAACCAAGTTTAAAAATTAAAAACCCACTACAGATCAGAGTAAGATAACTCGATTGTAGTAAGTTAGCAAGAACATGCATCGGTTTAGGGATGAGGTTACTATACAATTTATGCACCTCAGTTCATATTAGTATGCTGATATACAATTGTAAGCAAGAGTTATTGCTTGTAACAATGTTTTTTTTTCTTTTTTTTTGTTTTTTTTTTTTTTTTCCT
>VYZM01016424.1:532509-572977 GCA_013398915.1 Dromas ardeola | reverse complement strand
TAAAATAATAATTATTATATATAAATTAGTTTAGCTTAATGGTTAAGTTTTATGTTCATCACTTTATTCTTTAAAAAAGAGTATTAGTGTATCACACAGTATGAAGTAAAATGTTCTTTCATTTCTTGGCGGTGTGTCATGTCATTGAGCTCAAGTTTGACTTCACATCCAGACTTCACGGGTCTTCCTGACTGTCCTTCTTGTATATCCACCCTCTTGCATCTCACCCTTTCCTCTCCCTGCCTCTCAGCTTTGACAGCGGTGCCTCATCAGTTTTGTGTCCTCTTGGGCTGCTTTAGTGATGTCCACGTTGTTCCTTTCCTATCCCCCTTTTTTGATCTGCCATCAAACCCCAAATTTTTCCAAAAGAACTACAGAAAAAGGGCTACTTAGCAAAGGCTAGTTAGGTTGTGGTGCTTGGTGAGACTGTGAGTGAAGCTGTTCAGATGCACAGAGGTTTGTGGTGTTGGTCTTAAGATAATTGGAGCATCAGCTTCACGTGAGCCTGTTCATTTTGGGCCTACTCCCTAATTTATACTTAGCATTTTTCTGTCACCGGCTGTCTGCGTTACTCCTTTGTTTCATGATCCCTATGTTCATTAGCCTGCACACTCCAAAATCATTTGACTTTAATTAACAATTTGAGTGATCTTTTGTTGTACTTGCCATGTAATTTTATTCCAAGCATTTTTGCTTTTTGAAGTATACAAGCTACGACAATTAAGTCGCTATTACTTAATTTTAATCTATCAGACATTTGTTAAATGGAAACTGTAAAAGAGTCTTAAAAGGAATGAAGTGAAATTCATTTGAGAGTTCACTTTATCTACGGTACTGTTGATAGTGCTTTACATTAGAATTAGGTCAAGTTTGATTCAGATTTGTGTTCAGATCTGTTTATCTAATGTTTGAAATTGTTTTAATACACCTTGGAGAGTTCAAGCCCCATAAAGATTTCATCTCATTATCTCTTCTAACCATCTGTCTAAATCCCCTTACTTCATAAAACATAGGAAAAGCAGGTAGTTTGCAATATATCATGAAGTCTGTGAGATCTGGCTTAGTGGAATCGGGAAAAGAGGAAAAAGTAAATTGTTAGAACAGAAAGAGAACTCCTATCTGTAAGAAGCTTTTACTTTAAGAATATATCACATCTTTGTAATTGCAGACTACGTGGGAAGGGGCCGTCTCTTTACATTATATTTATGTTCTCTAGTGTAATGGCATCTTTGTGGCTGTGCTTGTAATACTATTGCTGTGTAAATACTAAGGGGTTTTTGTCAGATTTTGTACAAATTGATTAGTTCACTAAAATCTTTGTGCAAACGAAGATGCCTTGTCTCTCTTAATTATCAGTGATTTTTTTTTATCTCTGAAATGCTTTTTGACCCACATGTCATAATATATTATTATGATGTTCTTAAATGTAAAGATCACTAGCTGAAAAATTCTTTCAAATTACAGCGCTCTCCATCAATTCAAAAGTTAAAAATATTCCTGTGTTGCAGTGAATCTCAGTGCTCTATTAGTCACTTCACCAAATGGACGAAAGACAATTTTAATGTATTTTTTCTTTCAAAAACTTTTTTAAAAAAAAAGCTATCTTTCACGGTGTATCAGTTGTACTAATTAAGATGATGATTTCTGTGCCACTGGTGAATGTTTCTCATACTCAGCAGAAGCCTGTCAATGTATCTAAAACACCTACTTGCAATGGAATCCGTTCTAACACTCCCTTTTTGATGTTGACTCAAGCGTGCCCTTGCTGAGCCTTGCAAATTCACCTGTAAAACTGAGCAGTTATTTGAAGTTGCAACGCATTAACAGAGTTCCTAATCTGACGCTACTTAAGAAAGAACAGTCCTAGCTAATTTGGGAGAGTGGTAACAGTATTATGAAGAATTTTGAAAGTTGTCATTGTTGTGTACAAAATCTGAAAATATAGCTATTTTCCACTTTATCCTTACTACTTCTGTTTTTTCCTAATTCTAGAGTTGGTCAAAGAGGGGCTGGACTCTCAGCAACTATTGCTAGAAGTGAACATGAGATTTCTGAAATCATTGATGGACTCTCTGAGCAGGAGGTGAGGCTCTTGCCTGTACTTTGCTGTAGAAACACAGCAAATGACTCAATATCCTTTTACTGTCACTAAAAGGTCTCATTCAGAGGGTTTGGTTTTTTGATAAGAGAAACCTTTTTGGGCTGGTTGGAAGAGTCTCTGTGAAGTTTGGCTTGAAGCAGGTCTTACAAATACTTTTCTTTTAAGGGTTACTCTTCCTAATTGTATCTGTCCTAGGTTTTTCTTATGTGTCTGTGTTCATTGCAGGCTTGCTACAAGCTAGTTTTTTACAGCTCTAACAAACATGTGAAAACTCTTCCTTTCTAAAACCCTGCACCATTTTAGTTTTTCACCATTTGCCACGCACTTCCCTTTAGCTGACTGTGTAAATGTTCATTGGGATAGTGACAACTTCTAGAAGAGTCAAGAAGCGGACAAAAAGAAGTTTCACACTAACTGTGAATGTATACTGTGGTGGAGCTTTAAAGAGTTGTGTAATTCAATAACTGTGAACATTAGTAGCAACTTTTTGTATTCTTTACTTTTTCTTTTATTCTTTGCCTGTAGAATAATGAAAAACAAATGCGTCAGCTCTCTGTCATTCCTCCCATGATGTTCGATGCAGAACAAAGACGAGTGAAGTTTATTAATATGAATGGTCTGATGGAGGATCCCATGAAAGTTTATAAAGACAGACAGTTCATGAATGTCTGGACCGACCATGAGAAAGAGATTTTTAAGGAAAAGTAATGGTCTTTCTTATCTTTTATTTTTATTATGTTGCAAGTGACGGTTAAATACCTAACCCCACAGTAAACATCAGTTAAATAGGGAATGCTGAAGCTTTTGTGCAATAATATTTGATAATGTTCTTAGTTGGATGAATGAATTGCAAAAGTTCTAGACTTCTCTACTTATTTTTCAAGTGAGTAGGCTCACGTGCATTTAGTCCTTAGATAAGAAATTCTCTTAAAAATACTTTAGTTCTGTGATAAGATTAAAATGAGAAAAGTAGGTATATGATCTCATTATGTCAGCTAATAGCTAATTTTAGGTGCTTATTTCTAAATTTGCACAATTTGAAAACTGGGCTTTTTAGACTAATTTCAGTTGTGTAAGTCAAAGGCTTGCTGATGGAACAGATTGTTTGGAAGACTGCTTTGCTTATTTGATCATGAATTATGGTGTTAAACTTAAATAATTTCTGATTTATAAAAGGTTTGTCCAACATCCCAAGAACTTTGGTCTAATTGCTTCCTACCTGGAACGGAAGGTAAGACCTTTTTTAATATAAGTAGAGCCTAGGGTGGGATCCCTAACTTTCCAAATGTAAGTTATTTATCCCAGCATCGTTTTCTCTTCCTGGAAAAAACTTTAAGTCTAGAAAAAGTTACTGCTTTCACAGGATTTTGTAATAATTGATCAGTAACACAATCGGTGCATGCAAACATCTAACAAAAAAGTTAGTGAAATGACACTATGGACAGCAATAAAAGAAAATGGCTCTTCTTTTAGTTTTGATTTCTTTTCTTTTTGAAGCAGGTAAGCTTCTTTAGCTCTCTTACTGTTTAGATAAGGACATAATTGGCTCTGCTGAGCCACTGTGCTAACTCTAAGAAATCTTGCCACCCCTTTTCCCGTCGGTGGGATCTTGCTACGGGCTGAAGTAGTCTTTAGAACTAATTCTAGTCTTTAGAACTGATTTTGCAGAACTGATGTAAGCAGTAATGGTGAATTAAGATTTCTTAACACTTACAGCAGCATCTTGAATACGTACAGCTATTATGATAAATAAAAGCTTTCAAACTTGTAAACTATCTAATATAGATTAATCATGCAGACTGAAGTAGCTGAGGCATATTATACATACATGGGACCTGCGTTGAACATTGCAATTTTATGCATAGTTATGTTGTTATATTTGTATGTGAATTCATCTCCCTGCTCAGCAGGCAAATCCAATAGAGTTTTATTTTAGTCTAGGGACTAAATAGTTTAAGTGATGAGAGAAATTAAATACTAAAAATATATTTTTTTTTTTATACCAGTAAAACCTAATTATTTTTTTTGCCTTTTCACTTTAGAATGTTCCCGACTGTGTATTATATTATTATTTGACCAAGAAAAATGAAAATTATAAAGCCCTCGTGCGAAGGAATTACGGTAAACGCAGAGGAAGAAACCAGGTATCTTAAACTTATTTGTCACTTGAATATTGCTATTTTATTGTTTCATATTTACAGCCGTCTTACTATCTGATATAGCAAGTTGGGCGGGGGGGGAAGGAAGGAAGGAAAAATAATTATTTTTCTTTTACTGCATTTTTGCCCTTTTTAAACTTAAGGAATTCTGACCTCAAGGGTGTTCTTGGTTAGTTTGCTTTTATTCTGTGGAATATATTCTTCTTTTCCACATTTGTGACTTTTTTTTTTTCCTATATGAAAATTCATTTCATTTGAGGACCCTGCCATAGACATTGAAGTTAACATTAAATCCTATGTTGAAGCCAACAGAAATTAGGTTTAGCGTATGACTTGCAGTGGAAAATATATAATCACTTATGATGTCAATGTTTGTCAAACAGCAGAAGTTAACAGTGATCTTTATTTGGTGGTCAGGCTCAAAGTCGAACTGGAACTTAATCGCAAGAAGAAAGAGACCAATTTAATGCATGCAAATAAAAAAATTCTGCTGATTCAGGAAGTTTTCTTCTGGAATTTTTGGAAGTCTTTGGAGGGCAAAAGAACAGCATATTATGTACAAAAAGCATATAAATACATTTGCTAGGCTGCCAGTGTTAATGTGGACATTGGAAAACAAAAAACCAAACAAAAATTAAGAGACAGGTGTTCAGGAAGTACTGAAAATAGAATAAAAGCTATGTCAGTGACGAGGTTAGGAAAAAAGGTCATATATGAAATGAAGTCCATGAAGGGAGTATTCGATGTAACAACCAAGCCTGCAGGTATTTTGAGTTTGTATCCTTAAACTGAATTTAACAGCTGGAAACCGGTATGAATATGATGTGCTGAAGAAATACCCAGTGCTTTGTTGGAACTGAAGCTTGATGAGGGTGAGAGGGGACAGTCTTCTCAAATTCAGGGTTTTAGAAATCCGCAGATATTAAAATCTGAAGAGATGTGGGTTATTTGATTTAGTCATATCTCAGCAGTGGTACTAAAAAGAAGATTGCTGAGACTTCGAGGTATTGTGACTGTGCAAATCTGTACTGAGCTGCAAAGCAGCAAATTAACTAAATATTGCACTTCAGGTTATGTGAATCCTCTTCTCTAATAATATAAGTTTTCTGAGAGTCCCAGCAGAAGAAATATAAAAGAAAATTGCTGCAAACAGCTTCAGGTGATAAGTTGATCCTGTTTGCTAGAAACAGTCATTGTGGTGTGCTTTTGTGATGCTGTTGGACTTAAACCTTTTAAATTACAGTTTGGTGTTGTAAGAGAAGAGGTCAGGGCACAGAAGACTTACTTGTCTGTACCCCACAAATTATGGATTGCTTGGGATAAGGTCATTGTCATTCTGCACAGATTTTAGTTAGAGCTTCTATTTTGACCAATTGTGAGCTGCTGTGATGGGTGAAAACACTGGAAATATCCTGTATTTTGCCAGAACTTCTATTAGACTTTCTAAGCCTGATAATGCTTTTTAATAGGAAAAGTGTGTTGTTGTGTGACCAGTGATGGTAAAAGATTCCAATGAAAGTATGGATGTGTGGCACATACAAAGAAGATGGAAATAAACGAGTTTTGTCCAAAATGTAGACAATCATTGTGGACACTAAACGCAGATAATGCTGCCATTTTAAGTGATTCAGTTTCATATTCCAGTATAAAAATGAGATTGGCGAGGTCGTAGTAAGTATACACAGGTTGAGCAATACCTTTGCCATATGCTGTTCTTCTGGAGCTCTTCTAAGACTTGAGGAGCCAGAACTGGCTCAAGCTGTAATGCAATGTAACTGTAAGTTTTGAGATATTCAGAAGATTGTAACTCTGTATTTAACTGTCTTTCAACATTGTTAAACTTGAGAGTATTGGAGCTGTCAGAATTCAAAAGTTGAATGGATTTCTCAATCCATAAATTGTTTGCTTTCCTTGGACAGTGCATATAAACTCGAAAGATTTTAATTACAGCCTAGTACACAAGGGCATAGATGCATGAACTTAGCTCACTATAAAAAGAAACCCAAGGTGCTCTGCCTGACTTTGTAACTGCTCCTCTGAATACTGATTTATACTCAAATTACTAGCTCTTTTTGAATTTTAGCAGAGTTGTAGGTCTTAGTTGCTGGTTGTTGATCCACACTAAGTACTACAGCAGATCACTAAACTTTGGGCAACTGTTAGACAGTTCATGTGTGCTCTGTGGTAAGGACGCAGATACATGTCAGACTTTATGGCTCTGAAGAATGCTGAGGTGTATTTGTAAGGAGTACGCTAAACATTCTAAATGGGAAATTTTACCATTTCTGGAAGTTTAAATTCAGAAGTATTGTAGTTTAGTGTGTTTAGTAAAGTAAGGAATTGCATGGTACCAAAAATCATATTTGTATTTCTTAATTTTATTAATGATTAATTAGCAACATCTCTAACAGCTAGTAAAAAAGCACTTGAGAGTGCTGAAGTGCCTTGCTTGCCAGAATTTTTATCTTACAGTTGCAGATTGCAGTTCATCCCCCCTCTCCCTCCCACACCCCAGCTTTGTTGGGAGCTGATATTTTTCATATCTCAGAGCAACAACCTGAAGCTTCTTTGCTGATGGGCAAACACAGGTCCTGTGAGATTTGTGATGTGCACCAAGATGTGCCTATGCCAATAACAGGTGCTTCAGCTTAAACTCTTAATAGTTCATATGTTTTTGTGAATTAGAAGGCAAGCAAATAGAATATTGCGGTGGAGAAGATATTAATCATGGTAATGATTGTGAAATCCTTCAGAGAATGTCGTGAGTACAACTTGACTCAAGTTTCAGTGTGGAGGCTGTTACTTTAGAGAAGCTGAGTGCTGGATTAAGGCATGTCATGTTGTGAGACGTAAGGCTTAATTGAATTCTGATACATTTTTGTTCTCAAATACGTCTAGAAAGGCCTTAGTATAAAGCTGCCTAAACCATTCCAGAATGCTTATAGAGGCAACTAAACAAGTGCGTCTTAAATCAAATGTGACTTTTCAAATGAAGAGCAAGTTTCTGACATAGTATAGGAAGAATGTGGGGATGTATGATGCTTTTGCATCAATTATCGAGAACTCCTTAAGTAACTCATTGAAAGGAGGTTCTCTCCCAGTGAAGTTTTTCATTGCAGCCTGGTGGCGGTCGGTGAGGGGGACGTTTCTGTGCCTGGCTGCCTGGTCAGCACAAGCGGCTGGCGGTGGCCGGAGCCATGTCCCTTCGCAGCAGGTGGAAGGGACCAGTGATGTGACTAGACAGAAATTTGCTGTATGTCTCTGACGGCCAATCAAGCTCGGCTCGGTGGGGATTACCTCGGGTGACCCCGGTGAGATTAGAAGGTTGTATGTGAGATGGGCAACTCTGCTGTGGGCAGCTTAAGTGGCAGAATGACACAATTTCCTGGAATAAACACGTTGCTGGGTCAGGCGGCCTCTGTGAAAGAGCTGTGTGATGTCGGTGCTGGTGTGGGGTTTGTCCTTTTGAATCGTGCCCTGAGTTAAAGCCCGTCCCCTTGCCTGGATAGTAAAAGTTTTAATCAACAGATGAATGTGCAGGTACGTCGCTGACTGAGGCTTCAACTGTTTTAAGGTTTGTGTTTAACCTGCACTTGACCTATTGATTATGCGTGTTAAATAAATTCACTGTGAAATAGAGAATCCTGTTATTTACTAAGTGTGATGATGTTAAGTTAGCCAGGCAAAAAGAACAGAGGATTTTCAGCAACTGTTTTGTAAATAGATTATATGTAAAATACAGATTATTTTTTTAATGTTTTTTTCTTCTGAAAATGCAATTTTAAACTCCTTGCCTTGTCTAGCGCAATGGAAATAATTTATCTTAGCATGTCTCTGACATCTTGCTTGAAGGAAGCTTTTGCATAACCAAGTAGGTGCCAGCATCTTAAATGCTAATAATTTGCAGCAAGATGATAGCGGTTAATGTTTGGGTTTTCTGCTCCAGTTCACATTATTAAAACGTCAAAAACAAGTCCTTTTTGTGACTGTTTCCAGCCTCGGTTTTGTTAGTGAAACAGTGACACCTGCTGCTACACTTAGAGGAAGGTTGGTTCCTCTGTGAAAAGGGAAAACAAAAAGCCTATTTTGAGGAATTTTTCAGTGGACTGTAAAATCTGAGTTAATGAAGTCCTAGAACCGCAATCTTGCAGATCTCTGTTCTTGTCTTTCCATGAATTGCCAAGTGTTCTTTGGGTATTTATTTGAAAGGTAGCTTTTATATACGTATTACATGTATTTTGCTTTTTAAAGCTGACTCGCAGAGTTTAATGCCCGGTAAGGAACAAGTGGGTTCTGCACACACGGAATTTTTTGCGGAGATCACCTGGGTATTGCAGTTCTGAATGGGTGACTGGGTTCTGAATGGGTGACTGGGCTGACGGAGGTGGTTTCTTGAACCCATTCAAGCCCTTTCAGTGTCAACTCCTGAGGGTGGTTCCCTTTGTGTGGCCACATCCGACTCCCCACCCTCTCTTGTGTTCCATAGTTTCTTATGAAAGCATATTTAAGGCAGAATTTAAACTGTGATCGTGCATTTTCAATAAACTTACATATTTTCAGAGAGGGGGAAGAGCGCTGTTTCTTCCTCCTCCTTCTCTCCTCGCCATTAACTGGAGTCCTGCCCGCTGTAACCACGCCTGCAGCCTTGGGCTTTCTTTCCTCATTCTTCTTGTACGGTGCCTAGTACTGAAGGCTTGGATTTTTCTGGGGCACTCGGAAGATCACCTTGTTACAGATACTGTTCCGGGTGAATGGGCAACATGGATTAAGCTCTAGATGCTTGTTATGGGTTGCTGACTTTTGAGGCCTGTCAGGAGAATTAATTCATTTACCATTTGCTTCATGTAAGGGTTCTGGGAGTCTGGGGAGTCGGTTACATGGTTTATTTAGTATCAGAAAACTACTGCTTGGTGTTTTAAGCTGGAGAGGAAGGAGTTTGCAGGCGAACTGTGGACGGAGATATCCGGCAGTGTTGGAAAGCAAGATGTTTTGTCCATTTGCACATATATCATTGTGGATGGCAAAAAGCAATGTTTAGACTCCTAAATATGTTCAGGGAGGGTTACAACACTAAAACTTAAGTAAATCTTTCCTGCAGTTAGATTTGATAGATCTTTCCTAATACTTGGGATTTTTTTTCTGTATGAGCAGTATCATTTTTTCTAATGCTTTCTTAAAACATCACAGCATATTTGGCCTGTCTAATGTTAGGCCACCGCTAACAGTGAAGTCAGACAGGGAATGCTGAGGCTATTTTATTTTTTTGTGTGATAAAGAATTGCAAAAACAATGCCACAAATTTTTCTTACGTTTCTTAGTTTATTTTTTAATTTTTATTTTTTTTTTTAGCGCTGAAAGGGACCATGCTGGTAATTCTATGTGATCGCATTCAGTAACAGAAATTTCTTCCATTAATTCCTGTTTGAAGCAGACTGTATCTTCTGGAAAGTTTAAATCAAATTTATGTGCTTTCTAAAATGAGATACTTGCACATGGTAGCCATCTGGATTGCTATGAAAGATAAGAAGTGAGAGTCTCTTAGCAGAAAATGCGTAAATACTGTTTTGTGCAGTTTTCCTTAGTATAATTAGGAGTAATGGTAATTACTTTATCATTTGTCAGTGCTTATGTGCTTGTAAAACTATCATTTCAATAAAGACTGTAGTTCAATAAATAAATAAATAATTATAGGCTATAATTTTTCTGCCGTAAATTCACTAGAAGCATAAGTCTGACATTCTTGACCCAATTTTTTGAACAATTTTATTTCTTAATTACTAACGACAGTTTTGAGAAGATGGTTTAGAATTGGTCATAATGTTCATGCTACAAGATCTGCTTCCAAATTGTGAGCTCTCAGGTTTCACTATTTTAAAATGGACAACGTTAAAAATAAAATTTGAGAGGAGCGACACCATTACTACGCAAGATGTTGGTCAGACCTCTCCAAGCGCTTTTAAAACGTAGCTGTTCATTTTTAGTGACATACAACAGCACATGTATTTGTCAACACGTGTACGTTATCACCTCTGTGCTCACGCTGCAGAAGCAGCCTGTGCCTCCGTGGACATTTATAAGACAAAATACCATATCCGAATGGGGCAGCTGCCCAGAAGAAACAAGAGAAAATAAACGGAGAGGTTCTGAGGATATATACAGCTAATATATAGAAACCGCACATCCTGCGGCAAAGGGGACTTCTGAAGTCTGGGAGATAATGCTTGGAACATCATGTTCGTTATGATTTCAGGGTGCAGATAGGTGTTGCAGTTTTGGGCAGAGGCGTTTTACTGTTGTATAGACCAGTGTGCAGTGCCTGTAACTTAAAATATTATCCAGTGGGAGCATCAGTGTTTCTGCTGAGTACAAGTTGCTGCACTTTGTGCAATCAAGTTGTTATAATGTGTAAATCTCATTTCATTTCAGCAACAAATTGCTCGTCCTTCTCAAGAAGAAAAGGTAGAAGAAAAGGTAGAAGAGGAAAAAGCAGAAAAAGCAGAGAAAAAAGAGGAGGAAAAGAAAGATGAGGAGGAAAAGGATGAGAAGGAGGAATCTAAGTAAGTATATGTACTGAAAGTGAATTAATTCACTCTAGATTGCAGTTTTTTGCAAAGATCAGACCAGGATTTGCATTAGTCTGACAGTGAAATCTGGACTGAAAACTGGGTAGGTTAGGGTAGATTTTGTGTATTAAAATTTTTTTGGACATACTAATTTCTCTGTCTTGCTGAACTGATCAGACTGATGGAAAAAGCCATAGGATTATTTTTTTGCACATGTAATAATTTTCACACCTTATTGGTTTGGGTTTTTTTCATATGTTCTATCCCAGTGTTCATATTTTCTTTGAAGTTGATAATATTGTGTATCTGTGTTGTTCTCTAGCAACTCTAAATTGTGGTCAGTAAGTGAATTCTGTTTCACTTAAAGGCGTCTTCTGGGTTTGTGGAGTTTTGTTTGTGGTTTGGTTTGGGTTTGTTGTTGGTTTTTTGGTTTTTTTACATCCATATTCAGGAATATCTGCCCATAATGGCTGTCTGAATGTGACTGAATTACATTTTAACTATTCCCAGAGAGAATACCAAAGAAAAGGACAAAACTGAAGTTGCACCAGAGGAAACAGAGGAAAGGGAGCAGGCCACTCCTAGGGGCCGAAAAACTGCCAATAGTCAAGGTCGTCGGAAGGGCAGAATCACCAGATCAATGACAAATGAAGCTGCACAAGCAAATGCCGCTGCAGCTGCAGCCACTGAAGAGCCACCACCGCCTCTTCCACCCCCACCAGAACCTTGTGAGTAGCTTTTATAGGACACTCGGGGACCCATCTGGTCGTCAGGCTCTTCACTGACACAAGGCTATTTTCTGTGCATGCACTGCACAATATTTTTTTTTTCTTTTTTAGTATTACATCTTTATGCTTAGGCCTGCTTATAATTTTGTGTGGTACTGTTAAACTTCGTAAGTGTAACTTCATTAATAGTACATGTGTAATCAGATGACTCTGTTCGAACCACGGAGGGGGGGAAAAAAGGCAGTTCAGCCTTTCTGTGGTTAACTCCTCTTTTCCTCTTTAGGGTTAACGATGGATCTGTCGAGATCCAAATGCCTTTGACACAGATTGACTTACAGGCTGTAGCTCACAGAGGTTATTGTTAAATAAGTAGGCCTGATATTTGAGTACTTTAGGGAGTTTTATAATCTGAAATAGATCCTAGCAAGTTGATTTTTGTTGTTGTTCCTGCATTAGATGGCAAGAGACTTCTTTAAAATAAAATGTTAGTTTCTCGGCAGGTATGGTTATAAAAGACTACGCTGTCCCTGGCTCTGTTTCTGAAAAGACTGACATGATTTGTGGTGGTGCAGAAATACTAGCAAACAGTATACCCCTTATGGGTAGTAAATAATTATCCAGGGTGGTGGGGCAGTTTTGTTTTTTTTTTTCTTGCAGCGCTCTGCTGTGTTAGTTTGTTGCTCCCAGCTCTTCAATGGGGTAGTTACAGGCAGCTGCTATTTTAGAATTTGTAAAAACTCTTGGTTGCTCAAATGTTCTGCATGTCCTAAAGAACAGAGTAAGTGGGCAAATTGGTTCTCATTTAACTGCAAACATCAGGTGGTGATAGGTATTCTTGCTCAGTTGATACAGTGGTTTTTTGCCAGCAGATAGACTAAGGCAATAGTGGTCTTCGATTTTGTCTTTTTTTTTCTTTCTTTCTTTCTTTTTAAAACCATTTTTGCAGGGTTTTCTGGAAAAACCAAAATAGCTTTTCAGTGGATCAGATATTTTATAGTGTCCTACTTTTATTGTTTGTTAATGGAAGCTGTTGAAGGGTCCGTGTTGCATGGTATGTGTAATGGCATATTTTATGAAAAGGAAATGGAGGCTGTTGCAGCTTAATGCCATTCAGAAATTTAAACAGAATGGTATCAAATCCAGAGAAATTAATGAAAAGTATTTTGCATTGAATCATACTTAGTTTCCTGCTTGGTTTTACTTATTGTTTTTTTGTTTTCCTTTATTTTTCTCTGTCCAGTAGGAGACTAAGTGAATACAAGAATAGCAGATTTCTTGGTACCCACTAGTCAATAAATAACCATTTCAGTCCTTTGCACAGCAGGCAGTGAAATAAGGTGGAACTAGCTTATATAGCATGTTGGATTGCCGCTTTTAGTAGTTGATGGTAATTATTGACAGTTTAAATAAAATTTTAGTGGCAGATACATCTAAGTTACTTACAAGTCTTGCTTAATAGACAGGTAATTAATCACAGTTTTGTAGGCAGAAAAGTCTCAAATTGTGCTGCAATTGTGGTGGTTCCTACTATATCTCTAACTTGGTTTAATGGAGACTGACTACTTCCCACTGACAAGAGCAGCTTTCCCAAAGGACTTGAACAAACCTTAATGTAAATAGATGGGTTGACTGTGGGACGCGTGATTGGTGCCATAATAGTGAATCCTGGTCTTTTCTCTCATCAGTGTCTTTGTTTCTCTTTAAGCTTCTGCAGAGCCTGTGGAAACATCCCGCTGGACGGAAGAAGAAATGGAAGTTGCTAAGAAAGGTAAACCTTGTGAAGCTTTTGACTTACTTCTGAATACTTGTATTTACAAATTTTTTTTTTTTTTTTCAACATTACACTGAATGAACGATTTGAAATTTGCTGGTTTTGTTTTTTGTTTAAAAACAGCAAACATCTTTAACAGACAAAAATCAGTTTTTTGAGACCCATATTGACTTTTTTCATGTGGGCTACTTAAAACTGTTTGATGTTGTACCTGGTACACAGAAGTCTGTGAAACAGATGTAAAGATGTTTATGTCATATGTAAATTTTCAAAGTAATGCCTTTATAAGTTAGAAAAATTTCGTTTGTGTAAGACATTCATTTAATAGAAAAGGTAATCTAGTTTATAACTTGTTTAGTCATTTGGCAGATACTATCACCTGCAAATCTTATGCATAAACCCAATATTTTAGCAGAGGCGTTACATACTAGCAACAGCAAAGAGTTAAGTTTAAAGGCTTCATAGGCAGACATTCAGGTTGATGCAGCTTTTCTCACCCCATAAGTAATTACCAAATACATTGTCATAATGAGAGTTCTCTTAAGGACAGAAATACTTCTGTATCTTACCTTCCCATAGACGTTGTTTCATTTATTTGGGTTTGGATAGCTGAATCATTTATCATAGTAAATATTGGTTCTTATTTGTTTGAACAGGCCTAGTGGAGCATGGACGAAACTGGGCAGCAATTGCCAAAATGGTCGGGACGAAAAGTGAAGCTCAGTGTAAGAACTTCTATTTCAACTATAAAAGGAGACACAATCTGGACAGCCTCCTTCAACAGCACAAGCAGAAGGTAAGTGCAGCAGACATTGCATGTTTTGCAGGGGAAGACTTGGCATCTTTCTGAAGCCATTCATCACGGTTCACTAAGACTTTTGCAGTCACCACTTGTTTCCTTTTCCACTTGTTTTTGTGTTGTGACATAAATCTAGAAAAGGAAGCTGATGCTCACTGACCTGTGATACTAATCAGTTCTTGCTTTAAAATGCAATAGAAAATTTTCTATCAGATAGAACACTCAAGCCAGAAGAATTCCTTAGTGCTCTGAAAACCATGTTCCTTATCAGTAGACCAGCAACTATAGAAGTTCAGGTCATTGCTGTAGAACAGTTACCTTGAAACACAATAAGCAGTAACCTTACAAACCAGAGCAAGAGAATTGGTAGATGACCAAGAACTGAAAGATTTAGGGCATCTAAAGTAGAATCCTGAGTGTCAGAATCGTCTAACTTCTCTCACTGAAGTGAGGATCATCAGTGTCTGTGTTTGCTGCGGTAGTTCTGTTGTTCCCCAAACGTATCTTGACACAGTGGTTTGTTCCCAAACTTATTTTTCATCAGAGCAGCAAAAGCTGGCCTGAAGTTGAAAGGGTGTGCCCGTGTGAATGATTCTGTGCTAAATAGATATTCTCTGCCTTTCATTTCGACTTCAGATTGATAAATGAGAATGCATGTAAAAGGAATACTTGCAAATTTTCGGTACAATGTAAATGCCATGTCTTTATCAGTCTTCGCGAAGGCCCCGTGAGGAGCGAGATGTATCCCAGTGTGAGAGTGTAGCTTCGACTGTGTCAGCTCAGGAGGATGAAGATATTGAAGCATCTAATGAAGAAGAGAATCCAGAAGACAGTGAAGGTAAATTTTCTGGGAAGGAAACTTGTGTGTGTACAGAAATGGACATACGTTTTGTGCCAATTATATGCTCAGAAAGCAGTGTTCCATTTCGTAATGTAGTGCTCAAATACTGTGTTTCAGATGGATTTTAGCAATTGGAACTGACTTCACCAGTAGTATCTGGAGGGGAAAAAGCGTTTTTAGTATAGAGCAACCTGAAGATGTTACTGCTTAGTATTTTGTGATTCTTTGACTTTGCTATCTTCTAGAGGATAAACTGACAGCACCTGGTCAAAAAATTGTGTGTGTTGAAACAAGTTGAGTCAAAGATATGTGACCTTTGGTAGTTGATAGTCTCAGTAAAGATCCAGACAGGCAAATTTAAGCGTTGGGGTTTTTTAAATGTGTTGGTTGCAACTGCTAATAATTACAGGCATTCAACATCAGTCAGTCTTGGCCAGCCTTTTGTGAAGCTATAAGCAATGGAATTCCTGAACGATGACTCAGAGAATATGGCTGAGTGTTGGGGATTTGGGGTTTTGGTTACCTTTTTTTTGTTTGTTTTTTTTTTTAAGCTGCAGTGTGTGTGTGTGTGTAATTCAGCAAATTGTCCATTTCTAGAATAAGTCAAAACTAATGACTTGTTTTACAAATGAGTAGGTTAAAATTGATGGATCCTTATTGCATCCGTTTGTTTAACAAACATTTTTAGAATACTGATGTAGTCCTAAGGAACAAAGATTCTTGTCAGAAGATAAGACTTGAATGTAAATCTGAGTTCTAGATGTTGCCATAGTTTTTCATAAATGTTTTTATTTATCTAGAAGCTAATTATAATATAATGGAGTTTATGAACCAGGCTAAAAAGAGGAGGAAGTTTCTTTACTGCAAGAATCAATACCCTTTAATTGGTATCCAGTTGTTGATGGTGTTTACACCTTTCACAGAGCAAAGGCAACATTTTCAAGAAAACAATGGTGATTCACAAAGGAGTAAATTAGAACTGTTAACTTACAGCAAGAATTGCAAGTCCACGTGTCTATAAAATGTGACTGATTTTGATGTAAAAATCAGTGTTTTACCACTTCTGCCAGTGATGTCTCTAAAACATGTTAATTTAAATCATTAAATCTGTGCCTTAGGTACTGCGAATGTTGACTCTAGCCTTGTAATAAAGCTGCATCATATATGGAAGTACCAAGTGTCTGACATACGCACAAGAGTTTACTTGGCTAGCTCTGTATAAGATCAAAGATAGCGAAGTAGTCTTATTTCTGTAATTCCAGTCTCCCTCCTTAACCTGTATCTGCTGATTTTTGGTTGCTCTCCCTTTGTGAGTAAACTCTTCAGGGCAATTGTCTTGTTGTGTTTTGGGACAGCAGACGTAAATTTGACTGAAGTTCATCGAAGCCTAGTTAGATTTCATTAATGTTAAATCTTTACACCAAAACTCTTTTTTTCCCCAGGTGCTGAAAATAGTTCTGATACAGAAAGTGCTCCGTCTCCAACTCCAGCAGAACCTGCGAAACCAAGTGAAGAAACTCCATCCGAGAGTGCTGCTTCGAAGGTAACTACTGAGGCAACAGCAGAACAAGAATCTACTATCAAACCTGCAACCAGCACGTCTCCCCCCTTAACAGCCCAAAGTGTATCAACAGCTGAAAGTCAGAATCCTGAGCCACAGGTTAAGGAAGAAATAAATAATGAGGCAGAAGAGCCTATGGAAGTTGACAGTAGAAGCCATCCAGTTGAAGCTAAGCCCGTGATTACTCTTCCAGTGCATACCAAAGTAGAACCTGTAGAGACTGAAATGAGGCTGCCAGAGAATATTCAAGTGAAAATAGAGAGTGATACCAAAGAGAGAGATATGGAAAAACCCAAGGAAAAGTCAGAACCAGAGGAAATGGACTATAGTTTGTCACAACAAGTTAATACAGCAAGACAAGAATCCCATTCAGATAATGATTCGAGTGCCACCTGTAGCGCCGATGAGGAAGTTGATGGAGAACCTGACAGACAGGGGTGAGTTTAATTCTTTAGTGTTCAAATTTTGCCATCTTTAAGAAGGTGTTTCAAAGTGTTTTTTCTTAACAGTGATGCAAAAACTGTCAACATTGTTATGAGTTTCTACTTAGGGAAAGAATTTCTAAAGAGTTTTTGCTAGAAGTGCAACAGAGGGAAATGTTGATTTAAAATGTTGATGAAAAGCCAAAAGAAGGGTCTTCTAAGGCAGGGGTAAAGCAAGATTCCATGGTGATAGACTGACTAGGTAGGTAGCAAACTAGCACAACTACCTAGAAAGCTAGAGAATGAGGGAAATCAAGCCATTTGGGATCTGTTAAGAGAGTGGGAATTGTGTTAAAAAATTACCTGGAAAGGACAGCAGCTTACTGAAACAATGAAAATTTGCCAAAGCAGGAAAAGAGATTCAAGATGCTTCTGGCAAGAGTTTCCATGATGAGTAGCTCTGTGGTACATCTGGTGGGGAGGGGAAGATCTTGCTGCTGCAGGATTTTCTGATACACAGCTATTTAAAAATTGGTGACCAACTAAAAAAATTGAGTAGGTAATGTGGGGGATTTTTGTACTGAAAGTACAAAAGTTCTCTTTGGTACTGAAGTTCTCTGGTTTGGTTTGGTTTGGTTAGCTTGTTGCTGGTGCACAATACTTAAGAACAAATCTACGCATTCAGATGTAAATTTGGAATATTTTTCTAGTGTGATTGGTTAGTGTGGGATAGTACGTGGGCTCTTCATTCTCTTTAATGAATATAGAGCCAAAAATCTGGAGATGGAGTTGTTTTAATTGATTCTTGCTCTCACAAACTCAGTTCAGTAGAATGCAACCAAAATGCCTTGAATTTGACAGGGAAAACAGCCTGAATATATCTTTTAGTAGATGAAACTTACTTTATAAAAGAAAAAAATCTAGGGGCATAAAATATTGATATTTTAGTTACCTTTAAACATTTCACATCTATTTGCTTGTATAACCTCTAGAGTCCTGTACCCATTACTGTCATTGAACCAAGTTATATCAATCAGTAGAACTGAAACTCTTGAAGGCTATTAATAATAGAGTAGTGGAAGTGTTTCTCACTCTTACTAGTCAGTGTCTGTAAATTAACGGGCAAGTGTCCTCAGAAATGGATGACCTCTTTCTCCAGAGTATACAGTGTCTTCATGCAAATAATAGTTCCTGGGAACTTGGCCTTAAGCACTGGATAACCCACGTGTCCGTTTAAAGCCCTGTATACTCAACGCTGCATGTCTTTGGAACCGTTTTATTTTGGGGGGGATGGCTGGCACCACTGATAATTTGTATTTGAAGTCATTTTTAGTGTTCTGCTGGTGTAATTCCTATGTAACCATAGCATAGCATTGGAGCTGATGCCCCCTCCCTCCCAGTGGTCTTAATATAAACACAGTACCAAGGCGAGATGTTAAATGTCAAAAGTATCCAGTGTCGTTGTTCTGCATGTGCTCTTTGGAAGAGTGCAGTTGATGGTGTTTCTTGCCTCTTCAGGCACCGTCTTTACACTTCACAAATATATCAGCCCTCCATGTGAAAGCAGTCTGTTGTATACTACTGTTTATTTATTTCTTGTGGACTAAATGTATCTAATGTTTCCTATCGATTTTTTTCAAAGCATTCTGTATGAAGAAGGTTGTATTCTTGCAGTACTGTGCATATAGAAACAACATACATAAATTTCTAGTTTTGGAGATTCTGAACACTTCTTTTGGTATTTCTGTATTATAAAAATACAGCAGCATCTGTTGCTTATTCTACCACATGTGCTGTGGGACAAAACACAATATGATTCTGATTTTTTTTTTTCTGATTATTTGTCCAGTGTGTTCAATGTGTTGGGTTTTTGAAGTGGAGACACATACTTTTGCCTGTAAATTTTTTGAGATGTTTAATTTTGGTCCTTTTTGGTGACATTTTTCCCTTCTTTCTGTCTCTTTTTCCAGTATCTTCAGCAGGGAGTCAAAGCCTTCACTGTTAAATCCCACTGGGTCAATACTGGTATCATCCACAATAAAGCAAGGGCAGATGGACCTGCAACAACTTCACCACCGAGCTGCTGTCATACCACCTATGGTATGGAGTGTTTTAAGTGATGTTTGAAGGAGTACATGCTGTCCCTAAAACTAGTCACAACACTAAAGTGGCAAAAAATGGTGAAACAAATGAAGAAACGTATCGCTTGCTTTGTTGTTATAGTATTTTTGAGGAGTTAAGTACAAACAAATATGCAAGTAATAGCGTAAAAACAGGTGTGGACTGTTGGAAACACTCATACACAGACTACAGCCGCTGCAGTGAAGTCATTGAGCAAAATAGTTACTGTAGTAAGTACCTGTATTAAAGTGCCTGATACTAATTCTTTCCCCTCCTTGTAGGTTTCCTGCAGTCCCTGTACTGTTCCTGTTGGAACACCAGTGAGTGGTTATGCGCTGTATCAACGGCACATTAAAGCAATGCATGAGTCAGCGCTGCTGGAGGAGCAACGCCAGAGGCAAGAGCAGCTGGATATGGAGTATCGAAGTGCTGTAAGCCCTTGTGGCACTTCCAAGAGCCCTAATGTTGAGTGGGAAGGTAGGCATTTTCACGTCTATCATGGAAATAACCCTGCATTTTATGTCCACCTGTTACGCTGCTGCCTTGTTTAAGAGTGACAGTTTAGTGTACCGGTAATTAACCATTACTTTCCGATGGCGCTTGATTGAAGGAACCTGTCTACTATACAGATCCTGCTGCAGTTAGTGTTGGGAGAACTTGTACATTGTAGTCCACTTGGATAAGGCAGAAAAACTGGCTCCATTTGGGTGAAATCCCCAAATGAGTTGTTCCTACAGAGAGAGATTCAGAAACATTAAACGTGCAGGTGAGAGGACCCAGATCACCACGTGTTCTGGGGGAGCTCCTTTCAGAAGCTTAAGGTGAAGATGAGAGAGAATTACTAAAGGAGTATGAGCACAATTAAGAGGAAAGGTTTACTGCACTAGAGTACGTATGTGGACATTGAGTCCTGGAGCGGGGCACAGAAATGTGGTACAACTGTCATGCCTTATCCTCTCTGTCTGCAGAAGGGCTGTGTGAAAGGTTCCTTCTCTTGGGAATATGGTGGTTGGTTGCTTTTGTATATATAGAGGATACTTGGAGGCAGGGTTTGGACTGAATTCTGGAATCTGGACCTGCGTTTCCTGAATGTGGCTTTTGGTGTGATCTTCAGTACAGAGCAAGGCTAAAACTGCTCACAGAACCTGTCAGGGTGACTAAATGAGGACGTGTCTGTTACCGTTGCTGGTTTCAGGAAAGCAATTCAGATGGACAGTGTATATGTCACATCATCCCCATTTCTGTGGAAGAGCCAAAGGATGCATTTATTACCTTTTATTAGATACTCATATTATGCTTTCTCGCTGTGTATATTGCCTATATTTTCATTCTTTGCACTGAAATTATTTTAATTCTATCAACAGCTCGGAAATTACAAACAGCTTAGCAGAAGATTGCTTTTTTTTGTGTGCAAGAAAAGCATATCCTATGGGAGGCCCAGTTCTGTACTAAGTGTGTAACCTTTGCCTCAACTTTCTGTGCTAGAAAAGGAATAGGTCCCCAAACTGTACATTGTAACAGGGAAAGAAACTGAGTGAGATTGTGCTGAACGTTACAATGTTATAGATATCATCACAGTTGCATAATTCTGCATCTTTAGATTTTATATTCTTGTGTGGTGTTTCTGTTGTTTCCACAGCGTTAGCAACATAAATTATCACGTTCTTGGAAACTTGCGTATTCTGTATTTAATATGCATAACAATTTTAAATTATGTTATGAAAGTGCTTCACCGTAATTACTTTTACCTAAGTAAAATGGAAGAAACAACCTTTTTTTTTTTTTTTTTTTTTTGCCTATCCAAATAGTGAGAAGGGAGCTTGTAGATTTGTGGAGGGAAGGGTAAGATTGTGGTTTTTGGAAGTTGCTTCTTTAGGTGGAAAGTCTGGGGTTGCTTAAAAGTACCCTTTAACTGAATACTACCTGAATAACTCTTGGCATTGGTGGTACCATATTATGAAGTGTGGGAAAGTTCTGAGGTGAATTCTCTGCCAGCAAAAATCTAGGTGGTTATTGAGGCAGACAGAGAGGGAGGGGGAGGGATAACATGGTTAATGTAAATGGGTTCTACAAGCCTGGACGTCTTAATCTGAAAACTAGAAGAGACTGACTTGTCATCAGATCATTATGGCAGNNATCATTATGGCAGCTGCTTCCTAAGATACACCGTGCAGATGAAGCTTGTCCACTCGCTGCTGCGAGCAGCAGAGCGCCCACAGACTCTTCAAAACCCTTGCACTGCATAGGTCAGAACACTGCCTGAGTTTTGGGCATCTTGTCAGACTAAAGGGCCTGTTGTTGAATTGGCTTATGACAACCTACACAATACTTTACCATGAAATAAAATGGTAAGGATCCTTTAGAAAGCTATTACGGGATGACTAGTGCCATCTTTCTTTGACTACGGAGGTTAAAGATTTAACTTCACAGCTGCAATAGACTTGTTCTGGCTTGTAATTTCAAATACTTAAATTGTCCATTGCCAAGGGAAAGGAATTTGTGAAGTTCTGGTACTGGATTTTTAACTTCCTAAAGTCAGTAAAAATATATTTTCCCTTTAAACACCATTGATGGGCAAGATTGGTTTTGAAATTTGATTTGTAACTTCTCTGGGCAAGCAAACAAAGAAGGGAGGCTTATTGTCTGGTGGGATTGGCATGTAAGTCTGGCTGAACTTTCATGTAAACCTGGCTGATGAACAGGGTTTGGAAAGGAAGCTTCTTTAAACGAGATCTTTTTCAATAGTAGAGCTTTCACTAAAAGGATCCAGATGCTGTTTTTAACATATAGGAAGTATAAGGAAGTTTTTCAAAGCTTTGGATATAGAAGTTTATACAAAAGAACATATTAAACTAAGCTGTAGCTTAATACTACTTTTTGAGACATTCGTACCTGAGGAGTACATCTGACATTGGAATAGGCCCTTTGTTAAAATTGTGCTGTAAACTAGACCTTTTGACTTTTATTTCTAATCCCAGGGTTCTTTTCTTTCTGATAACTTTAACCTTCACAGGAAAACCAGTGGCCTATATGCCTTATGCTGAGGTCAAACGAGCAATAGAACAGGAAGCACAAGTGCAAAACACAGCAACAAGGTCGGCATCACCGTACAGGTTGTCTCCGAGAGAAGTCAATAAAGCCTCTCCCCAGCCTGATATGAACGCAGCTCGCTATAGTGTCCCACCAGGTAAACATTTTGTTACGTATCATAGCGATATGTAGTCTGTCTTTGGAAGCTGGACTTCTGTGACTTGATGTAGTATCAAATTATTCTCTAAACGCTTCATGAATTAACAAAAGAAGAAAATAGACTTTTTTTCTTTTTTCTGTGTTTGTATGTAAATAGGTGCGCGGTATTTTTCTAGCTCCAGTGAGGTTGTATTTTTGGGTTTTGTTGCTGCATCAGCTGCATAACATGTATTTTATTAAGCAAATAGGATGATCTGAAAAGTGTTAGAACAGCATAGGGACAAAGGCATCAAGAGTTTTTCAGCTTAATACAAGTACCGTCATATTCATGGGTGGCCTCTCTTATGAAGGGGGGAGTTGATGAAAAGAGAAAGCTGCTATCTTTGGCATTCGTTTCTGACTGTAATTGCTTAATATTATAGCCTGAATGTTTTATAAAACAGTGAAATAACAGACGAATCTTAATTCTGAAACTTGGATTATTGCTTTTTCCTCCAGAATATAATGTCACGCTAGGAAGACAAAATCAGGGAAGCTTAGATTATATTGGACTCCGTTGCATTCTATTTAAAGAATAGGAACTTTCTTTAAAAATAGGAAAACAACACAAAACTTGAATGTACCCTGGGCTGTTATTTTTAAAAGCTTAGTTTCAAGAGTCTGCAATTCTACAGTGCAGCTTTTACTATTTCTTTTTGAACTTTGCTGCAAGGTTAAATATTCTCCATTCAGTTTCTATGCATAACATACACTTGGAGCGAGTGAATTTCAGTTGTAAATACAGCTAGATAGCTTTTGGGTGTTGTGAGACAATTCCCATCAGAAATTGTCAAGTGAACTGTGCTATTTCTGTTCCTGTCTCTCTGACAACTCGTAGAGCTGCAACAGACTGTAATATTTAATGTACAATTTTCCCCCCAAGTTCTCCAGCCAGCACCTCACCAAGTAATAACCAATATACCTGAAGGAGTCCGCCTTCCAACAACCAGACCCACCAGACCACCACCACCTCTCATTCCATCCTCCAAAACAAGTGTGCCATCAGAAAAACCTTCCTTCATCATGGGAGGCTCAATCTCACAAGTAAGAGAATTATTATTTGAAAATTTATGCTTACATCTTTTTTTTGCCCTTTCACCGACCTTCAACGTCTTGTACTCACTTACGTGTTCCACAGCATTAACACTTTAAGACCTATACACGCCTCCTCTAAAAGTCCAGGAATTACAGGTGCCTTAGAAAATAGAACATATTGCAGTAGTTTACATTTAGTATCATGGCTGAGGATGTCCGGTTTAGGTGAACTGCATCTCCAAACGATGACACTACACTCCTGGTGTTCTGCACTTGGATACTTTTTGGTGATGTACGGTAGCATTTTAAGATAGGATCATATTAGTATTAGCATTCTCCTTTAAACATAAATGTGAATCTTCATTCCAGAAACAAGAATTAACATACAGTATATTATGTTGTTTCAGGGAACACCTGGCACTTACTTAACATCCCATAGTCAAGCTTCCTACACCCAAGAAACAGCAAAGCCGTCAGTGGGTTCTATCTCTCTTGGGCTGCCAAGGCAGCAGGAGTCAGCCAAATCTGGTAAGAAAAGAAAGGCTGATGTGTGGTTTATATAGACTGTTTAATGACTCATAATTAAAGAAAAAAACCAACAACCTTTTTCTTTTTCTTTTCTTCTGAATAGCTTCCCTGCCCTATATCAAACAAGAAGAATTCTCTCCCAGAAGTCAGAATTCCCAGCCTGAGGGACTCCTTGTCAGGGCACAACATGAAAGCGTGGTTCGAGGTAAAGAAAGTCATACAGATTAAGAAAGTTTGTCAAAGCCTGAGAAAACTGAGAGAATTAACTTCCTAGAGCTCAAACTGCTGAAGTGTGATTTCTAAGTATTATTTGATTAATCTGCTCCCTATTATCCGAGGCATGTCATTTGTAGCTAGCTCCTCCTGTCTGCATGGCTCATTTAAAAACATTTGTTTCAAGGCATGCCAGTGTCAAAATTCAGTTGTTCACTAGAGCATGCGCAGAGCAATATATGTGAAATATCCAAATACATCAAAATAAAAGAAACTAGATACCATGGATTAATCCTGTAAAAGACTTTTAGTCTGTAAAAGACTATGTTAAAAGAAGACATAGTCTAACTGCCTCAAACGCATGCTGCTAAAATGAATTTTCCCCTGTATTTTAGTGTAAGCTAACCGTTCTCACTAGAGTTTTTAATTATTTTGAATAGAGTAGCTACTCTCTTTTATTCTCTTACTTATCAGAATGTCTTACTATTTCAAATCAGGTACCACAACGATACAGGAGGGAAGTATAACGCGAGGAACTCCAACCAATAAAGTTTCTGTTGAGACCATTCCTTCTTTGAGAGGCTCCATAACTCAGGTATTTTTCCCCTTACTCAGAAGGCTGTAGAAAAACAGCATATTTGAACTATGACTTGGAATGTATTTGCATGTCTGAAAAAATAAATTAATATCACATAGTAGGAACTGCCTTGAAAAAAGAAATTTTAATACAATCAGATGGTCAAATCCCACTATTGCTGAAGTCAGCATTACCGTGATTTTATCTTCATTTATATGAGTCTTTAAACTTTTTAAATAAAACCACCAGAGCCTTTGGTATACCCGACTGAAGGCTTATTAGCAACTTCCATGAAAATAGCTTCACACCTGAGTTCAAATATTAAATTCAACTGTAACCAGTCTTGTGCAGATGCTATTTAAATCCAAAAAGGTAAATTAAGCCCCTTTGTCTCATAATTTTTGAAATGCTGCTGTTTTGTTTGATTTGAGATCTCTAGTTACACAGAGCAATAGTAACAATTCTCCACTGAGAAGGGGAGGTTTCATTACTTTGGATAGAAATAAAACCTAGTGGCATCATTAAGTATGTAGTATATGTTATCTTCTCCCGAAATGGTGTTACAGGTCATGAAGTACTTCTGTAATACTGTACTCCCTATTCTTTTTTCTGTATTTCTTAACAAGGTAACGAATTGCATACAAATATTCTCACTAATATTTAGGTTAGATGTCTAATAATAGAGGCAGAAGTTCACGCCATACTGCTTGATAAAGTAATTGGTTTTCTAGATCTAAAAAATGTCGTGGGTTTTGGGTTTGTTGTTTGCGTGTTTTTTTTCCCCCTTCACTGCTCCCTATTCTGTTAAATAAATACACATGTTCTGAATTATATTTGCTTGATGTAAATGCAGGGTACACCAGCTCTGTCCCAGTCTGGCATAGCAGCTGATGCGTTATTGAAGGGGACTATCACCCGGCTAGCTACAGAAGACAGCAGCCCAGAAAAGTGCCGAGAGGAAGCTTCAGCCAAAGGCCATGTTATTTATGAAGGCAAAAGTGGGCATATATTATCTTATGATAGTGAGTATTTGTGTATTCTACCTGATCAAAGTCAAGGCTGCAGCAGGTTCTGCTTTATAATCCGTAGCTGAAGTCTATCTGCTTCCGAGTGGATGGGTGTAAACCTCAGTCTCTGGGGTGTCATCTGGGAGAAGTGTTGACCTGCATGTGGTTTTGAGGGCATGAGAATTAAGGCAAATCAGAAATTGTGCCTCTGTTCTGAAGAGCCTCCTGTACTATGTATTTAAAATATAGTTTAACTATTTAATTTCTGTGCTGTTTATTTCCAATTTGTCATGGAATATTTGTATTTTGAAAGATTAAACATTAAAATCAAAAGAAATGTATCATTTAACTTTGAACTTTAGTTGAAATACTGATAAATGAGTAACTGTTTGAACAAATATATTTTTAGCAAACCATAAAAGATCTTTTTAAGGCTGAGATTTAATGTTACAATATTATATTGTGTTGTGTTACGAGTATTAAGGACCTGTGGTCTCATTAAATGTAATGCTCATGTGTCCTTTTTTTTTATTGTCCACATTTCCTGACCACGCTCTTGTAAATTTTTCCAGCTATTAAAAATGTTCGTGAAGGAACAAGGAGTCCAAGAACTGCTCATGAAATTGGTTTAAAGAGAAGCTATGATACAATGGAAGGAAATATAAAGCAAGGAATGTCAATGCGGGAGTCTCCAGTGTCTGCACCACTGGAAGGTAAAAACAGATGCTTCCAAGGTGGTTTGTGTTTTACCCAAACCTTTTGCATTGATGTAAGAGTATTTAGAGTTATTTTATGGAGCAGACTAAAAGAGAAATTAGATTTAAATCTTATACTACTAACCAAATCTATGTAATAACCACTACAATTACAGTGTGCTGGAAATAAGACTGGAGTAGATACTAGTTTTCCTTTTTATTTTGCTGGTGTGTTACCATAACCGCAGGTAGTTCCACGGGCCCGTACACCTCTCAGGAGATCTGACACATGTAACTGACTCTTCACAGTCCCAGCAGAGCTCCAACAACCCCAAGTCATACAGCGGGGACTCCATGGAGACACCCATTCACTTAAATCTTGGTCTCAGCCATGGCATAGTAACTTGGGAACACGTTGGCGTGACCTTTTGCATTCCTGCAATAAACCTCTTGAATTATACCAAGCAGAGGACTTGCACAGCTGCTGTATCCTGCTTCAGGGCATTCCTAGTGTTATTTTGATTTAATAAACTGTAATCAAACTAAGCCTGCAAAGGTCAAGTCAGGCCATTATGTAACTGTTCTGATTGTTTTTAAAAAATACAAATGAAAGAAAATGTTTCATGCCATACCTATGGAGTCTTACTCCTTAAGTGCATTTTGTCCCATCTTTGGGTAGCCCGTAAAGGCTATTTTGTGTTCGTTTTCATCAGATGGAACAATATGAGTAAGAGATTTCTAGACGGTATATAGAAATTCAACATTGCCTTTAAATTGCTGATACATTTTGCTCGCTGTTGGGCTCTTTTGGCATATGAGAAGCCGCTCTGATACTTTTATGCTCTGACACATTTTCTGTCCTCAAACTGTGGAAAATTATGAGTTCTTTGGGAGTTTGATTTAGATTCCTGCTGTAGGAACAGTAAATTCAACTCTTCCTAGATGATTCAATATGAACTTTGATTAATTTGGAGGTATATTTTGGGGTGGTTTTTTTCTTTTTATTCCACTTCCCATCATGAACGCCCTTCTGTACTAGGTAAGGAAACTGAAGTGGAGTGTAAGAGAAGCAGTGACTGCTTAATTATAGCAGTATATATATATAAGCTTAATTATAAAAAATACCTTCTGTTTTCTAAATATGTTAAAACTTGCAACAATGTAATAGCATAAATACTTGAACTGAAAGATATTTTTTTAGGGCAGGAAGGTGTTTATAACATGCTGATACAATGCCTGGCATAGTGAGGCTGGGCCCTCTGGGCACTACTGTGATATAGATACTATCTGTAATGTATATAAGGAAGGAGAAGGGTTTCTGTTGTTTGTTTTTTTTTTTGTTTTGTTTTGTTTTGTTTTTTTTGAACACTTGTTTAATTCTCTAAATTATGTTCATTTTAATTTTAGGTTTAATATGCCGTGCACTGCCTAGGGGAAGCCCACATGCTGAACTAAAGGAGAGAACAGTGTTGTCTGGATCTATAATGCAAGGTAAAGTAGCGCAAGTTTTGAAGGCAAGCACTAATTACATCCTCAGAAATCTGGATTTCTTAACCTTAAAACTGTTACTAACAATGGTAGCTGTGTTAAAGGTGGAGCTTATTTTATTAAACATGTTGTCAGAGCATAAATCAGCAGCTTTCTGATATGCTGCATACAAAGCTAGTGTGTAAACATAGGGTTTTATTTCTTTTTGGAAAACAGACTTTTTTAACGTGAATATTTGGCAATTAGCACTTTTTTTTAAATGAACACTAACAATTCCCCCAGACCTCTGAAGTTGTATGCTATTTCCTTTATTTCAGCATCTGAAGTAACATGGGATGCTTTCAGTAATAGATTGAATATTTGTTAAGTATTATTTTTGTGGCGAATTTTTTGTCTTGAGAATATGTTATTGTAGACTATAGCAAACCAAAGTTCCTGTATTATGACATGTAGTTAGTTACTCTGTTTATGAAAAAAGAGACTTAGTGATTAATACCGATAATGTGATTCTTTCTATAAAAGGCACACCAAGAGCAACAGCTGAAAGTTTTGAAGAAGGCTTGAAATACCCTAAACAGATTAAGAGAGAGTCACCTCCCATAAGGACGTTTGAAGGAGCCATTACTAAGGGGAAACCATATGATGGAGTCACTACTATAAAAGAAATGGGTCGTTCCATCCATGAAATCCCAAGACAGGACCTATTAAGCCAGGAGAGTCGCAAGACTCCTGAAATGGTGCAGACGACCAGGCCAATCATAGAAGGCTCCATATCTCAGGTAAATACAAAAAGCGCTACTAGATTTGAACAGTTGCTTACAGACTAAGTAGTGAATCCATTCAGGATATTTGAATAATGACGAGTGTTGGGGGGGTGTTTTAAGCAAGCTACCAACTTGCAAAGCTTAAAAATATTTTCTGCGTATTAGAAAAATCCTGACACTTCACCTGTAGGGAATACACTTGCAAGAAATGTGAGAGAACTGACAAATAACAGTCCCTAAGATCCAGTTGTATTCTGTGCTGATGTGATAGAAGCAATGAACTACGGTGTCAGCAACGTGAGTTCTTTAGCACGACATTGGCAGGATAACCTTACCTGATCTTTTCCTCCTTTTCAGGGCACACCCATAAAATATGAAAGCAACTCTGGCCAGTCTGCCATCAAACATAATGTAAAATCTTTAATCACTGGACCAAGCAAGCTACCCCGTGGAATGCCTCAGCTGGAAATGGTGCCAGAAAACGTGAAGGTGGTGGAGCGAGGAAAATATGAAGATGTGAAGACCGGGGATGCAGTACGTTCCCGTCACACATCCGTAGTCAGCTCTGGTCCCTCTGTTCTCAGGTCAACTCTTCATGAAACTCCCAAATCACAGCTGAGCCCTGGGATTTATGATGATACCAATGCTCGAAGGACACCTGTGAACTATCAGAGTCCAATGTCCAGGAGTTCACCTATGATGAATAGAGTTAGTGAGGGTATGTTATTCTTACCCAGAGTAAGACAAGAAGTTTTAATAATTTAATTTTAAACTTACTTTTAAGCTGGTTTCTGTAATCCATTCTACTTTTTTTTTTTTTAATTCTAATGGGTTCTCTCAATTTGGAGTGTGGCTAGAAGGAATTTTAGAAGGCTGTAAGCTGTTAATTAACATAATAAAATGAAAATCTGCTGTATTGTAACATGGAGGTGGGAAGGCAATTCCATCTCAATTAGCATTTGATTGTGGATCACATTGAAAGTGTTTTGAGGGCAGAAGCTATTCCTAAATTACAGAGGTATCTAGATGAAGAAGGTAATATGGTGAAGTGCTACCAATCTTAGTTTTAGGATTTAGATTTTTCACCAGAAAGAGTTTGCGATATTAAATATTCTCTGTGATTTATTGTATCAGTTTGCAGGGTCCTCTAGAACATTCCTTGGGAGCCGGTGTATACCTACAGCTGAATTTTCTATTGGAAAATATGCGTTTTATTAATTTGGGTTTTTCATTGGTTTTAGCTGGAATATCTTCTGGGAAGCCAGCAAATCATGAAAGGAAAAACACACTTACTCCAACGCAGAGGGAGAGTGTGCCAGCAAAATCTCCAGTCCCAGGGGTCGATCCCGTAGTGACTCACAGTCCTTTTGACCCTCATCACAGAGGAGCAACTCCTGAAGTCTATAGGAGTCACCTCCCTCCTCATTTAGATCCTGCTATGCCATTTCACAGGGCTCTGGATCCTGGTAAATATGTTTGTGTTGTGTTTTTTAGTTTTAGAAATATTGTATGCTTTGATGCATAGAAAAGATAACTTTAAAAAGCAATTCTCAATGGCCAGATATGATTTATAAAAGGATGTATATACACGCTGTTGTGGTTTGATTTCAGTTTAGTGGGGGGTTTAATATCTAACCAAGGAACTTATTAAAATATTATTGTATAGTACTGTAACTCTCTTTTGGAAGCTGCCAGATAGTTTCTGTTTTGTTAAAAAGTTCAGACAGTATTTTTAAATAATATTTGTGAAATACATTAAAAGCTTTCAGGAAAGCTATTTAAAGAAGGATATGGAAGATGCTATAGAATAAAAGTGTAATGAGGACCCCTCTGTTCAGGACTGTGATTCATTCTTACTGAGGGATTATCAGGTTATCCCTGGTGATATTAAATACAGCAGACTTCCTTTTAACCTATCCACCAGTCCTCTTCTGTGAGGTATTTTAACCTTCGTTACATTTTGGGAACTTCAGTATTTATATTTTTAATCAGGTCTCTTCTGTAATGCATATTTCCAATCTGGATTATTTAGCTTTTTTCTGTCTGCATACAGTGCATAAATTCAATAAAACGTCAGTATTAAAATGCTATTTTAATTAATTTGGTATTGGCTAGAGAGAATTGATAGCACTTCTCATTGAAGCTGTATAAACATCTGAAACTTTCATTATTTCACTATCACCCACACTGCTTCCTAAATCATCTTTTTTTTTTTTCCCCTCCTTCACCTTCAGCTGCTGCTGCTTACCTGTTCCAAAGGCAGCTCTCACCCACCCCGGGCTACCCAAGTCAGTATCAGCTTTATGCAATGGAGAATACACGACAGACAATCCTAAATGACTACATTACCTCACAGCAGATGCAAGTCAATTTACGTCCTGATGTAACGAGAGGATTATCTCCTAGAGAGCAAACTTTAGCTCTCCCGTATGCAGGTGCAAGAGGTATGCCTGTGTTTTTTCTGATGTTCTTTAAAGTGTGTTTTGGCTGTGTGCTGTGGATTGTTTGATTGGTTTGTTTGTTTTGTTGCTGCTTATAAATATGTGTTTGGGTGGATGGGTGGACGCATGCATGCGTACAAGTGCATATGTATAGATGTGTTTGCAAATGAGTTGTCACACATCTAACTGGCTTTTGTGGATCTAAAGGAAAACTGTGTAATCGATATTGTTAAAGGGAAGGCTGTAAGGCTTACTATTGTTGAAGAAGTAATTGGAGGGAGTGCTAGAAATGCAAATTCTGACTTAGTTTGTTTCTAAATTGCTGATTGCCAGATCTAAGAGAGTATAACCAGCTGGAATATAGCTCTGCACTTGTCTTATTCTTATTTTTTTTCCACTAAACGTCCACTGCTGACTGTTACCAATGAACAGAATATATAATGAGTGGACCATCGGTCTGTCCTTGAATGGCCATTCTTAGGTGTGTCATCTCCTAACAGGAATCATTGACCTGAACAATATGGCTCCCACTATCTTAGTGCCTCATCCTGGAGGAACAAGCACACCACCCATGGAGAGAATCACGTATATCCCCGGTACCCAGCTTACGTTCCCTCCCAGGCCTTACAATCCTGCTTCTCTGTCACCAGGTAAGAGCCCTTACGATTTGGTGATGTCTCTAATCATCTGACATGCTGAGATAATTGACCATCCTTATTTAGCTTTCATTAACGTCAAGTTCTGATATTTTCTCAGGCGATGCTTTTTGCATGCACTTCTCACTTGGATACCAAAGGTTTTCTTAATGATATCCTTTATAGTTACATTAGCAGCTGCAGGAGCACTGACACGTTCAGAATTTGCCTCATTCTGTCAGGTCTTTATTTATAGTCATTTGATTATGATTTCACCAACCTCATATTACATGTGTTGAAAGGTGGAATTTGGGTCTATAAGCTGTCTGGTTTCTAACTGTATAGAAACCACTTTAGTAAAAAGCTGTTGAGCTTTCCACTGTCACCGTATGTTAAGCTTTTGTCTTCCTAGATAAGGAGATAGTCTTGAGTGGAATGAAAATGTATTTGAGAAATTTTGCTGTAAGTGGATGGCAGAATATATTGGGAAGTTTTTACATCAAATTATGCTTAACCTGGGTATCTCTTTTGCTACTTCATTTTATCTCGTGGACCTTCCAGGACACCCTACACACCTGGCAGCTTCTGCAGCTGCAAATGCTGAAAGGGAGCGGGAAAGGGAGAGGGAGAAGGAACGGGAAAGGGAGAGGGAACGTGAACGAGAGCGGGAAAGAGAACGAGAACGAGAGAGGGAGAGAATAGCTTCAGTCCCTGCTGAACTTTATCTTCGACCAGGTGAGTGCACATTGCTACATTTGGATCAGTTGTCTTGTAGACTGTAACTGTTCGTTTTCTATAGCCGCTGTTGGCAACATGCAGCTTATTAATAATTTATTACACAGTTTGGTTTTAGTCTGCACGTAAGGCAGGTTCCTGTTATCTAGTAGTTCTGGTCATAACTGCAACTTCAGCAAGTACCAGGCTTCTTGATCTTTCTCTCATAGCAACGCAGTAGCTAGGGAACGGTGTGAACCCCAGTTGTCACTAGCACAACTTGCATGTCATTTACAGCGCTGTAAACAGAATACTGTCATTTAAAGCTTTAATACATCTAAAGTGGTGAAGACAACTGGGAAAGGATATGGAAGAGACGGCATTGATACATAGTTCTGCATTGTTGTAAGAGTGCTCTATATATTTTTTTTTTATTTGTTCCCCTTTGCCCTATGTTCTGCAGGTACAGAGCAGCCTGGCAGACCTGGCAGTCATGGATATGTTCGGTCCCCATCTCCTTCAGTTAGAAGCCAGGAAAACATACTGCAGCAAAGGCCTAGTATTTTTCAAGGAACCAATGGGACAAGTGTAATCACACCTTTGGATCCTGCTGCTCAGCTACGTATCATGTATGTTTCTTAAGTTACTGTTGCAGAGATATCTATTCTAATATTTGAGCTTATTGAAAGGTGCATTTAGCCTGAGGAAAATACTCTCAAGGTGAGGATAACCACTATCCTATTGCTCTTGAATTTATCAGAAATTCATTTTTACCCAGTCCAGTTTGGATAGAAATTAGTGTCACAAAAGCTTCACTTTGTACGTGTGGTATGGCTCTAGTTCTTTTTTCATGTGATATAATTCAGAATATTCAATGTTTGCCAACAGGCAGCTCACCCCTGGAGCTCCCTCTATTACTCAAGGGTTGCCAGCTTCCCGTTACAATACTGCTGCTGATGCCCTTGCGGCACTAGTAGATGCTGCAGCCTCTGCTCCTCAGATGGAAGTTGCCAAAGCAAAAGAAAATAAGCACGAAGGAACCAGGATAGAAGAGAATATGGGACGCCGGTCTGCTGTGGTTACTGAACAGCAGCAGATGGAACAGAAGACGCTGGAGGTAGAAAAGAGGCCTGTCCAGTGCCCCTATACATCTGCAAATATTTCTGGTGGCAAGTCGCAGGGACAGTCTTCATCAGTAGTCTATTCAGAGGCTGGTAAAGAGAAAGGACCTCCTCCTAAATCCAGGTACGAGGAAGAGCTGAGAACTCGAGGAAAGACTACAATTACTGCTGCTAACTTCATAGATGTGATCATCACTCGACAGATTGCTTCAGACAAGGATGCACGAGATAGGGGCTCTCAAAGTTCAGATTCTTCCAGTAGTTGTACGTATCTTAGTAACTATCTACTTCTTTGCTGTCTGTCTTTTAGGGAGATAATAAGCAGTGAAATTATTCTGATGTTTAATGATAAAATATTCAGCTCTGCACAGTAGAGTCACCTCATAAGCAAATACAGTTTTTGCATATAGTCACTCAAGGTTCTGGCAAAATCAGAGCTGTTTGCTTTGTTCGGATTCTATGCTACAACATGAAATGCAGGATAATAAAATTTACATTATCAGAAGTTAGGATACCTAAAATTATTTTGTTTGCATTGGAGTACTGCTTTATAGAAATATTTGTTTCACCATAGTTATCATGAGAAAAGACAGTGTTTTGACTTTCATTTCACTGGTGTCATTTTAATGGAAGCACTATTGCTGCTATATATAGGCAACAAAAATCTTCTGTGATATTTACACCTTATTCCACAACCTTTGCTTGATACTCAGTATCCTCCCACCGGTATGAAGCTCCTGGAGATGCCATTGAGGTGATTAGCCCTGCAAATTCACCTGTACCCACTCAAGAAAAGCTACAGCCCTATCAACAAGAGACACCTAAACCAAGCCAGGCAGAGAGTAAGTTTATCTGCGTGTGCCCATATTCTCACAATTATCTTGCTTATATTTACCAGCTCCGTGAAATCATAATAAAGCTAAAATATCTCAGGAGTCTCTTAAAGACTGCTTACCGCGTTTGTAACTTTTCAGAAACTTTTGTTGGAAGTATGTTGTTGCAGTGATGCGTGGAAAAACTAGAGCAAATGTATGGGAACTGACACTTGGCATTAAACAGAGCTCCTTTACATTAGTGTAGCTGATCTAATAAGAAATTTATTTTCAATATATTCTTTAAAATTACTGCATGTTGGTGTTGATGCCCACAATTTTTTACCTATTAGTAAAGCTCAAACTATTACAGTACAGTTTGCAGGTGATAAATGAGCTGAAATTCACCTGCGTGGTGGAATGAAGCTTTATTTATCTACATTTTAGGGCCTATATATGAATGGGGAAAAAGTGGTTATCGTACAGGATACCTAAAATCCAATGCAGAAACACCACATCTTTTAAATTTATAAGCACAGGACGTTCAAACCTTGAAGCTTCAGTAATTCTGTTTTAACAGACTGACCTTTTCTTCTTCAACTAGATGACCCAAACAGGCAATACGAGGGGCCGATTCACCGCTATAGGACACAGCAGGAACCCCCTTCACCCCAGCAACCTCCGCCTCCCTCTTCCCAAGCAGAAGGGATGGCACATGTGCCCAGGACACATCGACTTATCACCCTTGCTGATCACATCTGTGTAGGTTTATTTGCAGTCATCTTTTCAGATGTGAAAAGTTGTATTTTGATGATGAAAATACATGTTTTGGAACATAATAATTCTGTAATTATTAGTGTTACTTGTGGATATTACACAATAATGTGTCTGAACTTATAATCATCTCTTTTTTTTGTTGCAATCGGTCTCATACTCATCTAATTCATGAATATTTATGTTCTGGCCAATGTCTGACCAAGATCTCTCTTCTGTTTTTTTGTGCACAATCAGCAAATTATTACACAAGACTTTGCTAGAAACCAAGCAGCTTCTCAGGCCTCTTTGCCACCTCCCACCACTACATTCCAGAACTCTACCCCTGCTCCAGCGCCTGTTTCTACCCGGGCAAAGACATCGAATCGCTACAGCCCTGAGTCACAGTCGCAGTCTGTCCACCATCAGCGGCCAAGTGCTAGAGTGTCACCTGAAAATCTGTCTGACAAGGCCAGGGGAAGGTAATGCATGTATTCAGTTTAACTGCAAATGTAATTAGTGCCCAAATATGGTATTTATAAAAAATATCACAAGTAATCTTGATGTAGATTGGAAGTAGAGGTATCTTTTAGTCGTATTTTGGGCAATGTCGTGCACTGGTTTTGACAATTGCTTGGCTCTGTAACACAGTTTATAACTGTTATCCCTTCACTTCTTATGCCTAATTTCCAGTCTTTAGAGGGGTGAAGATGTTTAATTACCAAGAACTTATCAGAGTCATTATGGACAATTCGAAGTCGATTACTAAGCATAGTAAAGTGTGTAACATATATAACTAGACCCAAATAGTGATGTAACAACTATAATTACATGTGTTAACTACTGCATTATGTGCACTAAGAGTACTTATCTCTCTCTGAATTATGGATGTAGACCTGGAAAATCTCCAGAGCGGAGTCATGTCTCTTCAGAGCCCTATGAGCCAATCTCGCCACCTCAGGTCCCGGTTGTACATGAGAAACAGGAAAGTGTTCTTTTGCTTTCCCAAAGAACTGAGCCGACTGAACAGAGGTATGTATAAACCTGAATTTTAAAACCATTCTTCTGGATCTTTGTGCTGCAAACAGTATCTTTATTAAAGAGCAGTTTAAGCAATCTTCCTCTGGTACCACGGGCAAGTTGTTAATCACAGTTCATCCTTTTGCACTGGCATTCAGAACTTGCTACTTGGGACGTGCTTTGGGAAGCCTGAGTGGAACCTCATCTGTGCATGTTCTCTGTTAAGTTTCTTTGTGCAAGCAGTGTGTTCTATGTCATACCTGATAGAAAACAGTGTAACAAAACTCCTTGTGGGTGCCAGTTCTACAAAACTGAAGTGATTTTCAGGAAAGGTCCGTTTTTCTACAAATTTTATTAAATATTTCAGGCTTCTCCAGCCTGATCAGCTTCCTGGATACGGTCCTGGTGAAGGGTGGAGGAACCCAGGCTTCCAATATGGATGACTCTAGAGCAGTTTATCCCATGAAATATCACTAAGCTAAGGAGCTTAATTTCCAGGAGGTGTGAAGGTGGGGTGTCAGGAGGTCCGTGCATCGGGCAGGATGTTTCCCAAGGCTATTTGTCAGTCTTGCCAGGTCTGCAGCGTAAAACTATGTGGGTTCCCTGGGAGACTGTGGCGGTGCTGGAGTCTTTGGACGTCTGGCAGGTGCACTTTGCAATGGATGTTTCTGTCGTTTGCTTTGCTGCCTGCTGAAGGAGGAGTAGCTGCCAATGTGCTCACCACTTATTTAAGGCTCATGCTGGTGAAATTAATTTTTTTTCTGTTTTTTTTTTTTTTTTTTTTTTCTTTTCGCTCTCCACTCTGCAGTTGCTGGCAGGGTTGTTGTAGTCCATGATGGATGTTAGCTAGATGCGAAAGGATTTTCAGGAACGTGGCAGGGAGGATTGCACTACTTAGAATTTTAAGGGCTTTGGACTAGGAAACCTAGACTCTTTGGGGTTTTTTTGCTTTGTTTTTAGATTATTTTTAAAATTTAGGTATGGGGTGGATTTTGTTTTTAATTAAAGCTGATTTGCCAGATTGCTGCTGCTTAAACAAACTCAAATATCCTTAGTGCCACAGTGAACATACAAGTGATCGTTTTTATTCACTTTTGAAAACAGTGCAAGTTGTTTGTGACCCTGGTATTAGCTTAGATTTTTCACCTGAATTTCTTCATGCTTTAGTTGTTTTCTTTTTTCTCTTAAAACTCTAATTGGAACACTACTGCTTTTATCATCTTTGTAAACAGCCTAAAATTTGCATATTTTAAGATCTGAAGATAAAATGCACCTCTTGTCAGTTGACATTTACTTCAGCAATTTTTTTATGCTAATGTGACAGAAATTATGTACAGAAAGTGTGCTGGCTACTGTGAATGTAAAATTGATAAGGGGTATGAAATACAGGACGTGGATCCTGGTCTGAATTTGTGCCGTAGAGCAAGGATGGCTAACTGGCAGCTCTTGAGGCAGATTCCAGTCTGTAAGGTTATTCTACCTGGTTTCTAAGAAAGCCTGAAATAGCTCATTTGCTTGGACCATGTGTGACAGGGTGGGTGAACAGAGTTAAAAAGAATTAACATCCTTTTTAGTGGCATATTGGGGACAAGAGTGAGAAGAAGACTGGAATTAGGAGGAGCAGCTAGGAGGAGTATTTAGGCTTCTACCTTAAACATTTTGTCACCTACCCATTTGCAGTGTGAACTTCAGCCAGCGTGCAGGCTGCAAGGCAGAAACGGGCATCCCTGAGATAATTTGTGAGAGCAGCATCTCTGTACCACTCTCCAGCACACACAACGACATGGTCACTTTTTCTGTGCGCTGTAGAACTTTAAACCCTGTCGCCTGGATAAAGCAGATGTCCTTGGAGAGTCACTGGACTTGTCTAGTCCCCAAAAAAACCAAAAAACAGCCTAAGGAAAGAGTTCTAAAGCTTGTATGAATGTTGGCGGTTTCTGCCTGACTGCTTTTGGAAAGATTTGAATGTACATCTTGAAAAATGTTCTCTCTCTTTGACATGTTGGTCTTGGCAGGACTGACTCTCGCTCTCCAGGTAGTATAAGCTACCTGCCTTCGTTTTTCACCAAACTTGAGAACACTTCACCAATGGTAAAATCCAAGAAACAGGAGATATTTCGAAAGCTGAACTCATCTGGTGGAGGTGAATCTGACATGGGTATGCAGGACTTGCCTTTTCACTGAATTTTTCCAGCTTAAGCTTTACGTGACTGCCATCCACAGATGTTCTAGCCTAAATATGTTTCAAAAAACATATGAATGAATATGCATCTATAAATATAAGACATATATATAATCATTTATGACCAAAGAACTGGAAGATGGTTAGGGTTTTTTATTATTATTTTTAATGCTGGTGTATGTAGGACTGTCACATTTAAGCTTTTTAGTGTTTAATTTGAGAGATGGAAATGCTTTCTGAAAACTACAGAAAAACCACATAATTAATGAGCTGTTGAAACCTGACGTTCTACCTAACTTTGTGTCTGTAGTTTGCTTCGTATCAACATTAACTATTGCACGTTTTCCTATTTGGAAAGATGTCTTACAAACTGAATGTTTTGTGTTTTCTTGGCCCTTATGATTATGGCTGTTAAAAAGATATATTTTAATATAGTTTCAGTAATGGGTACTGACATGGTGGAATGTGATACTAGAACTATATTTTTGCCTTTCTCCTAGAAACCTTAACAGAACTTGTATCAAAATTATCAGTAGTAAGAGTTTAAGCTGTTTGTGAACTCAGTACCTAACAGAAAGTGTTTATTTGAAAGTGAATGCTCTTGCATTGAGCAACAAATGGGTCAGTAAGGGTTGCAGTATGCTTTTTATTTAATCTCCGTTGTGTGCACAGTAGATTTTGCTCTATTGAAAATTTGGTGTGCATGCTTGGCATACAAACACACTTTCCATTGCTGCCAATAATCTTTTTATTTATATATTGAATTCAGTGTTGTGGTTGAAAATCTTTATTCTCAAATTGGACATAATATAGGTAACATGTGGGGGGGGACTGTTTAGCCACCTCAAAGTTATTGTCATTAATTTTTTTTAATACATACAAATACTCAGCCTGTTAGGTTCGTATGCTGAAATACGTATTTAGCAAATCAAATGCAGCTTTGCATTGTAAAGTACATAGATTGTGAAACTTCAAAAAGTCCATCTGCTTCCTAAGTAACGTCTTTAAAAGAAGGCTAGCTGTCACCATATAAGATACTTTTACCCTGTATAGATCGTTTTCCTGAGAAGACGTAGATGCACATTCATCTTAGAAGATTGAGAAAGAAAAAGCAGAACATTGAAAATAGTTCAAAGTAATTATACCTTGTGCATTAGGAGTAGTGGTGATCGCTTGTAGTGATCATCAGTACTAGAAAGCTCAATTAAATGTTGTGCTTTAATTGCAGCAACTGCTCAGCCAGGGACTGAAATATTCAATTTGCCAGCAGTCACTACCTCAGGTAAGATTTTCTGTAAAAGAAACAATATATGTTTCAGAAAAAATAAACTAAGGTAATATCTTTCATTTATGTGCTTTGGGGAGTCCAGTAAATGAGGAAGATGATGAAAATTTAAGAAGTAATATTGTACATGACAATGTGTTTCCTGTATCTTTGGGAAAAGCAAAATGACCAAAGGAAGTTTCAGAAAATATTTTACATGGGAACTTAGGCAAGAATGTTTATTTGTGTGCTCTGCAAATCCTACACAGAGGTAGAAATCATGGAATTGGTTACCATCTCGCTTAAATTTAAATACAGTGTAGTTCAACAAAACTTGAGCTTATTAGTTCATCAAATGTAGTTTACTTTATAAACTGCTGTATTTAAAATACTTACATTTTTTTATATGATAAGTAAATAATAACCCCCCCCTAACTTTCTGTGAGATGGGGAAATTAAATATTTTACTGTGTTAAAGAGGTGGAAAATTGAACTGAAATATGGGAGATAAGAATTGCCAAATCTGAATCTTGAGTTGTACTACAGATTGACTTTACGTGATTTTGGCCAGTTGCTGCACCTTCTGGTACAGTGCTTGTGTCTCTTATATGCACAAAGTACTGATCTCCATTAATTTCGATGGAAGACAAGCTTTTGGAATAAATATTTGCCACATATCACACTTCATAAGACAAATTAATATGGATAATTAAAGGGAGAAGTATTCTTCTGGTCTCTTCTCTTACAACTGAATAATAGCTGCAGATTTTACTTAATATGCTATCACAATCAGCATGCTCAGCTTCCTTTGCTATTAAAAAAATAAAAGTAAAATTTACCCTCTTGCAAACAGTCTGACATTTAGTGGCACTAATGTTGTAGCTCTTTAGTTTTTGCTGGCATGTCTAACATAGCCATTGTCAGC
>VYZM01016424.1:497310-523082 GCA_013398915.1 Dromas ardeola | reverse complement strand
AGCGCCGGACGGCCAGGCGGCACAAGGCCCGCGGCAGCCCCGCCACCAGCATCCTCCCCCGCGGGCCCTTTAAGAGCTCGCCCTCGCCACGTGATGCGGGACGGTGCGTCACGCGGGCCAAAGGGCGCCTGTTGCTATGGAGACGCTCCCTCACGGCAGCGCGGCCGCAGGTAGGCCCGGCCCGGGGTCGCCGTCCCAGGACCGGCGGCTCTAAATAGCTCCGGCGTGGCTCCGCCGTGCCGCGGGAGCCTCCGGGGATCGCGGCGGGGAGCAGCCGCTGGCCCTTCCCTCAGAGATCCCCCAGCGCGGGCCCCGGGGCAGCCAGGCTGCCCTGCCGCGGCGCGGCTCGGCTCTGCGGCCTCCTCTTGGCCCGGCGCCGGGACGCTCCAGGCCGACCCTCCTCCTGTCGCCGGCGGTATCGGCCCCCCGTCCTTCCACCGGGTCTGTTTATATGTGGGGATATCTGAGAGACACCCGCGTGTTTTTGAGAAACACTTTGTTCTGAGAAAGTGTAAAAAACACAGTTCAAAAGGTGCTGAGGGTGCCCTTTGCTTGCCCTCCTTGCGGGGTTGAGATTGAGTACTGCCCAGATAAACTGTCCCGGTTTATAGTATCTGCAGTGACCTTAATGATTTCCCACTGTTTCCTCTTCTCTTCTGTCTTGCTTCCAGGCACGAGGCCGGTGCCAATGGGATGGACAGTACCTTGCCAGCAGTAGCAGAAGAGCTTCTGAGAGAGATCAAAAAGGCTTTTCAGGAGACCTCACAGGGTACGTAAAGAAAAACTGAACCATTCCAGCAGGCGGTGGGCCAGTAATACAGGCGTCGTCAAACCTTCAGGTTGCAATGAGGGTTGTCAGCCTCTCCTTGCTTGCATCTTTTGCAGACTCCGTCACATAAGGGGTGGCCTTCAGTTTCAGGAATGGCAGAGTAAAATGTTGAGGCCACATGCCTTTTCTTGCATGCTTTTAGAAGTAGGATATTCTAAAAGTAAGAATAATTTGGCTTCCAGGTTTCTTTTTAATATTAATCGCTGTGGTTCTGAATGTATGTTTAAATCCTGTACTTGATACAACCTGTCTGGACACAAGGGGGTTTGAAGCACAGGTAACGAGGAGCAGCCCCTTTCTGAAAGTCAGGCCCTTCCAAAAGTTAGACCAGGTTGGAGACTTTTTCGAATGTGGGACCTATGGCAATGCTGCTTGCTTACAGCTTGTAGTGGGAGTGGTTACACTTCAGGGATGATCACTTATATACTTTTAGGCAGGCATTTTGTTGTGCCTACTGTTCTGCTGTTTTTATAGTCTCGCTAATTTCAAAACTAGAATTGAAAGGGAAATGTTCATAAAACCAATCATGTTTCATGACTGACCAGCAGAGGGTGGGGTGTTAGTGATCCCAGGGCAAAGAACAACTTTCCCATTGCTTGAATGAAGCAAGTATAAGCCAATAGTTAAATCTTGGCCAATTCTAGCAGCTAGTTAAGAGCAATCACCTTCATTGCACTCTGGATTACTAACGTAGTTCTGTAATCTGTGCTGAAAGAATATTACTGTTTGTGTTTACTTGATAAGTAGTGCAGAATGGTTCTTCCTAAGGAAATTGTCTATTGAAGGAATATTTTAACTATACTAAAACCAGCCAAATAAACATTCGGAGAAGTCTGTCTGAGCACTACATTTGAGTGGGGAATGGGCAGAGACTTAATGTCTAAACTGTCAGAGTGACCACATTAACAGCTTTTTGGCATAGTTGCAGTATGGCTCCTGTCAGGTTAGAATAGATCCAAAATCTACATGTGACTTTTTAAAAGAGCTTTATAAATCCTGTTGTAAACTAAAAAAAAAAAAAAAGTCAACTTTCCTTTTAATGTGTACTTCTCCTTAAAGCACCAAAATAGTACTAAGACATACACTGAGATGTAACTGCAGAAACAAACTGATTGATCACTTTGGATAATTAAATTAGAATAAAGTCGGAAAAGTCAAACCAACAATGTAAGTCATAGAAAATATTTTGAATTGTTGGAACAAGGATTTTAGAGCCAAAAGTCCTTCTTGTGGAATACAGAGACGTAGTACACTGTGTCCCATTAGTGATAACAGAAAGATCAGATTGGATGATCAGAGCATAAGCTGTTAGCTACAATAAACAGACTAATTTTCCTAAGTGTAATTTTCCATCTTAACAAGACATTCTAATAAGTGAAGACATTATGTTTCTGGGTGCTGTATTAAAAGCTATAAACTAGTGGCGCCCTGCAAGACTATGCTGGGAAAAGAATAACATTTTTGAAGTTTTGATGCCAGAGTTTTCAAGTCATGCCAAGGCAGTTTCAGGGAAACCAATACATATATTTTTAACCAACTTCTTAAAGTGGTAGAGTAAGATGTTGAGCTTGCATGCCTTTTCTTACATGCTTTTAAAAGTAGGATATTATAAAAGTAAGTATATTTGGGCTTCTGCATTTCTTTTTAAAATTAATCCCTGTGGTTCCAAATGTATATTTAATTTCTGTACTTGGTAAGGGCCTTAGCACTAACATAGCAGATCATTTTGCTGCTCCATGTTGCTTCTTGGTGGCTAGAGAGGGTGGCTGGAGCACTGAAGTCCTGTGTGGCCTCTGGGGGTACATTAGGGAGACACTAGCCTCCCTGTGTCATGTTGATGTCTGTCACAGTGGGGAAGTTCAGCAAAATCATGCTTTGTTTTCTTTTTGTTGCAGTCCCCGATGACCTGCTGCTGGGGTAAGTATCATTTGCTTCAGTTCTTGTCCCAAGTGTCCTGCCAAAGGACAGCTGATAATCAGCTCTCATCATAGTACTGCTATTTTTTTTCCTGTGTTTGACCAGTACATGTTTCTCATGCAGAGTTGCTACATGGTTTTGCTGGTAGTGGAAATGAAGGTCCAAAGAGACGATCTCAAGAGTTTTCCCAAAGATTCATGAAATTATCTCTGTATCGCTGAATCTCCTGCGATGATTTGCTTTAATTTGGGTGGGTTAAACATACAGGAACCCGGAATGTTTAACTTGAGCTCTGAGTCCACCCCCAGATCTGGAATGAGTTTTCTGTGAGAGTGGACTGTGTTTCAGAGTGATTCATGCTGTTGGAGTGCTGCATCTCCACTGTGTTCATATCATTGTGAGCACAGCAGCATCCTGAGATCCCTTCTTCCGTTTGAGTCACAGGCACGTGTGATAGAAAGGGAGAAGTGAACATATCATCTCTCTGCACAAGGGAATTGTTAACTTGAAGATTACCCTGAGAGTTTTCTCCTGTTTAGAAGAAGTGTCAGGTCAGCTTCATCGTCCTCGTGTTGATTGAAGCTTGTGAATATTTCAGCCATTCCCGAGCAGTCTCCTAAGTGATCCAAGTTCCACAACTTCTGCAGCCCTCACTAATTGGTGTTGAAGGTAAAGACCGCATCACAGTGAGAAAGGCTTTTCAGATTCATCTTTAACTTTGTGTTCCTGCCTGCCTGTAATTTAGCCAGGAGAGGAGATCACCAGGAACCCTTCAGGCCTTAATATCTTTGGGTCTAAAGTTATCTAACCTAACACTTGTTGAAAGGTGTGGATGCTGGCTCCCTCTTCTGGGACCACAGTGGCCTTTGAAGGGTGGGATTATATTTGACAAGTCTCGTAATGTTTTGTTTCCTTCTTGTCATAAAAGAAAAGAGGAGGAAAGAAATTCCCTTGTTAAGTTTAATAACAGTTGGATGGTAACTCTTGGCAGTCAGATTTCCATCAATTCTCTGTGACCAGCAGCACAGAAGTATTCTGATTTAATCTCTTCCAAATCTCTGAAGGTCTCCAATTTCCTTTGGGCATTCCCCTTCCTTATTTCCTGTTAGACTGATTGAATTATATACATGAAGAAAGAATTTCTCAAATTTGAAAGAGTTACTGAAACTCATTAAAGTCAGCCCCCTTATAGTCCCAAACCTAATCATTAAGGAATGTCTTACGTTGAGTGTTCCCCCACCCACCTCCTCTCAGTCCTCAGATGAAGCCAATCCTTATTGCCTTGAGTTTGTGCAACTGAAGTTTTGGTCTTCCTGGAATAAGTCTGTCTGCTTGGCTTGTTATCAGTGAGATTGACTCAGACGCATAGGTCAGCCATGCTGCTGAGACGCCAGGGCTCTGCCTTGGCTCTTTGTATCTTCACTGGAGCTGGAAGTGTTCCTCTGCTTTCTCTTGTTCTCCCGATCGTGTTCTGTGCTATCTTTTCATCACTGCTGATTTTCTTGTTGTTTACCCTTGTAATTAATGTAGACTACACAGATTTTTCTCAGCGGATAAAAGGTCTGTAAAGTTAACTGAGTTGCCCCTGAGCTCTTTGGAACGCATTCAGAGCAGCTGGATATACAGGTCTAGAATAACTTTTAAGCCTATGAGCTGTCTGGACAATAGGCTAAAGGTACAGTTGTCCATATTTGACATACAGCTTATTATATATCCTTGCACGGCATCAGCAGAAGATAAAATCCTCCTTGCAGGGATGTGCAGACAATGAGTATGTAGATAGAAATTACTGTGCCTTCAGGACTCACAGCTCTTTATTTTTCCACTTGCTTTGTGAATTTTACAGCACTGAGGACAGCAGTGGCCACACAGCAGCATGTGTTTCCATGGTGCTGTCACACAGTGCCGAGGCCAAGGAGAGAGTCGTTTAAAGGCAATGTTTTGCAGGAGGCAAACGTGTACCTGAGCAAACGTGGCTAACCTCGTCTTTACCCCATCCCAGGCACTGTCTGATCCATAAATGCTGGGCAAAGGTGCATCTCTGCGTGGTGATGGGTCCTGCTTGGAAGGAAAGGAAAGGGAAAGGGTTTGTAGGGAGGGTGGAGTGACATAAGGCATGTGCTGTCCCTGGGTGTTTATCTGGAATAAATTTACTGTGTCTGAGCCCTCCTGGTAGCTGGATTACAAATGTAAAACTACTGCTATCCGGTGGCTCCATGTGTAGTGGAGTGTCTTAAGTATTTCCCTGATGGTCTTTAACTTCCTATTGATGCAGTTTGGTGGGTAGAGAAAGAATAATTTATGCCTCAGTTGTGACTGCGATGGAGGAGATGTGATCACTACAAAATGACTCATTCGTTCTCCAGGGTTTAAACCAGTTTCTCTGGGATGAGGAAAGAGCCCTACTACTGCATTTCCTGTTGCTCAAGGGGCTATGTATCATCGTTGCTCCCTCATTGCTCCCAGGCATGATGTGTGGGCCATGGTTGGAGGTGGGAATCAAGACCAACTGATCAATAATCTGATCTGGGGCAACTCATCCAGGACAGCCTGTGTGTACAATTAAGGTGTCCCTTAATTGTGTGTTCCCTGGGCTGTGTGTGTGACACTGCCTGTTGCCTGTAACCTCTGTTGGATCCCCAGCACTATGCATCCCCCAGAATTTCCTTCCGGCATCTTCTCTTTGCCAGCATGTCTTGCTTTTGCTGCCAGAGGTGCAGTTTCCCCTGAAGAAGACCTAGTGTATTTAGGGTGCTGGGCAGAAGCAAAGTTTCCAGCTTTGGAGTCTAGATTCACTGTTTGATAAATTGGTTAAATGCCAGTGCTCTGGCACTAAAAAAAAATCTCACTTCTGTGTCTCTGATGCACTTTGTCTCATTTTAGGTCAGGACAGGAACCACTTCATGTCCTGTTTGTGCAGCAGGCAGCCAGAATAGTGTTCGGGTCATAGTGCTGAAAAAGAAACACATAAGCTGTAACGTCCTGTGCAAGGAAAATCTTTAAAATGCCTCATAATTAAACCTGAGTGAGATTTTGCAAAGAAATGTGAGACAGCTTGGAAGTTTGGAAGTTCTCTTAAGAATATCAAACCCCAGCTCTGAATAGCTGGCAGAGTAGAGGCTGTCCTTAAGGATTGAGTCCTGGGATTCTCTCAGAGGGACAGGGCAGGAATTGGTGGTCACTTGGTGAAAGCTCGCAAAGCTGAGAATGACAAAGGCACTTCCTTGCTTGGTAGTGTAATTAATGGAGCTGTAACTGTTGGGATTTTGAGAGGCAGTGGGCGCCTTTGGCTACAGGCCTTCTGGACTCCACAGGGCTAAATCCCATGGATTAAGGCTAAGGCAGGTGGTCCCCTTTTGTGGTGTGACCTAACTAGAGACATGTTCTTTTTCAGGCTGAAGTTCATATTTGGCCCATCTGCTGTCCCAGCTTTGGACTTGGTGGATCAGCGTTCTGTCACCCGAGTCACGTCCCCCAGTGGAAGGACTGCATACCAGGTACACACAGTTTTACTCCTTTCAGTCTTCCTTTCTAATGGTTTCCAGTTGACATGTGAGCCAGTATTTTCCTAACTTGCAGAACATGGAAGGGCGCTTGGATAAACATGGAGAAAATATCAGTGTTTTACAAACTCCTAAAGTGATACTGGAGAGCAGTAGCCACAGACTAGAATTAGAACAGCATGGTTCACCACCATTTTTTTTGTGGCTTCCAGCTAGTCAGAGGCAATTTCTTACAATGTTTGTGGGTACTATGGTCAGAAGGAAGTTTTCCAGGGATCGCTAATTTTGCTTTGTTACTTTTATCCTAACCAGCAAAGGCAGTTCTTCCTCTTGATAAATGGTACGCAATGGAGTGTTATCTGCCATCACTGCATTTCTTTCCCCGTTGCACTCCAAATCTTCCACGTCCTGAACACTCTTGACCTCTGCTTTGCGATGGGATCCTTGCTACCTGGGAGGAAGCAATGCAGACCAAGTCTGTGGGTTTCATTCTAGTTCATTGTAGCCAAGTCTGTGAATCACAGAAACATCTTCATAAAATGATGTTTTAGGGAGAAAAGCTCAATTTAGCCCTAAAGATCAAACTACTCTTACAGCATGAGGGTCGGAGATGGATCTGAGGCTCATTAGGTGAAGAAAGGAGCCATTGTCACTTCTTTCTGATTTCTCTGTGGCATGGATAATTCCTTGCTTTACTGTACCACAGCACCGGTGGCATCTCTGTTGGGGACAGTCTGTCTGTTCTGTGAGATGTTGACCAGCTGCATCCAGCCCATGGGGTCACAGTCAGAGAGACACCGTGTGCTGTACCCTAGCTAAGGCTGTATAAGCAGTGGGACCCTGTGTCCGTAAGATTTTGGTGAAGAAGCATCCAATTCCTTCTACTTAGCTCTAGTAACCCTCTCAGATAGCACAACCCTCTCCATTGCTGAACCTGGTGCTGTGCTTTATCATGCACCAGAGGAGAGGGAATCTCTGCTCATTGTTGCAGCAGCCAAGAGGAACATTTCCAAATATCCTCCCTGTAAAGGCTCTTCTCTCCTTCACTGGAGGTGCTGAGATGCTTTGGGGTCATCTAGGGTAAGAGAAGAGCTGTGAAGCCAGGCCTGGATAATGACACAAACATTTTTTACTTGTTCAGAGCTTGCATTGCTTGATTTGCACATAGAGTCTTTATCGCTTCTGGGGCCTTGGAGAGGACATCGGCCCCTCCAGAGAGGCATAATTCATAAACATACAGGACTCAAGAACACAACCTTTGATTTGAGTTGAGGGCTTGCCTGTGGAGATTTGGTAAAGCCTAAGAAGCACTGCTTCCAGGACCCTTAGACAGCAGCTGCCTCAGTAATTGAATGCTTAAAGACTTTTTCTTTTTTACTGTTGCTTGGCTGAATATGCCACTGGGCAGAGAATGGTCACATTGTCCTTGCAGAGCTTTGTTGGATCATGCAGCCTGAGGCAGAGCTTTGCAGCCTGGGATGCACAGTCTTCACTTAGCACCCTTTTGTGTGAAGAGTGAGGGGGACTGCTTAGGGCCTCTGGCCTTCCCAGGGAGCCTAAAAGTGTGCTCACACGCTTAGATCTTTTCTGCGGCATGGCAGAGTTATCTGCATCTTAAGAGGCCTAATATTAGTCTCTTGGATGCAGGAAACCTCATGAGACATGGAGGAGATTAGAGAAGCATGGCGAGAGGGCTTTGATGTGCTGGGTGCTGTCCTGACACCCTGTTCTGGTCTGGGTCGTTGCTGAACAGTGCTGCCTCAAACTGCTGCAGCAAGGCAGGCACCCCTCCATGCTGCCCAGCCCTCTCCCCACTGAAGTGAGGGGCCAAAAACTCCTGCTGGAGGCAGTCCTGCAGTCACTGACTGGGAGCTGATTGATTAATATCTACTGATGGCCACAACAGTTGGCTCAACTGGTGCCCCTTGGAAAAGAGCCAAGTGTCAGAACTGCTCTCCTCCTGCTGCTGCAGGTAGAGGGAGCCACTGGTTCCCCTGTGGGGAAGGAACTCCTGGACAGGTAGGACGCCAAGGGCTGGTCACCAGGAGTTAATGTAGGACAAGCCCAACCTTCAGCATGCTTTGTAACTGACGGGTATGATGTGAGCGGCGCCCCTGCATCACCCAGGGTCTGTGCCTGTGTCCTCCCGGCTGACGGGCAGCCTACAGGAAACAGTCCCTGCCTTGCAAGTGCACGTGCGCTTCTGAGCAGCATTCCTCTTCAGTGAAGCTTGACTGCTGATTAAGGCCACGCTGATGAGTTCATTAACAGAGGAATCTGAAGAGATATTTTCTCTGGGGGCGTGAGGCTGATCCCATTGTGAAATTCTTCCTCAGCACAGCTGTCTGAGATGCAGAAACAAAGAGCAGAGCCTCCCCTGAGGCCGCTGGCTGGAGCAGTGACAGGAGCACAGAAACCGAAACACTGAGTGGGACACTGCACTTAAGAGTAGCTGGGTAGCGTCACTGGCTCTTCATTCGCGTGTCTGGTGTAGACACATATCCCACCTGTGTGCACTTCTCCCTCAGCAGAGAAGCATGCCCAGCGTAGTGGGGAGAGCGGGAGCATCCGTGGCTGCCTGGACACATGCACAGTCATCCTTTTCACTTATTCCCCAGAAAGTCAGCTCTGCTGTTTGCACCCAGATGTGGTTGAGCTGCAGTGCGAGGTGGTGCTTTCACTTGCAGCTGGATCTGGAGAACTGTTCTCGTTGAAGCCATGAGGCTGGTCCTATTGTGAAACTCCAAAACTTTGGTCATCATAGCCAAATCTGAGATGTTGATACTTCACAAGCTAAAATGCTGTTTGCGTTCTGTATCACCCAGCACATCTGAGGTACTGCTTCAGGGGAAAATGGCTTTGCTCAGACAGGCCCTAGGACTGCAGACTGTAGTGTAGGCAGCTCTCGCCTTCAGGAACTGAGATGGGAGGAGGAAAAGCCCTCAGTCGAGTGAAAGCTATCATTAGTCTTTTAATGCCTGGGCTTTAATGCCCTTGCTACTTAATAGAGGAGTGGCATCGATGGGGTATTCAGGGGCTGATGTTACTTCAGAGTTGTTAATCATCCCAGAAAAGCTTGTATAATACCTGCCTATGCTGCAGACTAAAGCCAATCCTTGTAACTCCAGGTCGGGGACAAATAAGTCTTACCTGCTGCAGAGATGGTGGGTGCTGGCTGATGGTGGATTCGCTGGATTGGTAGTAAAGTGGTAAAGTGATAAGCAGGCGGCAGTTGTGGCACCTATTAGCTATACCTGAGTTGCAGAAATGCTGTGAGCTGTGGGAGTGAAGCCAGTTAGCAGGGGGAGAGGCAGTGCTTTAGCTCTCCTGCCAACTGTCACTTGCATTGCTCACATCCTGCACTTTTATTGGATTCTACTTTTTTATGTCTTTTAAAATTAATTTCCTAGAACTGTATGGCAGCTTGCCCCACTGTGAAGGATTTGAGCATCAGGTCCTGGCACAGACTGCGGTGCTGCCTAGCTGTATGCTGGTGGCAGCAGTAGCTGCCATGGTGCCACAGTTGGCCCTCCTGCATCCCCACACGCTGGCAGGGACACCACCGCATGGTGATTTTTCCTCCCTGTGCAGCCAGCAAGCGCCTGGAGATGAGGGCAGCGGAAGGAAATCTCACAGCATCTCAGGGCCAAGAGAGCACCCCAGTGCCTGGCTTGGCTGCAGCTGGCCAGAAACAGAGGCACCTTTTTCTCTTGGTCTTTGGATTTTAGATTCTGCCTTTTTAGGCAGAAGCTGCATTATTGCCATCCAGGTCAGCACGGGGGAACGCTAAACTCAGCCCAAATCTGGCAGTGTCTGTGTCTTCCCCCCCTCCTCAAAGGAAAACACTTCTGAAGGAAAGGCACCATTGGAATACTTCATCTTGGAAAAAACAATCAAAGGGGCTAGAGAAAAACAAACTTATCACAAATGAAACAAACTCAGACTGGAGTATAAGGAGGGCCCAGGGTAAAGGCCAGACCGAAGAAAGACTGGTTTACCCTGAAGTGGGAATTTGACTCTCGTGTCCTGAATCGGCTGGGAGTAAGGGGGATTATGAGGCATAGGCACTTCTGTGGGAGACCTTAAACTCGTGGACGTTACCTGTGAGGCAAGGGGTGCAGAGAGAGGAGCTCTAGGGGACAGGGGAAGGCTCCCCTTGCAAGTGCAGCTCCGGACCAGGAGGAATGATACTCCTCTGGAGTGACTTAGGAGGGCCAGGGGCATCCTGGAGGGGAGCAGCACTCTGCAGAGCTCCACTGTCTTTTCACGTTTTTGGGTTTATCTTTGGATGTAGGTGGATGTGTGCCACAAACCCAACCAGAATCTAAAGCCTGGTATGGAGGAGGAGTGCGGTGTGCCATCAGAGCCCAGGGGTTTGTGCACAGAGGAGGGCGCTGCTGGTGATTGCACCCGTGTAAATCCCCACTGTGCTCCGGAATACCCAGGAGGAGTTAGTGCCAGCTGCCAAGGCCACAGAGCTGACACATAGCACTTGCTGTCACTGTGACAGATATGAGACACATTGTAGCAAGTTTTCTGTTGTAATTGTGTTTTGGCCATGGGGTGCACTGAGTTCAGGTCTCAGAGCATTAAAGAAGTCCATGCTTTTGAGCACAGGTTTCTGCTCATGGTCTGCAAGTGTGTTCTGCTCCCACAGACTCTTCCCTTGCAATAGGAGGGGACAGAGCAGTTGGCTCTTAAAGTAGCTTTCTAAAAGCTATTTTCCAGTCTTGAAGAAAGTAAAAGAGAAATCCATAGGGTTGGCTTTTCTATACCATGCAGTCAGCTCCAGCAGCTCACAGTTTGCCTGTCAGCTTGTCCATGCTGGAAATGAATGCATCCCTCACCTGGCTGCCCGTGGTGCAGAGGGAATATGCCTCAGTACCAGCCTTGCAGAGGAGCAGCATGTGGGAAAAGGAGGCAGTGCTGTTCCCAAACTAGAGATGGAGCAGGGAGACTTCTTCTCTGGAGTCTTCAGCTTTGTTTATTCTGACAAAACTGGATTCCAAGAGCTGCAGCTGGTTTTGGGAACAGAACAGCAAGGGAGCAGTCTTGCAGCCTTCAGCCATGGGAGCTGGTTAGAAGAGGCCTCACTGCGAGTGCTCACTGCTGTTCTTCCATCCCCAGGTCCGTAGTGGCCCTGGATTCACAAATGGGCTTTCTGTGACAAGAAAGTCTTTGTCATACTGGGGGGAGAGCTCTCTGGAGGGGCTGGCAGCTCGCTCTGCTGCTGGCTTTGGGAGATCAGGGGAGGGGGCTTTGTGCTACTGTCCTTTTCCTGATCTCTTAGCAGCAGGCAAGTTGCTGGCGCTGAGGTCTGCTGCAAGCACGGGTGTATGTACAGGAATGCTTCCTCGCCTGCAGGGACAGAAGTGTGTAGAGACCGTGAGGAAACTGAGGAGCTTCAAGCTTAGATGGGTCATTGCAGCGTTTGGGGACACTTTTGTATTGTGACACCTGCTCACCAGTTCCATGCTGTGAGTCATTGTGGGAAGGACATCAGGCCAGAAACAGGCTAAGAGTTAGAGAAATTAAAAGCGAATGCTGTCTCTGACACCTGCTTCCTCCAACTGCCTTTGTTTCAGGTCCTTGGGAGCTCAGGCAAACTCTACACCTGCTACAGTTCCTGCCATTTCTGTACATGTCCAGCTTTTGGGTTTACTGTATTGCAGAAGAGCGAGAGCCTTCTGGTAAGTTGTCTGCCTTACCTTGGGGCTGGGACAGGGAGCAGGGAAGAAGGCTGTGCCCTGCTCCTTGAACCTGAGCAGCCTGAAGTTTCCAAGGAAGCAAATGCATGCGCGTTCGCTTGGCCACACACGCTGTGCCTGACCCACTGCATAATCTGGCCTCTGGGAGTCACGGTATTAGGGTGCAGCTAGGCTTTAGAAGGGCTAGGGAGGGCTTTTGTTCTTAATTGTGCATTACTGTTCTGACTTTCAAGAGATGGTCTCTTGGAACAAGGGCTATTGCTGCTAATGGGGCTGCCACATGGAGTCTGGCTGATGAAGTGGTGCAGTTCACCTGGTGCCAGTAAGGAAGGGCTCAGGGTAACTAACTGGTCTGCAAGTGTCCACCCCCCATGCCAACCACCCTTCCCCCATGGGAAGCCCATCTGTTCCAAGAGCTCTGCAAACTGGGCCTAGTACTCTTGTTTTTGAGAGCTGTGTGGGCTGACAGACAGTACCAAGCTGAATCTTGTTCTTTATGGTCTGGATCTGCCTTCTCCTGCATGTGTGTGGGGAGGGCATCAGGAGCCAGTATCGCTTTGCTGTGTGTCAGATCCCTGTATCACAATGTCCTGATGGCAGAACTGACCTGGGGCGACTGGAGCCCCAGCCTGTGCCAGGGATTGGCCTGCCGAGAGGGAACCATGTTCCCGGGAGGGGTGAGCGCTTCATTAGACCTGTTCTGGCCAGGATGGATTTTTGTGGCTTCCAGATAGAGCATGACATTCCTGCGTTGCTCCTGCTGTTAACTTGGCTGCGCCATTATTTGCAGTGCAAACATATACTTGCTGTCTACCTCAGCCAGGCCATGGGAGCCTGCCAGGAACTAACTGTCTCTGAGGAGCAGCTCACGAGCATCTTACTGGCCGAGGAAGAGGATGAAGGATGAAGGATTCGGATCGCATGTGGATGTGCTTTCTGTGTACCCTCCCAGCTGTGTAGCTGGCATTTTTTGTATCTACAAGACCGTCAAATGTTCATTGTGGCTGGTAGATTTCTTCCTGTGTTGCAGCCAAGTGTGACATTAATTATCAGCCTTGCACTGATGGATTAATTAATAAATGTTAAGAAGCCCATGTTGACTTCAGTTTTATTTATTTAGGCTGTTCTTGGCATTGGTGAAGATGTTTGAACTAATCTGTAGTGTTGTGTGCTTGTGATGTGGGGATACAAACACTCCAGCTGGTCTCTTAGTGATTCATTGAGCCTTGTTAACTCTGCTTGTGCTTTGACGAACCCCACCGCCCCTCCAGCACCTGCACGGCTTTGTGGAGTCGGCTTTTGACAGGGTGTCGCTGCAGTGGGTCTTTGCAGCTGGCTGCTCAGAGCAGTTTCTGATTCCTCACTGGCAAACCTGTACCAGGGACGAGGGCAGGGACCCCTCAGCACCTCGAGACTGATGACAGGTCTGTGCTTCTGCTGTGTTTACTGTCATATGGGGTCTTTGGAAGCGGCACCTGGCTGCTGTGCTTTTAAATTGACCCATTTCAGACAAGTTGACCACTTCATGTTGGCAGGCAAGGCAAGGCTGTCCGCGTCAGACACACACCACAGCGCTGCGCTGGGAACCAGCTCCTTCAGCTCTGTGACCCCCTGCCCGTGCTCTGCGATCGGGCTCCTCCTCCAGTACAGCGTGGCCTCGTATGACACACCGTGTGAACGCAACACCGCAAGAAATAATGGGGCACAGGCTGAGCTAGGTTGTGTAGGTGGTAAATTAAGCATTCTGTATGTAATTAACAGTTACTGCAAATACAAAATCTGAGCAACATGAGGAAAACACATCCATCCCATGTACATCAGAGCAGGAAGGAGTGGTAGCTGAATAGCTACAGCTGCACTCGCTACAGAAAGTTCCTCTGCCATTTTCACTTCACATTTTTATAGAAACCTTCAGAGCTTTTTTTTCAGGGGGGGCGAGAGAGGCATCCTACTTTTATTTTGCCTTGAAATTACTTTGGCTCAGATCCACAAAGGCACTTAATGTGCCTAAAGACCACAGTGACCCGGGCCATAGTTAATAACGGCTAACAACCCGATGGCACCATCATAGTAAGGAAATGCCACGTGCGCCTACAGGAATTCTGGCTCGTGAGAGGGATACGAAAGGTAGCAGTAGTGGATGCTGAGCTGCAGTGCGAACTGTCACATGTGAACAAGTGTTCCAGGACCATCTCTCTCTCTCTGTATTGCAGCGCTGTGCGTTTCAGTCTGTCCGTGCTGTCCAGAGTTTGGTTCATTTTCAGCCAGCGGGAGGTGGGGGGAAAGCTTACATTCTTTGTTGTAGGGATAAATGTGGCTTGCAACCACTTTGCAGCACTGCCAGACCTGCAGGTGAAACCCTAGACATGTTTAACAGAAGGAACACAGCCAAAGGTAATACAGAAGGGAAAGAATGAAAGGAGGAGAGAGTCAAACCCTGCCCAAATGGCAGGAGGTGGCTACATGTGTTAGCTGGACTATGACCAAGGCAGATGCAGCAGAGCTGAATGGGGCTGTTAAAGGAGAAACACGTGGGACAGGAACTTTAACTATTCAGATTCTTCGGTATCTGAGATACCGAGCTGTAGCTAAATTTGGACATTGCACAAACATGTACAAACCCGTTCAGCGCTTACTGGTGATTCACCAAGGTTTGGGGCTGGATCTTACGGCTGAGTTGCTCCGCATGTGATAGCGAAATCCATCACTCCTAGTGAACCGCCCGCTGTCTGTGTGGTGGGCCCTAAGTCATACCTGCAGCTGCTGCCTGCGGGTCACAGCAGATGCTGCAGGAACAGGATTTCTTCAGCTTTTCAGCTGATTTTACACGTTATTTGTCATATGTGCCAGAGAAACAAAACTTTTGGGGTCTTATAGTACCCCCCTTTTAGTGCAATGCAGTTAAAAAAACCCAGGAAGCTGATTTCTGTATGATTCAAGTACAATTTATCAGGGACAAACTGCTCCAGGCATCACAGCCTGTCCACTGGACCTGTTCGTCAGGAACTGGCTGTGTTTAAACTCCCCTCCCTGCCCCCTGGCTGGAGAAGGGCCTGCTCCCTGTCTCTGCCTCCCTGTGGGGATCACTGTGGAAAAACAATATTTAACATACGTCCTTGCACCCCAGCCTCTCACCGATGGCACGGTGATGCTGCTGGCGTTGGGTGCTGTGGAGAGAGCTGGTACCACCTCACCACGCAGGGGCCCTCGGGCGAGACTCCTGTTGGTAGGAGGGCCACGAGGTGATGGCAGGTCTGGGCTGGTCAGGAGCAGTTGTGTCTGTACCACAACGGGCTTTTGGGCACCAAGCAGGGAGGCTGCCAGGTGCTGGTCTGACTCCCCTCCCTGTTCCTCTTGGTTGTGGCATGGAACTGCCCTGCAAAAACAAAGGACGTGCCAGAAACACTGGTTCGTTTGCAGCCGCGCACGTGCCGTCACACAGGCTGGAGAAGTGGAGCTCGTACTTTAACGCGCTGTTCTTTCCACCTTTGTCTAGTTTTGCATATCACAGTTACTTATTAAATCAGGTGCGGTAATTACTGAGCTGTGGCTGCAGAGAGCCGTTAACTTGCAGTACCAATTAAGACTGCTCTGCTGATGAGCGGGCTTTGTCCTTACAAAGGGCCAGGCTTCCCGGCTGTCTGCAGCGGCCAGGCTGGGCGAGCCACAGGGTGAGCTTTTTCCCCAAAGAGCTTGGCCAAAAATCAGGTCGCAAGTCAAGGCATTCTAGCTTCTCGAGCAAATTAGCTCCCTTCCAGTCTCTTTTGCTACTGATGCAGGTCAGAATTAAAAAAAAACCAAAAAAATAATAAAAAAATAAAAATCACTATTAGAAAAAAAAAGCACTCCCAGCTTCTGGGGGTTACTGGGCTACAGAGGAACCCCAGCAAGACCAAGTTTTAGGAATCAGGCGAGCTGCAGCAACCAGCTATCACAGCTAAAACCTGCACTTCTGGAAGCACTGCAAGGCTGTCAAGTTTTGACCTGGGAAACAAAAACCTAATTGTAGAGCTCACGTCACCAAGGGGGCGTTTGCGCAGACCTCAGTGACTCTGGGCCAGGCTAGCTGAGACCATTAGGGCACTTCCGCCTTTTGCATTTTGATAGCTGGAAACAGGTTTGAAATCAAACCCGAAGCATCAGTCTGCACGATTCTCTAGACCAAAGTGATTTAAAGGCAATAAAATGGCTGTTCTAAAACTTCAGTCAACTCTTTTCTAAAATTTTTCTCTTTCAGTAAGTAGGGCTTCCATACTGGGGCCAAAAATAGCCGGCCAGTTCTCATCTTGTTTTCCCATCAACACGGTCACGTCCCTCAGAGCCTGGAACGCAGATTCAGTTTCACACCAGCAACTGGGCTAAGTAAGACTTTTTCCCATCAGAGAATACGAGCTGCATCAAACAATTGATGGAATAATTAGGGTATTACCGAAGTGTTGTCAAGTATGGACTTAAAGAACAACGCCAAACTAGACACAAAATTATTACTTCTAAATGAATCAAAAGATTAAAAAATAATAATAATAATTAAAATAAAGATCCTAGGACTTGACATGAGCAGCACAACTGGGGAAACACCCCCAGCAGGTGGGTCTTCCACAGTCAGTGTCTGACCTGGAAAGGAAATACAATACGATCACCAGCACTCGCACAACCTGGGTTTACAGTCGAGGGTGAGCTGCACTGTCTCCCCGGTCAGGTTATTCCTCTAGGAGGCACTATGTTAATTACAAAAATAAAAAAAAAATATATATACAGCTGCATAACTGCATAGTGGTCATCTCTGAGCACTCCTCCGGGAGTTAGCTGTAACTGTTCACGTAGGCACGGGGAAGGGTAGTGTCAGGGACAGACGGCGGAACCCTAGGAGCAGGACGTGCAAGGTCATATGGTCACGGAGGCTGCCGGAGAGTTAACGTTGGAGACAGTCAGGTGCTGGTTGTTGTCAGTGGTGCACTTGGGGAAGTCGTCCGTTTTACAGAGGATCTTGGAAATGATCTTGCGGAAGGTGTAGCGGAAGTCCCTGATCCTGTAGGCATAGATGATGGGATTGACGACAGAGTTGGCGTGGGAGAGGATGATGGCCATGTACATCACCCATTCAGGCTTGGATTTGGAGAGCTCCTCGTGGAAGTGAGTGATGCAGTTCAAGATATGCAGGGGCAGCCAACAGAAGGCAAAAAATCCTACAATGATGGCCAGAGACTTGGCTGCGTGGACCTCCTTCTGCAGTGTGGTCCTGGAATTGCCCATCAGTTCGATCTGATGCAACTGTTTGCAGGCGACCATGAATATCTTAATGTAGATTCCCAGCATGATAACGAGGGGAAGAAGCACGCAGCCGAAGAAGTTGAAGTATACCATGTAGCTCATCGTCACCACATTCTCAAAGAGACATGAGATGAAGCAGCCGTGGTGCTCTGTCCTGGTGTTAGCCCCTGTCTCATTGGTGGCATTGGGACAACCGCTCATGGCTTTATTCCAGCCCATAAGTGGAGTCAGTCCAATTCCAAAGGACAGGAGCCACAGCACAGCGATGAGTCCTCTTGCCCGCTTGCCGGTCACCAGGCTATTATACCTACAGCACCAAGGAAAAAACCAAAATAGAGACATTAAATAAATGAGCGCTCGTGAGTTCCCCGCAGTTAGTCATCAGCGTTTTGGCCAATGCCGCAAAAGCCCCATCCACACCCACACGGGAATCTCACCTCTGCAACCACCAGAGGGGTCAAAAAATCTCACCTGTGGTCTACGCCTACGCAGAGTGACTGGGGGAGGTGATTCACTTACTATTCCTGAGAGGTGCCAGGCACCATCCCTGCCCGCAAACATCCTTCAATAGCAGGTAAGGACTTGGAGTCTTAAAAAAGTCTTTATCATTGCAGGAGCCTAAACCACCAACTACAAGGAGGGCAAAAGCAAGGGGAAGGCTCACTCTGTAACCACCAACTTACTCTCGTGCTCTAAGCAGACATTATTGGGCATGCCAGGGCACGTTGCTGGGCTACATGAACTTCTGGTCTTACTCACTACAGCTGAGACAATGCTGACTCTCAGTTCTACGCTGTAATGGGTAAACCAGCATCACCACACACTTTTAACAGCCTTTATACCGCAGCCTGCCTGCTTCAGCTTGGGCTGCTCTTATGCCTGCAGCAATGCTGGCTTTCACTGGCGATTGCAGCAGTCCTGTATTGTGATGTTCCCTTCCCATGCTACCTCATGGCACTAAGGTGGGAAGAACACACGTGTGTGGACACCAGGGATCCTCGCAGTTTCCCAAACAGAGCAATTCCTGGCTTACACATCCCAGACTGCAGCCCACGAAAGCTTGTTGTGGCTGGATAACAAACTCCCTGGAAGGCTTTTCTGAGCCAGCATCTGAAAGCAACTGTTAATGATGGATTGCTTAGGAGAGGTACAAGTTGGGGTTTGTGGCTCCATTCAGAATCTCGCATCCAGGTGTGGAGCTGGGAGCCGGGGACACCGGGCTCTTCTGCCCCCATTTCACGCCCCTGCATTGTGCATCCTCCCCCGGCAGTGCTGATGCGGGCAGCTTTGCCTGGCTCCCAGGGCTGGTGTGGCCTCTGCTGCTCGTGTATGTGACGATTCTCCAGGACACACACCATTGAGGGGCCTTGAAACCACACACAGCCTTGGACCTGCAGCTTCTGAATCTGTCACTGAGATTAAACCATACGGCCGTGCGTAGCTGCTGCAGTCAAACGATGCCTGTGCTCTGCTGACTCACCAAAACTGCTTGTAAAGATCCCAACTTTTTAAACAAATGCCTTTCTTGGGCACCTGCTGCTCTCACATGTGTTGCAAAGAAGTTCTGTGGTGGCCCAGGGACGAGCTGATGCAGTGCTGAGGGGTGCAGAGCCCCACGCTGCCCCGCACCTTTCCTAACCCCACGGCTTGGGTGCCTTCATGGCCAAGAAAACAACGGTGTCCCCCCGGCCCCCAGAGACACAAACAGAGCTGGAACCTAAAACAGCAAAAGTCAGGCTGGTTCGGGTGCAACCAGAGCAGATGCCAACATCAAAGCATCAGTCGAGTCCCTCTTTGGAGATAGGAGGCACTCAGTGACTGCCAGAAGGACATGAAAAACCCATTACAGTCCTCTCCAGAGCCCAGTTAGTGTCTGCTGGCTGACACACGTTTACCCCCCCCCCTTCCCACACCCTTCTCTCAGCGCTTGTTTACTCTGGCTTGGCTACCCCGCTCCTCCTTTCCGAAGAACGTTTGTTCTGATTTTCTTCCGGCCCATGAGGCAGGGGAGGGTTTTATTCCCACAGACCCGCAGATGTGCCTGTGAATCACACTGCGGTCGCCTCCGTGCGAGCCCTGCGGCCCTCTCCTCCTGCAGGCTACAAAGACGGGAGGGTAAATGGGGGGGGGGTCTGCCAGCACGAAAGGGCGGCACAGAGGGGCTGGGGGAGCCCTCGGCTCCTTCTGCGTGGCCGCTGCGGCGCCGGGCTCGCTTCGGACACCGCCGGGGCTGGCCCCGAGGATGCGGGAGCAGCAGCCACATTCAGGTGATGCTGAACTGGGAACATGCTCCACGATGTAGTGTCTAAAGGGCAGGTCCAGCCACCGAGGGGTTTCTCCTGCACTTTTCTCTCATTATTATTAACTCTCGCTGCTTCAGAAGATGAGAAGTTATCAGACAGGGCATCACGGAGGCCAAGCCCATTGCTTTCAACACCCCTGAAAACTTTAAGATTTGACTCCGAGCAAGTTCCCAGAAATCTGATCTCTTGGCAAAGTCTGTCCCCAGCTATGACGTTGGCCAAGCTCAGTCGGTGCTGTAGGAGCACTGGGAGCTGCTGCTGCCCTACAGCTCTGCACGTGGGAAGAGAAAAATGTGGCTCCTTGGCTTGTGCTTTTCACTCTTAGTCGGTCACTTAAGTTGCTCTTCTGCTGCCTCGGTCATGTCACATCCCAAAAACTATTGTAGTAAGACTGGAAAATGCAAAAGGGACCCTTGTTCAGAAAGAGAAACTGGAGGATCAAGAGTTTTGTGTGTCTGAATCAGGCTGTGCGCAGGAACGCAAAGAAAAGCCATGGTGGCTCAGCTGAGCCCAGTGTCCCCCACTGGTGACATTCGGTGCTGCGTCTTGCTGAAAACACATGGCCCCAAACAAGGTTTCTTCCATCTGCTCCTCTCCTGAACTCTTCTGCAAAGATAAGGCTCGGCTTGAAGGTTTACAAGCCCAGTTAAGAAGTCACTTCATCTTCCAGAGGCTGTGATGGTGGCATGTTTATTTTAGCATTGCTCTTCCCCAGCGCACGCAGCAGAGCTGCAGCCAGCAGCACGTTTAAGCCGGGGCCCCTTCTGCGAGGAGGAGGAGATGCAAAAATGTGCTGCGCTCCGGGTCCGTGAGAGCCAGAGCCGAGCAATGGTGCGGGCTGCAGGCCCGTCCCGCAGCGACGAGATGGTGCTCGTTAAAGTGGGGATGGTTATTCACAGGGAACAACGTGCTCCTTCGATCAGCTCTTCATTTTCGCAGGGATGCACTGCCGGTTCCTCCCAACATCTCTCCGTTCAGTGGGTCGATCCCAGGTAACGACGGTGGTCGCTGCTGGCACTACAGCGAAGGGTCACAGCTGGTCGCTGAGCTACCGGCCAGACGAGGCCAAGGTGAAATTGGAGAGAGTCTGATGCTCTAAAATTGTTCACTAATTACCTTGTTATTACCTTAATACACTTATTTGGTGGGACACTGCCTTAAGTTAACGGAAGTTAAGCACGTGCTTAAAAATAAATAGGTGCGTGACTATTACCAGGTCAAGGCACCAAGAGTCTCGTTAGCGAGCCACTGCACACAACTGCACACAACCTGGTCATAAAGCACCGGCAAGAGCAGCGGGCACGGGCTGTGAGACAGCTGAGACCCAGCTTTTTTCCTCAGCTCTATAAAACGTGACCAGACAGTGAGGAACCAACAGATTTTCACAGCTCTGAATGCTCCAGCAAACCCCTCCTTCATTCTCTTTTGGGCTTAATATTATTAGGCAAAAAAACCTATTAAAGTAAATTTACTCACCTAAGTCTGCTCAATTAATGTATAACAAATATTGAATCTCCTCTATGTTTCTCCCCAGAGGCATCAAATGTTGCTTTAATGTAAATAACAGCTGAATATTTTAAAATGATTTATTGAGATTAAATAACCTGGCGATGCATTAGTTCCTTTTACACCGCCAGGCAAAGTCTCTTTACTGGTGTAATCATCATCAGGCAGCTAATTATCTCAGCTCCCACCCAGTGTCCCCGCAGTTGACATGCTGCAGAAGCCCCGATGCCACCCCCGCTGTGCGGCCACCACGGAGCGACGCAGGTTTCTCTTCTTCTGCCACACCTAACCGTACGTTTGCCACCAGTGTCACGCAGCCCGGGCTGCAGCAGGTCAAATACTTTAAGGTCAGTTCAGCTGCTTTTACGACAGGGCTCTGACCCACTGGAGTTGTCGCGTACAGGTGCCGGGCTGCTGGGTCTGTACCTGCTGTGCCGTCACCAAGAGGGGCCAGCGGCAGAGCCCTCAGCCAGGGCACACCACGGCTCTGCCCAGCCACCGCTCTGCCGCTGAGGCTGGAGGAGGTGTCCCCCTGCTCTGGCCCATGGGCTGGAGATGGTGTCCTTCTCCCAGCACGCATCGCTCTCGCCTGTGCGACGGGCTCAGCAAGGTCCACAGCTTTTCTGGAAGAGCATCATGGCAACCACCAAAGCGACAGAGTCGTCCGTTAGCGCGGGCTGCTGGAAACCTCTCTGCGTTCTCCAGGTGCTGTGCCTCTGGTTGGGAGGATGGGCAGGGTGGGGTTTTTTTTTCCAAGAGATCTCATTGCATTTCTACTGCTATTTACTGGGGCTGGATGCCAGCCAAGACACCCAGGCAGGCCCTGCTGAGCCCGGCAGGAGCAGAGCGGGACGCGCTGCCAGCCTGCAGCCAGCCCGGCCTCTCCCGGCGTGGAGTTTGGCTCCCGACTGGCAGGAACTGAGTCGTGTCCTGCACGTTCCTGGCATCTCCCCACCAGCCCCTCCGTGACCCCATGGAGATCACCCAAGCAGAGGCACCGCTGCCCCTGGGCTCCCGTCTCACGAGGAGCCTACAGCAGCAGCCAAGGTGGAATTCAGCATTTGGGGGAGGTTAGACTTGGGGCAGGGGCCAGCCTGGAGGAGACAGTCTGGAAGGGGACTATTATTCCCACATTATGTATCCTCAGAGAGCAGGAATTGGGGAGAATCCCCCACTGACCCCAGAAGGATCATAGAATTGCCCAGGTTGGAAGGGACCTTTCAGATCATCGAGTCCAACCATCACCCTAACACTGACAAAAACCAACACTAAACCATGTCCCTCTGCACCAAATCTGCCCATCGTTTAAATACCTCCAGGGATGACGATTCTCCTGCTTCCCTGGGCAGCCTGTTCCAATCCTTGGTAACCCTTTCGGTGTAAAAATTTTTCCTAACATCTAATCTAAACCTCCCCTGGCACAACTTGAGGCCAGATGAACAGATCAAACCGTGGTGGTGCCACACATCTGCCCTCGTGGAGGCTGGTGGACCATGATGCTGGCCCGGGCCCTGGCTGATGAGCTACTGAGTAAATAAACCCGGGGTTAACAAAGAGCGGAGCCAATAGCAAAAAGTTTGTTTTGCTGTACATTTGAGATGTGTTGCTGAAGAAAAGTGCGCTCTGCAGGCTGAGGAACTGCACCAGCCGTTCCCACCATGCGCTCTGTGGTGCAGGGTCCACCGTGCTGGGCAGCGTTCGACCCCGCAGCCCTCGCCCTGCCCAGGGGCAGGCAGGCGGGAGGTGACCCCCTTCGACCGTCACCTGCAGGGTGGCACGACCCTCCTACATCTGTTCACCGCGGCAGCCCTCTTCCCAAAGCCCTTCCCTACCTCCCCGCTACTGGGCCACTGCTGGAGACAGTGGCCCGTGCCCGGGCTGCCGGGCGCAGGGAGGTGAGCGGATGGGGAGTTTGCAGAACGCGCACCACGCAGGTGCTCTGATACAAACAGGCAGTGATAATTTATACGTTTCTATTTTAAGCGTGAAGGAAAATACACAGACACCTCCATTCACAAGTGGAGACAGCAGTTTGGCTGCCAAGCATTGTATCCTTCTCATCGACTTGCAGCTGTACTTTGCATATTGTGCCTTGTGGGTTTTTTTCAATAGCACGAAACCAGCAGCTTTGCTGCCGTTCTGCTTGCTCCATGCACAGCCATGGAATGGAGATCCCATACCAGCTGAAATATCCTGGCAGGACATTCTAAATTAATCAAAAATTGCACCTTGGGGAGGAGTGGGGGAGAGGGAGAAAAAAAAAGAAAAAGCTGTGCTTTTCGGCCGGGAAGGAGTTGGCGGTGAGAGTGAGAAATCTGATTAGCGGTTACGGTATCAGCCGAGGAAGTGGGACATCTGCGTCTGTCCGTGTCCAGCTGCAGACAAATCGCTTCCTCCCGCATCTGTCCCTATTGTGCACGGGGGACAGCAGCAACGTCCCCCGCTCCCACCCCCGGCCTTCCTGCCGGGGACGCCGAGCTGGATGGGTTACCGCGGACACGCCAGCACCCACCGCGCGGGTGGGCACACGGGGGTTGCTTGGAGGGGCAGGAGGCGTCGCTCGGCTCCCTCCATTCCCGGCTGCCAGGAGCATCGCTCCCGCTGCCTTCATGGGAGACGTGGGCGGCTGCGGCAGCTCGGCTCCTGCGCCCCCACCCTCCAGGGGACGGAGATGTGGGGGGGCCCTGGGCTCCCGCTGACAAGAGCACGCACCCACGAGCAGCTCCCCCCACCCGTGGGGAGCACCCCACGCTGGGTAATTGTCCCCTGCTGTTGTGCAACCCTGGGTAATGACATGGAAGCGAGAAGAGTCGTCCCTCGCAGCGCAGAGCCCCGCTGCAGGCTGCTGGTCAAGCCTTACCTTCAAAAGGGAGGCCGGGAGGTGGGTGCTGCTCCGAGGCTTGCGCCCGGGTGCTGGGGGAGCCCACCTCGCCTTGGCTCCCACCGCACAGTGAGCAGGAACGGCCGCCCGCTCGCCTCCCGGGGCTCTTCGGTTTCCAGTACTGCTCGAGGCAGTGAACCAGCAAGGTCACAGGTTGCAGCGCTTCGGTTTTAGCTTTGGGGGGTTCGCTAAAAGGCATTTAAATCACAGAATGGTTGGGGTTGGACGGGACCTGCAGAGATCAGAGAGTCCAACCCCTCTGCCAAAGCAGGGCCACCCAGAGCAGGCTGGACAGGAACGCGTCCAGGTGGGTCTGGACACCCTTCTCCTCCAGCGAAGGAGACTCCACAGCCTCTCTGGTAAAGACTAGAAGGCTTTAACTTCCTCCAGGGCTTGCTTTGTTCATGTCATACAGCATTTTTCAGCCTTAGTCTGAAATAAAAGCTAAAATAAAAGATGCTTTTGAACTAGTAAAAGAAGCTGACAAGCCCAGTGTGTGATGGGAGGCTGTGAGGGGCTGGGGCTGCTCCGGCCCCGCCGTGCTGCCTGCTTGCTCTCTGGGAAGCAATTCCACCCCGGAGCAGAGTCACAGAGAAGCAGACGGATGTGAGGCAGAGAAAGGCAGGACCAGCAGCACAGAGCCCAGGGTGAAGCGGTTCTGGCTGAAGATGAGCCCTCGGGTGGACGGTGGCCATCAGCTGCCCCCAGAGGAAGGCAGGGATGGGGGGACGGCTGCCAGTCAGAAGCAAACCTGTTTGCAGCCCCAGGTTAACTGCTCCTCAGTTATGAAGACTCCAAATTACTCTTCCCAGGACAAAACCCACTTGTGCTTCACACTCAGCCATGGTGATGCCTCCTTGGGATGAGCTGGGTGTATGGAGGGGACCATTCTTACCCCGGGGTACTCATTTGTGCCGGTGTGCCCCAGCCCACACCATGCAGGCAACAACCACGCCAGGTCCTGCAGACCGTAAGCTCAGACTATCATAGAATCCTAGCAAGTTTTGGGTTGGAAGGGACTGTAAAGATCACCTCATCCCAACCCCCCTGCCCTGGGCAGGGACACCTCCCACCAGCCCAGGTTGCTCCAAGCCCCGTCCAGCCTGGCCTTGAACCCCTCCAGGGATGGGGCAGCCACAGCTCCTCTGGGCAACCTGGGCCGGGATCTCACCACCCTCACAGCCAAGAATTTCTTCCTCAGATCTCATCTAAATCTCCCCTCTTTCAATTTAAAGATACCCACACCCATGTGCTTATCCCTCCTGTGAGCTCCTCCTTCCCTGGGGCGAAGGCTCCTCTCTGTAGCCCCCAGCTCCCGCCTCACCCCGGTTTGTCCCCCGGGTGGCACCTCACCCTGCCACCGCCAGCGCCGGCCCAGGGCAGGGGAAGGGCACCGGGTTTGCACGTGGGAAGGAGAAATGCAGGCAAGCACAGGTTTTGGCCCAAAGCACCCTGCAAAAGGCACGCATTTGGGTCCTCTGGGGGAACAAGAAGGGAATTAGAAGGGAAAAGGCACCTCAGGCTGCTGTGGGGTGGGGAGCGGTGGGAGGGGGCCGCAGAGCTGCGCGCGCGTTGAACACCGGCACCTGCGATGTGTGAATGTTTTTCTCACACGTTTCACAGCAGCCAGGCAGAAATTTTCCTTCGCTACCCTGGTTTGTTTCTGCGGAAGCCGGCCCCAGCCAGCTCTCGCTCCCGACGGGGTGAGAAAAGGTGACTGAAAACTGAACTGAGACGCCCGGGTCACAAGCGGGTGCAGGGCAAGCTGTGGGCTCCCTGCCCGCACTGGGCAACCCCCGGCTGCCGTGCCCACGCCTGATGCCGGGGGGGGGGGGGGGGCCCGGGGGGGGCGGA
>VYZM01016424.1:452770-488889 GCA_013398915.1 Dromas ardeola | reverse complement strand
TCGCCCCCCGCACCACACGGACCCCGCATCCCCACATCACCCCGTCCCCGCACCCCGCTGCTGCCCCCCCCGGGCGCAGAGGCCCCAGCCCTCCAAGGGCACTTTGACAAAAAAAAAAAGTGAAAAAGTGAAAAGTTCCCCCCAAGGTTTCAGGCCACGCTTTCCCCCAGCGCAGCCGGGGCTCAGATGGTGCCTACAGGCTGTTGGGACACCGCCGGGGGTGTTGCCACACAGGGAAAAATCCCCACCAGCAGCGCGCTGACCAAAAGTAGGCGATTTCACAAAAATCATGACAGCGCTGGAGCCTGTAGACAGTTATCACGCAACGTGACATTTCCTGATGTAAGAAAATGGCAAAATACCATGGATTAGCAAACGCTATTACTCACAGGGCTGAAGTACTTGGGTTTAGGTCTAAGGAGCTTGGAAAAAATTAAAACCTGATGCAATCACCAAAGAAAAGGTTTGGTTGTCTGGTGGATCTTAAAACCAGCAGTGAATAGGAAGATAAATATAATTTAATAACTACTTACCATTTCATCGCACCTTTCATACTTTATGTTGTGTCCACCACCAAACCACAACCAGACCAGAGGCTGACCTTCACACCAGTTCTGTAGCGTGCACCAGTACTAAATAAATCCAGGACAGAAACTAGAAAAAAAATCCAAACAATTCAGAAAAACAAGCCTTCCTGTGGCAAACAGAAAAGAAAAGAAACTGCCATTGGTGCTTTTTTTAAACAAATTTAGAAATGAAATCCCATGGAAGGGAAAGCTTTGTGGGGATCCAACGTTAAAGCAGAGCAAGAATACATGGGGAGAAAAGGGATCGAAATGATTTCTATGGACATGGCATAAACGGAAACACTCTGACTGACTAGCAATGCTTTGGATCAGACAGACATGAAGCAGAACTCTTAATTTATATTGAAGCAAACCATTTTTTTCAAGTTGGACATCTCAGAAGCAGAATGCTGAAGGATGACTCGGGTGCTGGAGGGAAGCCGTGCCTGTGGTATGTTTAAGTCGATGGGGATGTACAGCAGGGTCCCCTTCGCTCCGTTCAGACAAAAGGATCTGCGCTCCCGGAGTGTCGCTGCCCCTACCCTCCCACCTGGCAGCTTTGCACTTCCAAGCACTCTGCTGGCACAAAGGAAGGACCGATGCTCACGACGGCACTGACAGGCAAGCCCGTGACTCGGGCGATTCAAACCTTGGTGTCCGCCTGGGACCGCGCTGAAAGGAAGGACAGAGTTTTGAGAGGAACTCCGGGCTGCCGGAACGCAGCCCCCCGTGTCAGGCTGCTCTATCTCTCTCAGCACTTGCTGGATCCTGAACTTGCCTACACTGGTTTGGTTTAGTTATTATTTTGGGATGAGTGCAGCTTCCCTCATGCAGAGCCTGTTATAATCATGTAAACGATGGTAAACTATCATGGAAAAGCACCTTTTCCCCCAAAGCAATGGATTTACATCAGGGTTTTTACACATATTGTTTTCCTAGCACTAAAACATGTGCCAACAGAAGCCTTTTGCTGCTTTAGAGCACTTCAGTGAAATGAGCATTAACTTCTTGCAGTGGATACATTTTATTAGGAAAAGATCTGCTTTTGTGATTATGGAAGTATTTTTTACAGGCCGATCTGAGGGAAATTGTGGTTTATCGAGTCAGACACGGACAGAGAAACCATTATTTCAGGTTCCGATGAATAGGTTGTTCGGGACAAGGTCTCTGCGAGACAGGTAGTGAGGCGCTGTGAATACTGTGGATTTTGCATTACAGGGAGATTCATGGCTCTCCAAAGCAGCGAAGCCTTTGCCAAGGTCCAGTGGTTTATTTTGGCGTTGTTTAACTGATGCAGCTGAACTTATTCCGAATACAACTTAGCTGCAAGTGGAGCCAAGGACAAGCGTGCTCAGCTCTTGTACCAACCCTGGTTAAATCCTGCTAGCAGCGAGGGGGGGATGAGCCCATTCCCAGCCCGAGACACAGACCCTGCCCTCCAGCTGCATTCTTCAAGCCCTGCTTTAAAATATATGGCATCCTGCACTCTACCATTAAATACCAACCGAATGTGCTGGCCTTGTAAAGTAATCATCTGAGCAGGCGTTGTGAAACTCTGCAGTTCTTGGGGCTCTGAGGATGATGAAGCCGTAGGTGATAATGTGCATTTTTATATACTGGAGTCTATAGAGGAGCAAGGAAGCCACGTGATGAGCAAGTAAATATACCCCCAAAGCTTGCAGCTTGTGGAACCCATTCAAGCACCGGAGCGTAACAGTAACACGGCAACAGGTCACTGGTGCACCGTTGGATGTGAAGATGTCAGATAGAGAGACAAGTGAATCATCATTACTATTATTTTCCTGGATTCTATCTTACTCCAGGAATTTGCATCTTCACACTCACGTAGGAAAGAGCCCCAGCCCCATTCTGCTTCTTTCAAGTGTAAGAACTAGTCCGGTGCTTTTGTTCTGAGGGAAACAGATTTAAACAGATCCCACGTTATGAATGGCGATGCAGTGGGAGACAGGAGCAGCACCCTGCCGTGGCCATGGCCCGTGTCTCTGTGGCTTGGCAGAAGCCCACCAGCCTCGTACGTGCTGTTCCTTCTGTCGCTGCAGTCCCCGGGGGAGCAGAGCTGCCGCTTTGGAGGCAGCACGTTTCCTGCAGCCTTCTGTGATCTCTTTTGTGTGAGGCCTCTGCGCAGTCTCGGGCTTCACTGAGGACTTCCCTGGCAGTCTCTGTCTTGACACCTTCAGTGCTCCTGGCCCAGCCACAAAGAACTAGCGAGGAGCCTCACTAACACACATCTCTCTGTACACACCGGACCGGGGGCCCAGAGAGCCCTCAGGGGCAAGTCCATAAACACAACGAAAAGCTCCAAGTCAGTGAGAGCCGAGATGTTCTTGCTGGTCCTGCAGCCAGATTTGTCAGCTCAGTCGCTAAGCTCATGTTAAACAGAGGAGTGACAAGCACTGAAGTGGGAGTGACTCGGCTTCAAAGGGACACAGATACATCTTCTGCATATCAAAAACAAGGCGGGGGGGGGGGGGGGGGAAAGAGATGGATGCCAGACAGAAAGTTCATCTGTCTTTCTGCTACTGGCACATCCGTCGTATTGACTGAAGGGCAACCCTTCATCAACTTGCGAGAGCTGCGGTATTGAGTCAGACTGGCTCTTGGGTCGTAGAGGGCATTAGCCCTGCACCTGATGGCTTCACAAGCAAAGCAGCTGCTAGCCATCCCCTTCCCTGAAGGGGCAGCTCCATCCTAAAACTGCCCATAGAAGAGACTGGGAAATGAGAGGAGACAGAGGCAGCGCCCAGGGCTTTCAGAACGAGCCCTGTTTCACAGCATGGGCTGTGGCACAGTCCCGTGCCACGGCGCGTGCCCTTCTATGTCCATGGAGCCTCAGAGGCTCTCTCTTCCTCCAGACCTCACCAGTTCACCTCCGAACAGGCCTCCACACACGTCTCCCCAGGAGGCGCTTGCATTTCTAAACTCCTTTCACTACTTGTGTCCTGTGCAAGGACCATCAGCGCAGGGAATGGGTAATGACAGTGGCGATGGCAGGGATTTACAAGGTGGACATGAGGAGCTGGACAAAGAACCAGTTTCCATCTGTCATGTGGCCATGTCTGACTGCCAGGGCAACAGACCACAGCCACCGCTTGCTAAATAGGAACCATCAGAATCCCCACTGCCACTCAAGTCTTCACTAGTACTTTTGGGCTGTTTTGCAGGACAAGACACATCTTGCCCTGAACCTGACTCCAGGAGAAGATTCCCAAGACACAATACAACCCGTAAACCATGCAGCAGGTACAAAAGCCCTCTTCAAAGCGGCGCTGCCAATGACAGGCTGAGCTACACGCAGCGAGGTGAAGGGAACAGGATTTCTGGGGCTACCTGGGTTTGCTGGCCCGTGAAACCAGTACTCAGCTCTGCCTGAACACTTATTGCCTACATTGCTGCGCTCAGCATTAGCATGTCAAAGATTCCAGATGAGCTCTGGAGTAAACAATGATGGAGGTGAATGGCCAAAGGTGAGGTTTGCTGCTGTACCGTATCTGTAGGCGTTTTTCTGGAAGAGACTGGGAAAGGAAAGTGGAGAGTGAAATTCCAGAGAAAACTATTTCCATACTGGAGGCTTCAGTCAGCCTCCAAAAGCCTTGGAAAACGAGACAGAAAAGTTACAGTAAGATCATGAACTGCAGATCAACAAACTTGGATTTTCCTAGTCCTCAGGGTCATTGCCAGATAATAAACATGTATTATCCTGGAATTTAAAACTGGTGCTTAAATTATCTGCAAGAACTCATCTTGTAACAATGCAGGTGTGTGAATTCTTCATAAATTGTGGGTTATATCTTACACCTTTCATTAGAAAACAAAAAAGCCACTACAGGACTGAAAAAAGTAAACTATAAACAACAGTGAAATTAAAAAGGAAAGATTTTGCCTGAGCGGAGGCAAGGGCACGAGGATACCGTTTTAAAGACATTTTTAATTTATCTCTGTGTTTGATTTTATTTACTAACCACCTTCTATGATGAAAAGCCAAGCACCTCTTCCAGCAGTATTCCGAAATGGAAGCTGCAGCTCCAGCCAAGGGCTATGAAGCCCTACGGTGCTGAGCCCCAGCTGCAAGGTCTCACCTGCGCAGGGCTCCCGGCGGGTACTGGGTCCAGTCGTCTCGTGTATATTGGTGCAGCTGGTACAGCCAGTTTCCCTGGAGAAATCAATAGGAAGCGTTGTTACGTTTCCAGGCCAACGCAGGTAGTGGAAAGCCCAGGGTGAAGCTGGACAGGCAGCGATGCCGTTTGCAAGTCAAACAACCTGCGATGGCTTCGGTCGCAGCCCGAGCTGCTTCCTGGGCACAACCTTCACCGCTTCGCGCCCCCGAGAACACGAACTCGCTACGGGCCCGCTCCACAAGCTCAGAGCTTCGCTCCCCACCAACACTTCACAGCAACAACACGGAGAAGTGATTCTGCTCCCTGCCCAACCCCGACGGCACGGGGAAACCTGCTCTCAGCCCAAGCGGTTAAAGCCACTCTGCTTTATGCAAAAATGTGACATTTGGAGCTCCAAGTGCATACAACGAGAAGATTTGAACTGGTGCAATACAACTGCTCTGAATATAGAATTATGCTCAAATTCTAGAGAAAAGCTAGATTTAATTTAATTCAAATCCTTCAGCCTGTTTTCTCTGTGCAAGATGGAACCAAGACTTGTAAATACCTATTATTGTGATTACCTGCAACTGCCAGAGGCCAGCTATAGCACATAGAGAAGCCGTGAACCTGTGGTGTCCTAGGTCCCAGCTAGGGGATCCACGCGGATCACTCAGGGATTAAAGGCCATCTCAGCTGTGGCAAAGGGAAAACTCCAGATCACACACAACAAATTCAAACCAGCCAATGCAGAGGAAGGGACCAGCCTTCTGTCCCACTCTGGCTCCACACTCAGCTGCCAGAAAATACTGAATTTGACCTCAATCCCTGTTTGAACCCCCATGTCATTATTACAGCCCCTATTGTATGGCTCCACCACAGAGAGATGAGATTTTTCTGTTTTGCCCAGTCTCTGTAACTATTGGCAAAACTCCTATGCGAACCTAGTGCTAAACACTGTTCAAGACCAAGAAGTTGGTTAGTGTGGTTTCCACCCTTGCAAGATTTTATCAGAAACGCTCTTAGATGAATTGCTACAAAGGCAATGCCTTAATCACAGCTGAAGGGGAAGAACCTGGAACATGGACTGTGCTATCCCATGGCATGTTATTTATTATTAATATTACTAGCCCCTTTGCAAGCTTCAGACTGAACTCTGCCTTCTCAGAATGGCTCTCCAGGGCCTTGGCAGTACAATTGCTCCCAAGGGCTGAGCTATGCATATATTATTATTACTGCTATGCTATTCAGACGTGTTGGGTTGTCTGAACTGAATACTAGTAACTGCATTACAAATAAGCAAGAGGCCACACTTGCTGCTTTCACTGTAACCTCCCTGGCTGTGGTTTTTATTTTGGCAAGGAAAATAACGGACATTTTGTAACTGAAAAAGCCAAGCGGAGTCATGGTGGTAGCCTCACTTCCCAGGAGCTTGATCCTGTTGGGAGAATGTTGGGGATGTCCTGCTGAATCACTAACCTGAGGAGTTCGTTCGCTTCCTTATTAGAGTATGGGAGTGGCTTATCATGAGAGAGAAATGATGAGCTCTCAGAAGACAAAAATTACAGCACATCAAGGTGGAACAAGGGCTTGAACTGCTATATACTCTGTCTCTTTTTAAGCCAAGAGAAGTAGTAAAACGGAGCGTTGCACAGAAGGTGTACAGCTGTCTGTGTGGAGCGGGTTAGAAAAAGCACTGGCTCCCATGTTAATTCTCTTAATCTCGTTACTTTCTCTTTAACCAGCTTAAACTCATGATGTGTGGGTAAGGACAAAACCTCGGTCATTGCTATGTACTTAAGAAGGGACAGCAGTTCACATTCTAGATATGTAAATAATGTTTACCCACATTGGCATTTTACAGCTTGCATTTTCTTCCTGCTATGCTCAATAAAAACCACTGATTGCCCCCATAATCTGACTGCCATCTTTTCTGGGTGACATTTACTTCAGGGTCCTGCTACCCAGAGTCTGTGCCTGCACTTTTCCAGCATCAAATCCTGAAAACCTATACCCGTGAGACTTCAGCCACCTGGCTCTGACCTTTCCAGTCCACCAAGTCTCCATCTGGAAGACTTCTTATACTACTCGTATTGCTTATGCTTCTCTACCATCTACTATGGCTTATATCTTTCAAGCACACGGGTAACCAGGACAGCTTCTTAACTAATGCTCATCTGCACTGAATTCCTGCCCAAACTTCACTACAGCTATTGAAACCTAAAAAGGGGAGAGATACAGTTGTTATTTTATGTACACTGGTGACACGGGTAGTTGGACAGCCCAAGAAGATGGGGTAAGGTGCTTGCCTGGCTCTGGAAGCTGGTCAATATAGGGGTTGGGAAGGAACCGCTTCCTGCATACTGCAGCTGACATCCCATGTCCTGAGCCACATGCTCTTTAAAAAGCCAAATTGAAAACATGGCATGAATTACAGCACTACAGCAACTTCTGCTCTTCCAGGAAAATTTCTGGTGGCGACGGTCTCTGGAAAGCATGATGTCTCCCAAGATTTTGAAGACCAGCATCTCGGGGAAGACCTGCTTGGAGCCAGAATGGCTACTCAAGGTAAGAAGAAGGGTAGTTCAGAAGTTACAACAGAACCACTGTCTGAGGTCCCATCCATTTAGGTATCAGCAGCCTGGAAATTTTGGGTAAAATAAGCATTATTAATGACTAAGGAGTGACATGAAAGGATTCGCTCAGAGCTGGGGGAGGCTGACAAATATATTAATAAGCTTTTCCCAAAAACAAGAGTTTCCTTTTCATCACATCTTGTGGAACCACAAATGGGTTCACATGGTTGAAACCGTGTTTGTGTCTGGCACACCTGCCTCAGCTCCCATGGGAGATCTCCGACCAGTTTGAGAATGCAAGACTCCTAGTGCTCATTCTGGGCTTTAAACTTCAAACTACACTGTCTGCACTGTCTTCAGCTTCAAATATAGGCCAGGTCACAGCACTTTGCTTTCACCTGTCTCTGCCAAGGGCCCCAGTTTGAACATGAACCTCAAAATGCTGGAATCCATGTTTGGAGCAGGTCTGCGTGTTCAGAGAGGTCTCAGTTAGTGATGGGGTCAGAGACACTGTGGTGGTACAGACAAATAAAAACCTCTCTGTCTTAAATAGAAGAATGTGCACCAGTCAGGAAGGGAATTGTTCTTTCCACCCCAAATTGTGTTCTCTAAGCATTAGGAGACACTTGGCAATGAAACCATACTAAGGAGCAAAGCAGTCCTGAGTCTTGTCATCTCACCCCATCTACAACCAGCCACAAATAATCCTGGGAAAATATTGGCCTCAACTCTCACTTTCAGTTTCCTGCTGGACCACTTGCAAACACATCCACATACCTTACTCACTGACAATCGCCACAGAGAATCCAGCTTTTCCCAACAAATAAATCAAAGCATCTGGAGTATATCCTGAAGAGAGTTGAGAGAGCACAGCCTGTAAGCATCTAACAGCTTACTTCAGTAATGGAAACACCAAGTCCGGCAGTGAGAGACAGCAGGGCCTCGGAATCAGTCGTTCCTAAGGAGAATCTATTTTCTGAAAGATGACAAGGGAATTTGCAGACAATAATATTTGCAAATGGCTGAATGCAGAAAATTCTGACAAAAATAAGAACTGTCTTACATCCTCTCCGACTGTAGACCCTGACTGCTAGGATCTTAATTTTTGCTGGCTCCCGGCATACACTTCCCCTGGCAAAGGCACGGGCACAGCTCAGGTGACCCGCTGAAGTCAAGCAGCAGAGCAGGGTGCCCATTTTAACAGACGTATTTTTTAATGAGTGGCTGTTTGTCTGAAGCTTCGAGTCACAGCTTGGGATAGCACGGCTTTGTGTTTTGTAGCAATCACAGTTCAAGCAAAGATTATGGGGACAGGTTTTTAAAGAGCCAACAGAGATACCTTGTTTGATCATTTGTTTAAAACCAAAGCAAACATGAACTAAAGCAGCTGCAGTAACAGGTATCTTGGTACCCACTGGGTATCTCCATAGTGCACAAAGAACAGATTAACTCTGACAGCAAGGTCTCAGGAGATTCATATCTCTTTATAGACAGAGGATGGGACTGAGACTCAACAGGTGCAATTTTTGCTCACCGGTCTGTAAGGCAGAAAGGGTCTTTGCCTTTCCACATCCCAGGACTTAAGAGTCTATCCCCATAAAAAAATTGCTGGGTGCTACCAGACATGAAGGAAAATGTCAAACAAGCAACACCTAACAGTTTGATTCATGGAAAAAAAAACCCCAAAACACCACCTAAGCCCCTCACTTATTGCAGTTACTATAACACACAGACAGAAATTACCAACTTTATTTCTCAGCCGGGATCTGGTTTGGTGAGAGGAAGATGGAAATGAGGTAGTCAGTCCCACACAGCTTTGAATGCCAACCTGTAACCAGCTCATGTTACACGATAATTTCTATTTGTGTCACAAATAGAGGTGGGGAGTCCGGACAGATCACAGCTCCCCTGAGCAGGGCTAGACAACCAGGATTTCACCCCTAAACAGCATTACAGAACCAATCTGGTCTGATTATTAATTAGTTCTGTTATAATACTGCATATTAACTCTAGCTTGTGGTTGGAGGCGGTACAAACTCCTATCAAATACCGCTGTTGACCCAAAGGTTTTATAACTAAAAAAGACAAGGCAAAAGGATAGAGAAAATAGATCAACGAAGGATTGGGAATTTGGACGGATAGACAGACATGAACTGTGTTATTCCGAGGTGACACAACTACCAAAGTTAACTATTCAGAGTCCTGCTCTTTACACTTTAAGCATAACGGAGCCTGCATTCCTGGTGATGGTGAGATTTCCAGATAGCAAGACAGGGCTGGTTCTGGGAATTCCTTTGCAGAGGACGACTGAGGTGCAAATACTGAGTCTGGTGCTTTCTAAGTGAGCTATAGCAAGCCTTCAAAATAAAGTACAGGGGTGGCTTGAAAAAATAAGGAACTCTAGTTTGGCATTTCATGGGGTTATACTTTGTCTGGGAGTTAAAGCTACCCAGAGCAGACAAATCACCAAAACAACATTGCTTTGCCTGTGACATTGCCACAAGGAAAGATCAGCCCAGCAGTAAAAATTTGGGTCTGAAACATGATACTTAAGTGGGGAAAAGCAAAGTAGTTTGGATTATGCAAATGAGAACTTTTTCCCCATAAGGTTTCATCTACCCAGCTGGACAAACACGTACCTGAGAGGCTTGAAGAGATTTAAATGGCCGTTTCTTTTATCTTCTTGTTTGCTTTGCTGACTCAGCGATTTTGATTGTTCTGGTATTGCCACTTCCGTCCTGAGATAAAAGCAGCCTCTGTGAAAGTATTCCGGAATTTGATCTCAGCATCTTTGAAAGCTCCATATGTAAATTGGGTAGTGGCTGGAGCACAGCATCCATGGGGCTGAATTCCCCCGCAGCAAAGGCAGACCCCCACAGCCCTCTCTGTGCCGGCTGGAAAAAGGAATTCTACTCAGGGATACAGTCTAGAATTTAGGAAGCTCTCCTTTACTCCATGGTCTGTGTTTATAATAAATGTCACCATGAGTGTCATGGCTTTGCATTCTGGTTTTGACAGGGAGTTATCATTTTTGCCCTCTTTTCTATAATTCAGCCCTACCTGAAATTCCAACACAAACTTCATTTTCCCTAGCAGTGTCACCTGTCGGATGGTGATGTTCAGTCTCCTAATGAGCTCCTAATGCAGAGACATTCTTCTGTGTTCTTTCCTTGCCTTTGCACTGGGATGATTTCCTACTGACTCTTCGATACTCTTTGTTTCAGGAACTGAGAGATCTCTTGCACTCCTTTATCCCGAAGACAATCTTCTGAAGGGCATCCAAATGCATCTAAGTTACTTTAAAAAAAAAAAAAAAAGGAACTTGGTGTATTTATGAAAAGAAGATTCTGACCAAATTTTCTTTGCTATCAGTGTAGGAGAATCAATGAACCATAAGTATCTTTTAAAAACCCTCCTAGGAGTCCTGCTTCCTAGCAGACTGCAGAATCTGTTTTGTATGTAGATATTTGAAACATTACAACAAACATCAGAAACAGAAAAAGATTTATTAGAAATATTACACAGATTTTTGCATCATACATTTTAATAATGTTAATCTTTAAATATTAGCATGTCCAAATCTGGCAATGCCTAGTATATACATTCTAATGTGCTCTTTGTATAAATTAGATTACGATGTAACACCTGTACCCAATAGAGAAAGCTAAAAGTACTTCACTGTTAGAGGTGATTATTCCATATGACAAACTCCAGCCTGGACCAACAATCAATAAAAACATTGTGTCCAGCACTGCCCAGTGGAACTTGGCACACGTGTAAGTTAAAAATGTAGAGACCATCAGTTGAGAAAAATGTTAATTGCAGTTCAGCTATAAGCTTGATTCTACACCATATTGGTGAGCGAGTCTAAATGGCACTGGAGTTGGTAAAAACCAATATAGTCTAGCATAGTAGAAGTTATTGCTGGGTTTAAAAATGTCTTAATGCTCAGTGCCCTGAGTCTTTTTAGGCAAAAGCCCTCTTCTGACAGGAAAATGCATAATCTCATCCCATACAGACTCTGCCGTTCACAAGATACACCAGGCACAGCTCCGCAAACAACTGGCCCCGCCAGATCCTTCCTGCTGGAAGACCCGGTACCACAAGCACAGAAAGATGAGGGAGGTACCAAAAAACTAATGAGCCAATGCTCGAATTTTCGTTGCTAAGGAAGGGGGAAAGTCAGAGAAGCAAAAAGGTATATTTTGAAGAGTTCCAGGTCAGGAATCAAACAGGGAAGAACCAATCATTCTGCCAGTGTGCACTTGGTTGGTTTGGACAGAAAACTTGCACGTAACTGGTTGCACATACAAAGCAAGAAAAATCATAGGAAAACCTGTAAAAAACAACTTCAAATTACAAAAGGAATACCTGCCGAAACTCAAAGGGAATGTGTCTCATGGAGAGGAAACTGGAGAATGTGCATAAGTCAAAAATCCCTCTGCTTTGAACGGCTGCCTTGCTGCAGCACAGGAAGAACCGGGAAATCTCTGTCCCTTTTGCATTTCCTCGACTGTCACAGGCACAGGAAGGGGAACCCGGCAGAGGCAGCAACCTCTGTGCGCTCTTCCCTCCTCACGTCCTGAGGTCCCCCTCAGGCTGCACTCTTAGGAGAAATGTCACTCAAGATGACAGTCAGCAAGGCCTCTCAAGCTGATGTCCTTTGCTGCCCACAAAGGCCCAGGTATGTGTGTCCCATACATGCCCCTCTCCTCACACGCTGGACTTTCGTTCCGTCCCGTCTCATTGTGTACCTTCAGAAACAGCTCATCAGCCTTTCTAGAAAACCTCCTTAGAGGGCTGACTCTGGGCTCGCTTCTCAACGCCTCTGTACCTTCCACAGCCATGAAACAATTTGTACCTTCTACGACTCACCAGAAATTCGGGGAGTCAGACTGTATACTTTTCATGCTTCAACCTCGTTTCCTCTCTAACAGCTATAGTACAACAGCCACACCATGCGATATCCCTCCGTGGAACTTCACTGAAATCCCCATCCTAACCATTCTTCTCACGTGCTCATCCAAAATAAATCAGCTATTTGGTTTCTCGTAGTCCGACAGACTACCCAAGCACACACACACAAGCGTGTGCAGGTATGTTTGAGAGTGACTGTACATTCAGGGAGCAGATGGTGACACGGTGAAGAGATTTCATCTGCCCACATCAGGAAAAGATCCGTTACTCCTAAGAGGCAAAGTCAGAAAGAATTGAGGCAGTTCAGGCAAACTGTTACCGATATAACACATTACACCATCCATGTCATAGCATCATGTGTTCCATCCTAGGGCATTTTCAGGGGATTCTCAGAACTTCTAGTAAGACTATCCCTACACCCTCTAGCTTAACTTAATTAACAAACTCTCTAATTTTAAAGGCAGCTAGAACTTTAATTTTGCAGTTGAAATTTGAGATGTCTTACAAGGGCCTGTAGATTTTCTGAAAATCAGGCTGCTCTGCAACATCTTGTGTGGGACAAGTTTGAATTAATATTCAAATTTTAAGGCAGCATGAAAAAAACAACAGTAATTTCTAAAAATCCAGGTCTAGAAACGTAACTGTGCAAGGTTCAAAAGGAAGAAAAAAATATACAATATTGTAACAGTTAAATCAACAAATAAACAATATTCTTAATCTCAAAAAATAACCTGGAAGAGCATCTCTCAAAGTATCGGCATTTCAAAATGAGATGTTTTGCGGGTTTGAGGACTGAAAAGTAGCATCGAGCAAATGATGAAACTGAACATCATCTTCCCTACTGACAGACAGCTCCTTGTTCCAACTCCTAGATAAGTAAAAAAATTTTAAGAACATACCATTAGAACTGGGTAGAATTAGTGTTTGGTCTGTGCTACTGGGGGGCATAAGAGAATAAACTGCAAAGATGTGACAGAAACATTGGTTTGCAAAAATCATTTGGGAAAAAAAGCTGCTAGATCAGACAATGTTTTGTAAGGTTACAATAAGTCTTGGGGAAATGGATTAGAATAGATGTCAGAATCGTGCTTGAAGCAAGCGACCCTGACACATTAGATAACATACATATGTAGGGTACATCTGACAGACACATGGAACACACACTTCCAGTGACCAGAGGGTTAAGATAATCTTTCTTTTTTAGATCAAGTGGAGCCCTCTGACTTTGACATGTTTACCAGACGCTGGGAATTAAAACAGTTTTTCTCATCCCTGCAAGTGCCCAATCCAAAGCCCACTGAGGAATATGGAATTTTCTGTGCTGACTTCACTACGCTTTGAACTCCAGCCCATTGGAGAGAATTGGGATCTCTGCCAACGGATACCTCAAGGGAAAAGAGCCTGCTGCATCCACAAGGCAACGGAGCTCAGCAGCGTGACTGCCTTCCGAAACAAACTCTGCTAGCAGCTATTTTTTCTCTTCCATCTTATCACGTAACAGGAGACTGGTATCGGAGAACACTTAGAGCAACTCATCCCGTGCTCTCTAGGGATGGCAGAGTGTATGCTGAAAAATACCAGAGAGTTAATTCAATTTAGAAAGCACTCACACTTGCAGAGAAATGACTCTGGCCAGCATTTGCAACTGCTTTCTCACAGTATAGGATGACATAAAGAGTGCATGGGCAGTGTAAGTGCATGCCACTGTCCTTTTTTATCACACAGACTCTCAAAAGATTGAAATGAGACTTTCCTGGGGGCGACAGATTACAATAAATGTCAGACAAACTAAGAGCAAGTGATGCTTTCCTCCTCCTGCAAAATAGGCATACACTGCATTCCTCCAACTTCCTTTCCGTTCAATCTACTCACTGACCTTGACCACTGTCATCTATCCCTTAGTCCTGTATTTTGCTGTGAGAAAAACAAAGTCTGAAATAGGTTGTTTCCTAATTAAATAGTATTAAAAACAACAACAACAACAAAAAACAACAACAACAAAAAAAAGCTACGTGGGAAGCCAGAGGCTGATATCAGCCACCTGCAAAGCCCCAGAAAACCTGAAAACAAGTTTCTTCTGTGAAATCACTTGTTTCTATTTCACAAGCCTTTTTTTTTCCAGGAGTGAAGAGCAGGGAGCACACACTATTACTCTTTGTCAGAGAGAAATTATCCCTAGCTCCTATGATTAACATTCACAAAGCATCAAGTCTGGTCACAGGGTTAAACACGCTCACTAAACAACAACTTTCTTCTACCAGCATAACCTAAAGCAGCTAGGCAGCCCTCTACGAGCTCCTGTACGAAGCATGCTCTTCAAGACCTGCTCCTAGAACAAATTAAGCAGCCTGTTTGATCCTGCTACCTTTGGAGACAAACAGAAAATTGAACTTCATGAAGTGAAATAAGAGAAATGGTATAATGGAAATTAAACAGTACCTTTCAGACATTTTATAACAGTATTATTGAGCTGGAAAGTTACCCTCTGGCGTCTTAAAGATTTCCATGACACAGAGAGGAGTTCCAGTTACGTTCTTTGTAACTTGTGAAGTCCATTGGTTCTAACATTGCTTTACAGGGTAACATCGCTTCCAACCATGTAACAGTTGCCCTGTGGACTACATTTTATGGGAAAGGGCACAAGCTGCCTCAAGATTCGTGCCTCTACACAGCAATTACATATCTGTGCTGATTATACAGCATCAACACAGAAGAAGTTACTCCACTCAATCCACAAAAATATGAATTACTGAGATGTCGCTGTATTGCTTAAAGAGTCATCACCTGATTACCGGCACCTTGCAGACTAAAGCTAGAAAATTGCATTTGCAATATTCCTATGACAACTGTGCCTGCACAGTCAGCTGGGGAACCGGGCTCTGGCTTCCTGTAGTAATCAAGTAACAAAGTTGTAGTAATAAAGCTATTTTTCCCTCAAAGAGATTACTTCTGTTTGATCTGAAATGAAGTCCCAGCATTTATCAGGATCTTTTCGAGTTCTTTCACTAGCTGGTGATGGAACAGAGTGTGGTTTCTACGTTACAAATGATCCTGTTTATTATCCTGCTGGTTAGGCTATGACAGGCAAACGAGTACAGTTACTGGGTCAGATGGTGAGAATAACTCAGGTTAAGGTTCTACACACTTATGTGCATCTGTCACATTACAAAATATATGGAGGCAAGAAAACAACACGTATTTGGGATGAATTAAGCATGTTTTGCCAGGAAGAGCATTTATGCGAGCTTTTGTATTAATATTAATCTCCCAGCCTCCCTTGAGTGCCAGCATAGTCCACATTGATTTAGAACTTCATTTTGTAGCAGGTCTCCCATTGGTGGAGTCTGGTTTGAGGCAAACATTGTTTAGTACAAGGGATCCTCTTCAGAAATTTCCCACGCGTGTTCAAAAATGCTTTGCAATTTCCACCCGAGAATAAAATTACAGATGAATTTGGTTTGTATAGATGGACGACAGGTTGCAGTCCCAGATGTAATCAAAATTATGGAAGAGCTTTCTTTCAAACTAAGAGCTTGGGTTGGTTGTGGAAGAGGAGCAAGTGGATTTTTAAAGTGATCGAGTGCATCTGTAGCATTCTTTGTTCTCTTCCCCACTTCTGTCCACCTCTTGCTCTGCATCTCAGGTCTCAAAGTACTTGTAAATCTGGGCGACGTACTGCATCACACTCTGCCAGTCTGGCCGGTCTGTGTACATCATCTCACTGAGCTCCTGCGTAGGACAGACACATTGTCAAACCTCAGTCAAGCCCCACCACTGGGAACATCCCTGGGTCCTCTGAACAGCTGTGGCTATTGAACACTACTTCTGCTTCCATTCCAGAGCTCCTTAAAGCCCCGTACAGTATAAAAGTCCATGGGAATGATCTACTGGTCTAGCGCAATTCTGAAACTCGTTAACAAACTAGCTAAAGAGACACATGCATGTTACATTCTGAAAAGATTTCCTTCCACCTGCAATCAAAGATCAATTAAATTGCTGTTTCTCTGCATGTCTTTGGTTCTGTATTTAGCTCATGAACCCCTTAATATTTTTCCTTCATATTAAACTTATCCCTTCCTTGTCATCATATTGTTGATTTTAGAAAAGGCTTTTTAGACAGTTTAACAAACAACTTATCCTTCTGTTTCTTAAAACACTAAACCAAAAGGAAAGGAAACGGTCTAACAGGAAAGTCTGTCCATGAAAATAGGAATCATCTGGAATCGGCTTCCAAGAGGAGGACATAATCAATGCTCTCATTTCAATACTAGATGACCTCCACAAGTTCCTTCAAATTATATTAATTCTATGATTCTATGAATTCTTTCTGGAAGTTCTCCTAACGCTGTGAACTTTCAGAGATGGTTGTGCAGCCTTCCCTATGTGAACATTTTCAGTGCAAGCGGACTGACTGGCCAGATGGCAACAAAGGCTTTGGAACCATGTATGCAGCAAATCTTCCCTTGCCAAAAGGAAGTTACTCACCAGGCTGGGTTTGATGCCTACACTTTCAGCAGCTTGAAACGCTAACAGCAGATTTCTCTTCTGTAACAAGAAAACAAAAGTTCAAAAGGATTATCATCAAAGTACGATTCCTGAGCCCTGCACCTTGCATCTGGTTACTCGGAAAGTTTAAATGAGCAGGTTTATTTGAAAACTGAAAAACACTAAATTCAATACTTTCAAGTAGATACTTTTTTGTATTAGTAAGGTATACTCACAAACAAAGTCTTTGTCTTTGAATAGCTCATCTACTTTTGCCCAAACTACAGCCCTCTTCTTCTGGCAAATAAGTTCTTGTGAAACTGATCACAACTGGGCAAAAAACCCCACTGAGGTTCTGTCTTTATTATGAGTGAAAGGTTTCTGAAGAGGTGTTAACTAATACAGGGCATTCCTGTACGCAGTATAATTCTTATTGTAATAGATACTAGCTGTCTGAAGTAAATCCAGTTCCTCCCCTTTGTGAGGGTGGTCTTAACACATTTGGAATATGCTGACATAGTCTGACTTTTAGATACATTACTGTCCAAGTAGTTCCATGAATGATCGATCTGCCTCCTGGTCCAGGGATGCTGTCTTCATGTTTACCCACAGCACTCACTGGATTCAGGCAACTTGTCACTAACTCTTTATCCAGTAGACCCTGCATTTCTCTCTGGGAGATCACTACTGGTTTCCTTCCCCTTTTCATCCAGCCTGTTTGCTTTGTAAGTTCTCAATGGACACTTGTCTCTTACTGTTGCTCCCATCTACTTATTTTGTATCAATCAAAATCAAAGTCTTGCAACACCACATCTCTACCGCATATCCATCAAAATGGGTAATGCTCACTGTGAACTCTGCAAACGGTGTAGGAGCAGATACAACAAAACTTACTTTGTCCTGGCTGTTGAGCTCCTGGTAAGGAATATGTGCAGGCAAATACGTGTGCAGGAGAGCGCAGAAGGCAAGCCCATCACTCCAGCTGCTGCTGAAGTTGGTAATATCAATATTCTGTAAGAGAAAACATGAACCATCCCTGAACAAAAAAAAAATATCTACACAACAAAAAAAATATCTCCGAACAATAGTTTTTTCATGCAGTCAATTAAACAAAACCCCCGGGGTATTAAAGGAACATAGGTTTACAATTTCCATTCTCCCCTTCTTTTTCATCTCAAGTAGAAAAATACCAAATAGGATGGCAAGTTTCAAAGTCCTGGATAAGGGATCATTAAAGAGTTAAATGTTTTTCACGCCAGGCCCCATGCAGGAAGACTCACTCCAATGCTTTCTGGAAGGTGAGAAATACGAATTGCTGCAGCTCCAATTTTCCTGTGCTGGCAAGAGGAAGGAATTTATCTGGTCCCTTTCAATTACAGAATGACAGAAAATATGATTTCTCCAGCACCTACAGTAGAATTCATCGATATTTTAAAATGGTGTTTTGCGGTTGATTTCTTGCTTCCTTGCCTCAGGATGTGTAACAGGAGGTATTTGTAGAATGATGAGGCAGTGCAATCAGCATATTTGACCACCGTTATCTTTCTGATATTACACAGCAGATACATACTTTAATGAGAATGTGTAATTAACAATTATGATTTGATTCAGCCCCTTATCCAAAGTGACATCAAACTGTTGAAATACTAACGTGGTCCTCAAGCCCTAAACAAAAAATGTGCTTACTTGAATGTGAGAGGGAAGCTCAAACTTGGCAAGAGCAACAGCTGAATGGGCAGCTTGCCAAGAGCCGGGCAGATGAGCCCAGTTTGCAGTCATTTGCATGAATGCATGTCTGCGTTCTCATATTCTTTATCAAGGCAGCATCACAGAGCACTTAAAAGGCAGATAAAGAATGGGAAGACTAAGATAGAGAATTTAACCATCACCCTAATTCCCAAAATAAGTAGTCGAGGAGCGAACACAGGTTTCCTGGTGCTCACACCCCTACTACCATAGTCACTGACAAATAAATGTGCCCGGTCACTGATAACAAGGACAATACAAGATCCTTATAGAACAGAAACAAACAGAAACCTTTAAACCTTGTCTTCACGTGTTTCCTAACATGACAACAAGGCTGTGTTTTCTCGAGGAAGCAATGTTTCAGGGGGCATGGATATATTAATAAACAGCCAGTTGAAACCTAGAAAAAGTCTCTGACTAGAAAAATCTCTGCCTTGTCCGTAGCAACTCCCACCACTGCCCGCTCCAGCAGGAGGGCAGTGAAAAGGAAACATACTGTAAGAAATAGTCTAATATGGTTGCAAGTTTAAATGGTCAAAAAACATCTTCCTTCCTCTTGTTGCTAAACGGTGGGATTCTTTGCTAGTCACATAACTTACTACAAGAGTGCACTCAGGTACACAGAAGTCATCCAGTTTCCCTATTCATGACAACTGAAGTCCAGAATGTGCTATGTTCAACAGGTGGATTGGAGTGATTACAGAAACCAATATTTTAAAATCGGGCCATCTGTAAAGATCTCATTTAAAATATAAAGATTACTGGGGCTACAAAGTGCATCAGGGCTCTTCACAGGGATTCTCCTGCGAGGCAGGAGTTAAACATATGCCCGCGGCCCAGTTCTGATCCTGTGAACAAGGTGACCTTTCTAATGCTCCTGTTTGCACCGATTGCCCATACCAGCACATGAAGGAATTCTCCTGGCTAAGTTTTGCTGCTGTAGTAGCGACTGTAGTTCCAAATACATCTAAAAACAAAACAGTGAACTAAGTGATACTGCTTAGAAAAGGAACAGCTTCAGGACACGATGGTACTGCACCATCTCTGCACTAGGACAGGTGTGGAGCTACCCTCAGATCATCCTCCTGTGAGCTGAACTTCCACTCTCTCTGCCACTTCATTTTCTTTATTTAGTTACTTCCCGGTTTCTTTCAAGATTCCCCAAAAGACAAAGCTTTTACTGCATCTCTCATACAAAAGCTAATGCAGACGCACTAAAACCCAGACAGGAAGTATTTTAGCATATGCTCTTCACTTACGATGCCTCACTGATTAGTTGTCCAACCTGGATTTCGTCCAGCCAGACAGGATTTCAGATTAGTAATAAATATCCATAACCAAACATGACACAAATTGAAGCAGTACAGAATATTTCAGGTTAAAACACTCTGGCTGTAATGAATCTACAAATCTAATTGGCTCAAAAAGCAGGCCAGCAGCAGCAGACATTACCGCACTGCACCAGCCACCACATTGTATTTTGCTCTATTCACATCTGTCAATGGAGATAAAAGCAACCAAGTGGCTGAATACCATCACAAGAAAAAAAAAATATTTTGCTCTGAAAGCTGTTTGGCTTTGCCCAATGCATAAAGTTGCACCACGGGTGTCTAACTTTGTGTTATGGGATAGGCTGAGGCTGGATTTCTCTGCTGTCTTGACGTCTCAAATAAACAAGTTACTATTTATCAACCTGCAGTTAGAGGGAAAGAACTGACCGCCAAATTACAGAGGTGCTCTTACTGAGGCCAATATATTTTAACAGCAAATAGCTGGGCATCAAATGCCCATATTCTCATTTGATACGATAGAAATGGAAAAAGGAGGTTGTCCCCCGTTCACCCCCCGCCCTGCTAAAGGCCATGGAAACAGGAACAAACAAAGCCTTCATTAAGCAACAGGACTAGACAAAAAGGCAAGTCATGTTTGTGCAGGAACATTATATCCCATCCTCATATTCATGATGCTATTATGAGACACATGAGATACAAAACTGTTCCTTCCTTTCACCGGCACAGCATCAGTTTGATAATTTTACTTGGTTTTTTAGTTTTAACTAAACCTGAAACTCTTCTCCTCCTCCCATCTAACAATATCTAGACTTATAAGAAGTGCTAACGTCTACAATAAAATCAGAACTAGGTCCAAAAATCCTCAAATCTCCAACAGCGTCGTCCAGCCAGCGATCTTCAGTAACTCTTGGATCCAAGTCTTGCGTACAAGCAAAAGTTCAAGGATGGGGTTCTGCTGACAATATTTAAACCACATATAAAATCTACTGCAAAGTGGTATGTCATGATCAACAGAGGAAGCGAACTCAAATTCAAATTTTTGTCCTAAATGCAAACCCAAAATGAAAGTTCAAAGGTTCAGCTCAACTGTTCAGTTAATAGTACAAGAGCAAACACTTAGACATACTCAAAACCACTTAGCTGCCATTTTCACACCCAACAAGCATCAGTGAATTGTGGTTTTTTTCCTCTAAACAAATGCATTTCCATTTCATACATGGTATAAACCTGTCTCCGGCATTTCATCTTGGATTCTGTATCAACTGCTTTTCAATTTGGGATATAAGGACATGGTAAATGGAAAGTGATCTTCTGTGTTTTGTTACACTGCAGCTTTACTTGTAACACCTCCCCACCACAACGCACCAAGAGGAATTATGTCAAAATAGAGGCACACAGACTTCTCGGAAGATCTCTCGCTCTGCTGAAGCCAGGGGGGAAAGGAAAAAAAAAAAAGAAGGAAAACAATTTAGGGAATGAACACCTTGGAAACTATTCACTTCTCTTGATTATTTTGGCAGTGGAACCCGTCTCAGTCTTTCTGCCACACCTCTCTGTTCCTCAACACACAGTCCATGCGTATGTGGGCGCTATTTGTGTGCATGCTGGTTGTTACTGTACACTTGCAAACTGCAGGATGGAGAGTTTGGTGATTTCTCTGTCTCCTGGTGTGCTTACAGCAGAACACCCACCCCAGGCTCTGAAAACCTGCATGTGGCTTCTCACAAGAGACCTAGAAATTAACCTATACAGGTTGGCACCCTTTAGGAGGAAGATGCACCATCAGAGTGCATGCAGAATGAATGGAGGGAGAAATATGAAGATGGAATAGGGACACTGCAGACCAAACTGAGTTGTAGTGCTCATTAGGCGGGGTGAAAAATTTGCCATCTTATGGTCACAGTATGTCTCACGGTCACTAGCACACCAATGTCTATCTTTAGCATGCCATCAGTGGATCAATACTGCTAAAGACATCTGCACCAGAGGTCACAGAATCACAGAATGGTTCGGGTTAGAAGGGACCTTAAAGATCATCTAGTTCCAATCCCCCTGCCCTGGGCAGGGACACCTCCCACTAGACCAGTCTGCACAGAGCCCCATCCAGCCTGGCCTTGAACACCTCCAGGGATGGGGCATTGACAGCTTCCCTGGGCGACCTGTTCCAGTGCCTCAACCCCAGCCCATGGGTGAAAGTGTCCCGAGGAGCTTAGGCCTGCAGCGCCCAGGGTTACCAGCTTCCTTTGGAGCAGACATGTCATATCCATATCATTCAACACTTCATCTGGGTCTTCCATGGTGGCATGAAGAAAATAACTGGGGAGATGGGGGTGGTGTAGTTGAAAATCTTGAAAGAACATGAAAGTCAGGCCAAAAGAGGAGTGTTTTTATAGCACAATGACATAACCATCTTTACATACCCTGTGTGGAGTGGCAAAAAGCAGCATGGAAAGATTTGAGGGTACAAAGTTTGCTGGGATAGTGGCAGAGTACTGCGCAGAGCATCGAGGTGTCCAGACTAAACTATTTCCAGTGTAGTTCCCAGGCTTCTTGTCAGTGAAAATAGTTCATTCACTTCAAATAAAAGCTCAGGAGTGAACCACTACACATGCACTGGGAATATTAAGAGACTGGGATCTGGAAGCACACCAGGGAGCGCAGTTATCTGAAAGTACCGTAGTACCCAGCACGGTTCGTTTCTATGAATTTTAAAGTACCTAACGTTAAGCAAAGTAGAAAAAAAAAATATCCAGGGTATGTTATTTAGAGAGCAAAAGTATTATCTATGATATTAGTGGCAGGCCAAGTCTAAAAGACAGTAAACACCTGCAAGTCATTAACCTTAGCCCCCCCACCCCAGGAACAGGACCTTTGCTTGCAGATAACAGAGCACTACGAGAGCCACGGTAAAGACACACAGGGAAATCTGTGTGATCTGTTCTCACTAAAAACAATTTCTTGTTTATCTGAAGTAAAAACAACCACCCCATTAGATTTCACTAGATCTTTGACTCCAAGTCTTCAGTAAAAACCAACAATGACATCACACGCTCTTCATTACAGCCTGAGTATGTCAAAATACTGACACAAGATATTCCCGCTACGTAGATATTACTGTGCTCACAGCTCTCTGAGTCATAATTTTCTCTATAAGACCCAGAATTATAAATTATAGACATGAATCAGCTTGAAGCTAGCCTGGAACTCTGTGGAAGAAAGCCTGCAATAAATACGACCTTAGCATCATTCTTCCCACCCTCCTCCCTCGGCATACAACAAACCCTCCTGCCTCTCAGAAGTCATTGGTACAGAATGGCACACCAGGAACATGCCAGAGTGGCTAATTATTGCCACATACAGAATATGTTGCCCATACAGAATACAACCTTAAATACTGAAGTCAGAACCAGTTAAAGTAAATACACTGAATAAACCAAAGGGAATTGCATTTTTAATAGCAGCTCCCCCTTAACTGGCTCAGCTTTCTCAATCCTTCCTGCTTATCACTAACCGGAGACTCACATCTCCTCCACAGACCAAAAAGTCTTACAGCTCAGTGTTTTTACGTGGTTATATTTAAACACAGATATCTGAACAGGAACCTCCTTTCCATGAGACACACCTCCGCAAATCTGAACTCTGACCTTTCTAATTAATGTAAAAATCTGACCAAGGTACCTTGAAAGGCAACTTCCAAAGATTACCCACACCCACCCATCTTTAACAATAGCTGCATGAAACTGCAAATCTAATTTGGATTTATTACACCCTAATTGGTTGGGGACATGTTAGTGGGTTTCAGCCAAAGACGTTCTATCAAAGGAAACTTCGAGCTCTGGATAGGCAAGTTCTAAATACTTCTTAAGAGGCAATAAAAGTGAAGAAGGGCTCCTTCTAGCATGACCTAACCTTCTGAGCAAACAAAACACTCCAGTTCATCTAAAATGCTCCAGCAAAGATATGAACCATGTGGGCAATCTACTGGAAATAGGGGTGAATTAGAAGCGTGGTCAGGTCCAGTTAACACGGATGAATGGCAAGAATGCCTAAAATTAAAGACCGCCTGGATTCTTCTGTAATTACAGGGTGCACCCAGATGACTTGGACAATTGCACACAGCTATTTTCAATGGGTAGCTGCAAGTCTAAAGTGATTTGCATATCGCATTTAGTCAAGGTACTACCAGGAACCTTTCTGAATTCTCTTAGAAATCTTTTTCTCTTAAATGGAATACACAATAAAGTAATGTCTCTTGATTTAAAAAAAAAAAAAAAATAATCCAGAATAATTTGTGGAACAGCAATACTGTTTATTGTATAGAGATTAAGTGGCCAGCCAAGATTGGGAAGGAAGCCAAATGACCTCCTGTCCTCCAGGCTGTATTAATATCCCTAGTTCAAATGGTTCAGGCAGCTGCAGTCTCCATAAGAATTGTTTTAACCTTTCTTTGAAACTTTCTGTTTCTATCCCCATCATCCCTATTCCTAATGCTTCTACCAGCCATGTCGGTAAGCCTTATTGCTGATTACATGTGTATGAAACAACATAGCTCCCATAAAGTGCTATGTGAAAATGCTGTTAAAGTATGTAATTACAGCACAGTGAAATGATAAGAAACTGGTGCCAGCTCTTTAAAGGTTATCCCATTTACTACATTCCTTTTTACAAAGGAACCCCATCTCCCATCACATTGCTAGGTTCTGTTCGCTCCTTGCTCCACTGCTGCCACAGGTGTTGCCTTGGGTTTACCATTTACAATTTGCTTCAGTAAGTGTGAATTAATGAGCCTTCTTAGCATAGACATGACATTAGAAAGAGAGCTTATGACTGTATTTTTTTTTGCAAAAGCATCAAACATCAGTTGACTACAGTAGTCTCATGGAGCAGGGACATTTTAAAAAAGAAAATTTAACATAAACTTAATTGTCATGCATCCTACACAAAGACTTTTTGGCTCCCAAATATTTTAGTCTCTCAAACGCCAAAAATCTGAGAGGACACCAAAGAGTCAGGCATGTTCCGTTTTCTTCATTACCTTTCCTAGTTGAGTCAGACTGGCAAGACTAGGTAGCATGATGCTCTTAAGCTCTGTGCTCAAAACAAGCTCATCTGACCAGAGATGTCTCAGAGACCTCATTCAGAGTAAATTGTAAAGTCCTTCTAAAACCATCTGTGCACTCTTTAAGCTCAGCTCTTGCTTCATGAGGTATTGAGGAAACCAATGGCCTCTACAAGGCAGCTTAGTTCTGGTATTTTGATTACAAAGATGATGTGGTGCTGCTATAGCTAAAGTTTTCGTTAAGAATAAAAAAATGAAAGTAGTACCAAATGGGAGATATTTAAGCTAGTAAGTGATAAAGTAATTACTTGACCTCCCATTTCCTCTGCTTGCAAGGTGAAAACCAGTTACCTCTGACACTGAAATCATCGCTGTAACTATACATGTGAGTAACCTCCGTAACAAGCCAAATAACATCCATTCGCGCCCATCGACCTATTGTTCCCAGCACTGTGTGGACTGGCAAACATTTCACTGCACTTTGTTCACATTTTTTAGGTTTTATTTGCATTTTTATATATAAAGACTGACTTTTAAAAATGAAAACAAGTTTTGGTAAACAAGGGTTGAGAGTAGTTGCTGGCACAGTGCACATAACACAGTGAATGTATTTGAACCTTTCTTAGCAAATAATACGAGTTGTTTTGAACACAGATTACCCCACGACAACATCCTCATTCTTAAAAGTCACCTACTTCAAAGGCTCCACTAAAGACTAGTAAAGTAACAGGGGTTTGTACATATTCCTCATTTTGGGTCTTAATTTATCACTTTGCACACCAGCTTCCACTTGAATGGGGAGGGATGGAGGGGGTGTATAATGCTGAGTTCACAGGGAGCTGATTTTTTTTATTACACAAACATACAGGACGAAATAAGAGCTGGTATAAGCAGAAGCAATTTTATGGACATCTCTGGGCCATTTCAGAGATGAGATAATGGTGACAAAAGATATATATCAATTGTGACGGGTACTTCTGTAATTTACACCACTGTCACATTCAGTGAGCGGGCAAAACAAGTGTTAGTTGTATCTGGAGAGGCAGAGGCAGATTACACAGCAGGACCACGAACTAACAAGTTCTCCTCATTGTAATAATTGCAGTAGATATTGATGAGTTCTTATTTTTTGCTACACATCTCTTTTCTGCTCTTCAGTATAAACGGTATTTGTTACACCCACCTGCTGACAGCCAGCTCCCTGTTTGCTACACAACTAACACTTCCATCCATCTCCTCACCAACTCGTATAAATGGCACTACTGCTGAATGCCACGGAGAGAAACAGCCCGGGCTGCGTTCTTTCATTCCCAAGGCTGCAAGAGCGAAGATACAGCAGCATAGCTCCAAGGACCACACGGACACTCTGGGGAAGGACGGACAGAGAGAGGGGGAGGAACCAGCTCTCCCCTCTGTGTCCAAGGCAGCAGCACAGCTACTTCCTGCCTGGAGCCCTGCTGCAGAATTGCTAATGACCACACTGGCTGCTCCCACAGCAATTTCTAATTATCTGTATTGAGAATTCAGAGATTAGCCATGTCCCGGAATTCCTGGGCGGTGGGGCAGGCTGCAGACTGCAGGAGGCTTACGGTAAAGGATGGAGACAAGGTGGGGAGAAGTCTCAACAGCGAAGGATGTTCATGGAACAGTCAGCAGGGCTCAGCTCTCTCCCAGTCAAACTCACAGTTTGGAGCTGTTCCAGCTGGTGGCAAATCAATTCAGTGTTTTCACTGATTGTCATTGCATCCAGGCAACACAAGGAAAGCGTCTTGGACTTTGGGATGGATAGAATGTAAATGCTATTTTTAAAATTACCCAGCAGGATAGAAAGTTACGCATGAGAGCCCTGCATGGGCGTTTTTTTTATCCCTCCAATCACGAGACTTGTATTTGTTTACAGGATAAAGCCCCCTATGTGAAAAAAGGTAGAGCTTGGCTCAAGTTATTTGGCTACACTGGAGAAGCACGTCTGAGCATTGGCATCGCCGTGAAGGGGCCTTGCACATTGGTAAATTAACCTGATTATTCCCAACGCGCCATGATTTGGCTGCTGCATTTATTTTCCAGACCCAACCCTGGGTCCATAGAAACTGCATGTACACATTCAGCTATAAGTGTTTTCATTTAGAAAAAGAAAACATTTATTCTGGAAAAAAAAAAAAGGGAATATCTTGAAATTTTAAGCCTGTATTTTCACTACTTAAGAACTCTGAACGTTGCCCTTTTTATCAGAGCATCTTTCCAAATATTACTGAAATTCATCATCATCCAATGATATGATACGATGATCTATATTTTAACAACTAAGGAAATTAAGGCAATGGTATTATGCAAGACTGCCAAGGTCACCAAGATGGTCCAAAGCAGACTTGGGAGCACAATTCCTCACCAACTTACTGTCAAGTTTTATTGAAATACAGGATAATCCCTCCTACTTCAATAGCTATTACCAAGAATCCCTTTAACTTTTGCATAGACAGGAAAAAGTCTCTCTGAAGTCAACATCATCCTTTTTGGCAAAACTCAGAGAAAAACAGAGAGAGCCAGAAACGTCACCCATTTCTCAGAAACTCACAGAAAATACTAATAACTTCCTGGGAAAAACCCATTGCACATAAATCCTACTTCTAAATGTCAAAATGCTACAAGTACTGCCGATGCAGAGCTCTTAGTAAGCATGTACGCCCTCTCGTAACAGGGATACGCCAGCATACAGTACTTCAGGGTAAGTGTCATTGCTTGCCAGAGAAGATCTTTATTGCAACAATGGTATTGGTAAATATTAAGCCAGAGAGCTTTTTCTTGCTTGCTCAGCAGGCTCTGGCCATCAGCCTCTCATCTCAGGCGCACATGGTGTGGCAGAAGGGAAATCTTCCCAGTCCTCCCCAGAAGGGCGAGACTCTGCCATGAACGCTGCTCGGAATGAATGGATGGCTGCCATTTAAACCCGGAGGGGTTTTGTCCAGTGTTTTTCTTCACCCACATGACACAAACTGGGATTGTGATGATCTCCAGCACACAAGATGACAGTGCTGTGGGAATCCAGGCTTACCAGATTCCACATAAACTGTGCGTTAACAGCAGATGGGATTTACCTCCTATCTTTGTTGCTTGACAGACCTCACTTGGAAAGGTGGCCAGAAAACATGTACATGCACTGCTCTGCGTTACTGCTGAATTACAGACCACCACCACCTACCTAGTTCTCATGGCTAGTTAAATATTTAGATAGAAACCTGATTAATGTTGATATAGGAGAGAGAGATTGATACAATTTGGAAACATATTGAAACAGTTTATGCTACTTGTTGACACAAACACAAAAAGTATCCTAGAAAAGGGTAAAAGACTCACAGCCATACCCAGGTGTGCATCTTGCGATTAAGAAATAACTGGGTTATTTTCTGTATTTGTTTAGGACAGTGTACAGCTGTGCTGGGATTCTCAAGTCTTTAACGCTGAGCTCCATTATATTAGTGTCAAAGGAAGTGTTTGACCCATTGTTTTATGAGCCAAGTCCCAGGAATTACATTCCATCCAGGTTCAGAGGGTTGATCCTGGTTTCTGTCCCATTCAGCTCTGTTTCTTTACCAGAACTGCCAGCCTGAGCACCAGGACTGCGGTAGCATTTGCAGTACAGTCTCTGCTCGCTCTCTGTGATCCAAGACGGTCCGTAACTGAAGCATAAGTAACACAAAATGCTCAGTTGAGACTTAAAAAAAGATTGAGACAGTAGTTGCTTAAGTAGAAAGATAATGCCTACTACCCACACCGATGACGTACAAAGAAATAACAGACTTCTTATTTCTAAATATAACCCTTAGTTTCCAGAATAAGGAAGAAAGAGTCAAAACCAGACATGTTAATGTATAAGTGGCCATGAAGCAGCTTTTAGATCTCCTATAAAGCAGGTCCCCACAACCTGCAGCCCCAGGAATACACCCGCTTGATGCATCAGCGGCCCAAACCCAGTCGTCCTGGCTGGCTGGGCTAGAGCAGAGAGAGCCCACCTCCCTAATGAGAATGCATTGGCCCCATGACCACTTGACCAAAGGGAATACATTATGTCCTCATCAGCCTATCTGCATTTGTACATCTTTGGGCAACACTTAATCTGTGCTGGATCTCATCCAGCCAGAAAACAAGTCAAAAAAAATATGAGAAAGCAGGGGATAATGTCATGGAATAGAGCTTGAGAACAAAGAGGATATGGAGGAAATACTGCCCCGTACAAAAAGAAAAGGAATGCAAATTCCTGTGAGAAAAAGAATTCATAAACAGAAAAGCTAGTATTAGTCTGAGTTTAAACTGAATACAAAAGGGTGAAAAGCTTTATATTGTATCCACTGCCAAGCCACCAGTCAACCAGTCTCTTGCTATAATTACTTGACAAACAGCAAATACTGCAACAGCCTTTATTTTCCTCCCCAAGTTTTTGCATCTTTGCTACGTGAAGAACGTAGTACTATGCAGACACACCAGCTCCTACAGTCTGATATACCAGTTTTATGCTTCTAGTAGTAAAAGCATTCAGAATTACATTTAATGACTTTTAGGTTATGTTCGGAAGTAATTTGTTTCCGATTTCTGTCTCTCAAGGCTGGAATAGCCATAATAGTGGGAATACTTCAGGGTAGGCTTTTTTTTTTCTTTTTGAATAGCCGAGGCAGAATACAGGAAAGGCACTTTTATTAATATATATTATTAATATATACAGCAAAGTTGAAGTATTTAGACTCCTCTTAATGTCAATCTATATATCTGGAAACTACACAGGCTGCAGTCTCCATAAGGATATTTCATCAGAGCCCTAAATCTATTTGTTTTTCCTTTTACGAAAAGGAAGCTTCAAAAAACAATTCACAACTTTTGAGGCAAATATTCAGAGTGGTTGGGCATACCACACAGATATTTGTATTTTGCTAATTTAGACTAAACAATACAATGTCAGAGAGTATCGCCCTAAAAATAGTTCCTACGTACTCCTAAGCACACTTTCTAAAACTGCACAGTGTTCCTGGGACCTGTTGCAAAGTCAAATAACTCCAAATAAGGCATGGAAACAAATAAATCATTTTCTTCTCCCTTTGCTCACGGTTGCTAACATATTTTATGCAGAATAATTAAGTGGAATTCTTTTCTCCAGGAACTACTTGTACAACATGAAAGCTACGTAAAGATTGCTGTGGTTAGTACTGTCTCCATGCTGTTGAGATTCCTCCAGATGGTATGAAATCAGATCTGAGGCTGGTCCCGCAAATACCAGTAAGACCAATACCATTTTATCAGCCATCTCATACTGGTGTCAGTGCCAATAGAGAACACTGCCTCTTCTCCTGAAGATGCCCACTGCCTTTATCCGTAAGCTGGTGCACCGACAATGTCATAATCAGGGAGATGATATAATGCAGTGGTTTGAATGCACTGGTCGGGAATAGATGAAATATAAAAATTTTCAGAGGTATACCTGCCATTTTGCTTTGTCAGTTCTAGAACGTTCCTCTTCTCCTCCTATTTAGCATTCCTCTACTTAAGACAACTGCACGGAGAGCTTTACTATAAAAGATGGTGGTTCTTCAACAAGTGGATCCCAAATGGGTCCTGCTAACCCAAATAGAACTTTGATAAAAAGAATAACCATGATTGTGCGTGGGGAGAAAAGTCTGTTTCAGATTCTCTTTTCCTCTGTGCCATAGGATGGATACATAGTGGTTGGAAAAATATGAAAACAGTTCTTTTAAGCAAACCATATTCATTAACATGGTAGCAATTCCCTCCACTCTCTGGAGTGGGTATATGTGGCAGAAACAATAATCCTCGGTTCTAATGATCATGGGTTAAGTGCCTCTTGATGTTCCGTGTTTTCACAATACATCTGTGGATAGTAATAGACTTAATCTGGAGAGGTTTGGCCCCTTGACAAATGGTCTCCACAGAGAGCAAACAGAACCGGGGCACTTAAATAACACCACAGTCACTAATGATATGATTATGGAAGGTGATAATGCAACAAGAATGACTCTCAGCAGCTTCCAGGAGTTACAACTCATGGGAACAGAGCCTATTAGAAAAGAGGCACCCAATTTCTGCTTCACACTGGTGCTATGATATATAATCTTTTCAAATAGATGAAAAACAACCCCACAAGACAACAGACAAAAAGCTATTTTAACGTAAATAACTTACTCTCAGCAGGCTTTGTGGTTTAAAGGACTTGTGGTAATTGAGTTCCAGAGCTACAAAAGCAGTTCTCAAGTCTGGTCATCTCATCACCCTACATTATACATCATGATGTCAACAAATTCAGAGAGGCAGAAGGTACAGTCTGTGTATGTTTGGCAAAAGAGATCATGTGCCAGCACACAGTTCTTACAGGGAACCATACAATAGATTAAGGTAGTTTTTTTAAACTGGAGATTTTCCTCAAGGAAGTCTTGCACAAAGCCACTGAGCCCAAAGCCTTATTTCACTACAACTCTTTTTACTGCTGAGATTTTTTTAGCACCTCCCCTGCACAGTTATTCAAAAATCTATGGCCAAAACGCCAGATAACATTCATCCAGGCATTGAAATATGACAATTGAAATCATATGATCAATCATGCCACAGTTTATGCAATCCCTCTTTCATATTCTTTTCTCTTAGTCATTAAACTGAACTTCCTCTTTATTTTCATTCTAGTGATTATGTTTTCATGTTCTAAATCATTACTCTTTCTCTTGAGCGTTCATATCTTTTTGATATCAAATCACTGTTTAAATAGGGATCTTAGAAATGACATAGCAGACTAGAAAAACATAGATGCTTTTATGTTTCCCCTCAGTTAATGTAAACTCATGCAATTTCTTTTTTTTTTTTCCAAAAACAAACAAAACCCTCCAGGCCACTACTAATTTGTGTTGCACTTCTCTCAACTCCCTCCAGTGTCCCTCTCTTGTTTTATGAGATTGCCTCCTGGGGAACACGCTGAAGTTCAAAGCCAGGGAATGTTCCCACTGTAGTCAATGCAAGGATACATCCCAGAAGCAGGATGTAAATTTCTATCTATAGTATAAGCCTTGTACAGATTAAAGCATTTAAAAGTGGAGACTTGTGCGCTGGTCCCTAGGTCTTATCCCCAGATACTCTCCTAGGTCACTAATCCAGCTTTTCCTCAGGGAATCTGGGACATGGGTAGTAGCTGCTACTGAGAGTATCAGTTATTCTAATCCATTTTGCTTGTACTGTTTAATGAAATCTGGTATCTTTATAATTTAAACAGAAAGGAATTTCCCTCTTCCTCACCAGCACAGATCAGGAATTGGTACTAGACCTTAAAGGCAGTATATTTCGTCACTGAAAAAAGAAGTTAGGCAGCCAAGCAATGAGTCTTTTATTCTCTCATTCCCTTGCATCACAGAGCTGAAAACAGTTTGCATCCAAAGCCATCTGTGGTTCTGGGCTTCATGTTAGAAAGAACATGACAGATTATACTGGGTTTTGCACAGATGCCTCATAGACAGGGTTATTATCTATGGAAAAGAAGTCATGCACGTCATCAGGGTTCTGCTTGGTGGAGTTCGTTACCTCATTCCCACCATTGCAGCCGCTAAGGCAGGAAGGAGGATGACATTCTTCACTCCACTCCCATTCTTCGTACTCAAGAATGATAAAAACTCCCTGTGGAGCTTAATATCAGCCTTATCGTAAGAGTGCAAGGGTCTGGGAAAAGCAAGTTCATGAGGAGTTAGTGAATGGACCACAAAGAGCGCAATGGGAATGAGAATCTGAGGAAGAATGTCCAAGAGATAATGCCTCTTAATGAAGCAGTGAAGACAGAAAGGCCAGACTCTCACCATAAATCAATACTGTGTTTGTCTTTTGGTTAATCTGACTAATTTTGCCCTGAGATCTTACACTCTGTGTAATAAGGTCTCCTACTGCATCACAGTCTGAGCTTCTCGGACTTTCCTGGATTGCACAGTGTTTGACAGCGCTTTACCTACTTGTTCTCCAAAGACTGCTGAAAACTCATTCTGCTGCTTTAGAAAGCGTAACGACAGAGGAGCGCCATGAACAGAACCAGAGCCTCAGCGGCAGGAACCAAAACGACAAAGCTTTTTTCTGAAACATCATGTGGACAGTCACGTAGCAACAACACTCCAGCAGCCATATAGAAAGCAAAGACTTCCACTGTCCTCTGAAGCATGGACATACTTTCCTCCAGAGACTAATACTAAAAGGAAAAACAAATAGACCCGGATTGCCTTGCATACCTCCTGGGTGGCCTGCTATCCGATACACAGTTAGCTCCACTACTTGGATTCAGCACAGAAAAACAAAACTCCTTTTCTATTCTATCACAGACGGAGTACTCTTGGTGCCAATCTGGTACTACAGAAGCAGGACAAGCCTCTATATTTGCAAAGTCACATAATAATATCAAAAAGCAATACATTTAGTCCAACTTGGGTGTAATCAGACAAAGAAAACTACAGGCTGACTCTCAGAGAACATTTCTATTAGTGAACTCGAGTGTTTTAAGAAAAGCAGAGGAAGCTCACCGTATGTGCCTTTTGAAACAAAAAAGGACAACACTGTCGCGAGAAAGTGTTACTCGAGAGATGGGTTTGCTGGCCTAACAGAAGTTAGACTTGGAGAAGCTGTATTTCATGAAGCATTTTCTGAGGACTGGATTGGAGTGTTCCCCCACATCTTCGAATCCAAGACCAGGCGAATTTTAGTAGATGAGATATAAAATAAATCGAGACAGCAGAGAGCATACAATTTCAGGGGACAGCACTGTAGCCTTTTAGGCAGTAGCACAGAACTGGAGGCTAAATGCTAACCCTGACTTTATTCTAAGGCGTGTCTAAAGTCAAGAGCTTTCTCTGATACCTGTCCTTCTGTGAAACTGGTACAAACCAGATGAATACGCCAGTGCTAAGAAATTACTCAAACTTTTATAGATCCCTTTACTTAAGGAGAAAGCTACTCTCTTTTCTTCCAAACTCCTGCACCTAATGCTTCATAAAGAGCTGGTTGTGAAGAAAAAAACCAATTTATTATTTACTTTAAAAGATGGACTCTGCTTTTATTAAAGACTTGCTCCAGGGTGCGTATCATGTGGCGATAACTGCTTTTGTCTTCTGCTCTAAGTAACAAACAATATTATTCTTACGAAAGAAAAATCTCAACATTATATCAAACCAAGACTATCCTGCACACCCAGCATATATCGCAGGATGAACTGTTGTCTCTAATTGCCTTCTACAGCTCAGTTACAAGCAGTACCAAAGGCCTAACTCAACTGCATACAAACACTAACCAGAGCTTGATAAACACAGCAATGGCCATACGAGAACCGGACAAATCATTATGCCTGTTTAACAGTGAAAATCACCCTGCAGCAATCAAAATTGCTTTGTAAAATCCTGTTAAATCGCAGAAGATCAGAAAGACTGGGGTCCCAAGCTGAAAAATTCGTTTAGTCATGGCCACACAAAAAACCTCCAATAATTTCTTTGGTTTTACAGAAACAACCAATAGAAAAACTCTCACAAATAGAAAAAGATATTAGAACGTAATTTCAAAGACTGATGCCAAATTGAAGCTGCTGCACATATGCACTCTGTTTCTCACCATCAGCAACCTTTGATGCAGCAAATATTTTGGTGTTTGTATACAAATTTCTTATGACAACGTAACATTGGGAGCTGCTATGTTAAAGAAATCTGAAGGGAGAGGATGGAAACACTCAGTAGAAGTAAACATGCAAAAATACATGTATTTCTTTGAAGTGACATTGCTTACAGCACACCTATAGGAAAGTGATTAACTTCTCTCTGGAGGAAAGTAAAAATGTACCTATTCTCTTTACCTGGTAACCTTCAGTCTTCTTTTGGCACCATTTCAGCAGAGCATTCCTCTTTGAACCACCATACTCCCGAGCCAGCGCTGCCAGTGGGTCCTTCCTCTCCACACTAAGCCAGGGAAGCATAAGGGAGAAGAAGATAAATACGCTGAAGTCTCTAAGTTTTTACCAGTGTGTAAATACTATCTGTATGACAACGCAGAATGGCAGCACAGAACGTAAATGTAAACCAAAGTGTAATAGCTTTCAGAGCTTGCATTCTGTGTTTGCCTTTAGGTAAGACAAATTCAGTTGGTATCACTACCTACAAAGACCTGAAGAAACAGCAGTCTGGATATTCAATGGCACGTGTCAACCCAGCATTTCTGCTAATATTTTCATCAGCTCTTCTCATTAAATTTTCAAGTAACCTCTTTGCCTTACACATTGAATGCAAGGACTTAGGGTGTACAGTTGAAAGAAACTCTCTAAAGAATCTGTAACAGCAAATTCACACCCAGTTGAGCTGCTGCAGAATGAATTCTTGAATAAGCCGTAAATTCTGGAAGCTGTATTGCAGTCAAGGCCTAGAGGACACTTAAAGGCCAACAATCAAAACACCCGCACTGTCTCCACCCTACAGCTTCTACTGTTGGAAGCAATTGTGGAAAACATGTATGTTTTTTCTCAAGACAGAATAAAATTATGCGTCCAGCTTTCCCTTAGACCTCAAAGCTTTTAGTTTTTAACTCATCCTAACACGTGATTCTATGATTCTATGCAAAGCTAGAGTAAGACAATGAAGGTTGACCATTTGTACATCATGGAATTCTTGTATACAACGGAGTGGCTCCTGAAAACTTGCTATCCACATTTTGTCATGACTGCTCATCTTACCGATGTGGTTATTATAATCTGAATTTTGTTATTTAGATCTGACACAGCCTAGTAATTCTGAACCAGACAGACGAGCCAGGAGGGTTTCCACTGGAGAGGGGGGTCCACCAGATTAAATCATTCATCTTGGTGACAGGTAATGCCGTCAATCTTTCCAGTGTGCTGTTTTTCCCACGAAACTGAGTGGGTACCTGAGCTTGCTTTGGGGTTTCAAGCTGCTGGGGGTAGGGGTAAGCATTCTGCTGCTGAAGGCCATAGGGGGTTTGCTCAGGGATTCCAGGGAGGGGCTTTTACGGAGGTAATGGTCTGGTTTCAGCTCTTCATTTCTTCCCTTCAGAAGGTCTGTGGGAATTAAAAAAAAGCTGTCAGTTTGCAGTCTGAGGAATTTGATTAATCGCTGTCCTGCCACCCAGCACACAATATGTAGTCTGTTGTTTTGATTCTAAACAAATGTACTCATTTGTTCATTAAACACACATGGGGCTAGGAAACCTTGAACAGATTAGAGGTGATCATAACAAGGAATGGCTTTGATGATTTAAACAGTAAAGACTGCCTGGTTTCCTGTGATTGATACTCCTGCTGGGGGGTAGGGGCCTCAGGTGAATGAGGGGAAATACCAAAATCTACAGCC
>VYZM01016424.1:414462-452694 GCA_013398915.1 Dromas ardeola | reverse complement strand
CCTCTGCTGAAGGTTCAAAAGCTGATCACCAGATATCTTCACCAGATGACTGACCAGCCCTAGCACAATAATTTCTTTTCTGCCACTAGCAGACTTGTAACAAGAAAGCCTCTAGTCTCCTGAATACAACCCAGCTCAAGGCTGCAGTAAAAGGCACTTATTACAACACGATGCTTGGCATCCTACCTAACAGGCCTTCGGGAAGTCTTAATAAATTCATAGCAGATGAATCTATATTTTTATTACACATATTACCTATTTTTATATAATATATTTTACTATATATATTTGTACATGTGTACATATATAAAAATAAAATAAAATCAACAAAATTAGTAGCCATAACATCCAATGTTGATAGGTTTTTGAAGACAAGCCAAAGAGATCATAGAAATCAAACTATCTCCCCAAAATCAAATTATCTCCGTTACCTCCCTATGTTAATTCTCAATTAATGCCATATCACCTAGAGGTGTGAATTCCTTCTTACCTCACCTTCAGCAGAGGCTAGTATCACTAAATCAGTCCCAAAATTCTTTTCAGCAGTAAACCCGGTGTGTGTATCAGCAGTTGCCAGATAAACACATCCCTCCAACAGGTCTGCAGCTGCCCTTGCTTTGGCTCCTGAATTTCGTAAGACTAAATCGGCATTTGTAGCTGCTGAGAGCTCTAGGCAATTCTGTACCTTCTTTCCGCGGCATAAAAGGCTGCTAAGTTCCTTTCTATTGAGAAGTCTAGATGGAAAAGGACAGAATCCAGCCCCAAGAGATTGTCTGCCTTCCAGCAACTAGGCTGTTGGCAAAGCTTTGTTGCATTCCATTGTATACACCTTGCTCAGTCAGGGTCATCCTTTCTTCCACTCATCTGTCCCTTCTTTGTGTGCACCATGAATCCATAACAAACAAGAAAGAGCGCACAGCACATTTCCTAAAAGCCTTTTTATTGGTTTTCCACTACATATTCCAAATGTGTATGATTCTCCTAGATCCTCATTAGGTTGGATTTATAGGGAATTGCCTCAAATTTAAATAGCCACCCCATTCAGAAAGGCATCCAATGAATGATTCTTGGAACCATTTTAAACTTAGGAATATTCTGCTTAGAGAAACAGATCTACGACAAAAGATATATCAATAAATAAAATCTGAACATCATGAAGAAGAATGGAGGTTTCTCACTAGTTTATAAGGATAGTAAAAATAAATAAATATTAAATCGCACTATTAAATTGTCATTAACATAATTGGTCTGGCTAATAGCATGGTCCAATTAGGAAGTGCTGTGCATTCACGTATGGTACAGAAAAAGGAAGGACAAGGAAAGAACCCAGCTAGTAATAAAGGCTATTGTAAAGCACCTAGCTGGAAAGAAAAGAGGGAGAAGATGAGGGCATATTAGGAAACGGAAACAGAGTAATAAGTGTATGAAAAATATGCCACCATGATTAAGGAAAAATCACATTCTGTTAGTACTATCTATTTGCAGTTTTAAAAGAAACTTTGTGGTTACTGGCTTGAATTTTACAGTAGTGCCTGAAGTGGTGCAAACTAACAGTATCCAGTTTTGTACTTTGAGTCTCACTTGCATGAGTAATATACTTCCTTTGACTTCTTTCTGGCTGCTAGCAACTCCAGGACAGAACCAGTAAGCCTCTGATTCTAAGTGAAAAGATCATAGCCAAAGATCAGCTCTCTCTGCGAAGTAATCCATTCTCCTCTCCAACGACGTAACATTTGGGTCATATTAAGGACATCACAGAACCCTGCTGTGATACTGGTCAGATGGAATCAGCCAGAAGATTATTATGATGGAGACTACTTCACTCTGAATTTCCTTGGGGATATTTTTTAATTCAGTGTTGTTTGCATAGGACTTGGATCAACTGCCTTCTAGGATTATTTAGATTGGAACCAGAGCTATTACAACTTTATAGTGAGTAAGCCTCTGCTATGGATTACTGGAACTAAATTAAACCCAGGTACAAAGAGAAGCTGTAAATACAGGAACTTGTTAGATAAGCAACCATAAATTTTTACCATACAATGGCTAATAAAATATCTGTTGATTTCAACAGATTTTCACGGAACAGTTGTCTATGTGTAATAACAGCAATTATCCATGGCCTGAAGTGGGATATTTATTCTTAAGGACTGTCATTATTTTACACAGTTGACACATTACTTCACTTTACTGTAAACTGGTAAGACTCTAAAAAGGTCTTACTTTCTGTTTAGGATCAGAGTATACTGTCATACAAGACATTTTCTGGAAACCAACTGATATAAGTAAACTGTCTGTTCCAGTGGTAACTTCTGCTTGCCTAGCATTTACTCCTGCAGGAGAAGCCAGTAGCACAGACAAGATGTCATTTGTTCATGCTGCCATCTACCCTATAACCTGTTTTGCTGTTCAGATCCACTATCTCTTCACCTTTGGATGATGGAAGGGGAATCTTAGCAGATTATCTGAAGAGTCTAAAAATGAAGACAGGTTCTAATTTCTCTCTTGTACTAGCAAACTGCTGCAGAAAAACCAGTCTACCAATGAACAAGTTGTGACTGACTTTTTTTGTCCCTCTGCAGTTTCACTAAAGGAATATCGTATTTCATCTGTCCTTAAAAATCCAATAATCTGTTGTTACTAGCTTTGATTCCAATGCAACAACTACATTCAGGACTAGATAATCAAAATAAAGGGCCCTAGAGAAAATGGGAAACAAACACTGGTAGAAAAGAATATTAAATGACAAGAGAACAAAAGCAAAGTGTGAAATAAAAACAAACGCACCTCTTGAGAACTCTCAAAACAAACTATTTCGATCCCAAATATGACTGCTCCTAAAACAGTCACATTGGTATCTGAAATGTTTGATGTATTTCAAATGAAGCTCAATTTAAAAACAAATAAACCCTCAGAAGACAGTGCTTTGGACTTGTTCCAGATACATACATGTTGAACAAAATCCAATCCTCTCCAGTTCCACAGCATGGATTAGAGAGGTGCCATGGATACTTTGGAATAAAGAAGGCAAGTTTGTGTTGGCACACCATAATAAACCAGCTATTTTTTAGTTTTCTAAGGCTATGATCAAGATGTGAATGGAAACATGACAAAATTAATAAGCTCTCTAAAACAAAGACTCTAAAAGCCACTTTCTCATTTTTCCTTTGACCATAGGAGAAGAGGAAAAATGGCTCAGGCATAGGCCAACAGTTAATGACAAGCTTTTGCTAGCAAAAAGAGGCAACGTTTGTACATTTACTGCAACTTACCTGCAAGAGGAAGGTCTGAAAGATCTGTGTGCCTGGCAATGCCTTTGCTGGCTGGCTTGGCATTATTATAAACAGAATGTCTCTGTGAAACAAATAAATGTACAAAAGATAATTAAAAAATACTAGCCATCATGCTTAAATAGGCAAGCAGGAAGAAGAGATGTTTCTGCTATCTCAAGATCATAAATCAGGTGGAGGGATACACAAACCTTTCAACAAGGTATCAGCTGGATAAATGGTTGTGAGAGATAAAAGAACAATATTTTTAGCTGGTAATATATTGGTTCCATTTCTATTTTCACCATTTTTTCTCTTGCCAAACATAATCTAGTGTCACAAACCTGAAGTAAGAATGTCTGTTCCTAACCCTGCCTCTGTCGCCAACACCTTGAATCCTAAGTCTGAAGGATTCTTGACTCTGCAGCCCCAGCACCAGTTTTTAGCATGAATAACCCCTCAGCCAGGCATTAATAAAAGGTCCCTAGACCTCTGTTTAATCCTATTCTTTAAACTTCCTTTGCTGATTCTTTGAAGGAAACGTGCTCACACATTTGTTAAGTAGTCTTTCAAAAGTCATCTGATTCTTCAGAACACTCACCAAAACACCCCAGCCTCACAACTGTTTTTTTACCCAGATCCAGAAGGGAATATCTTGTTGTAAGTCCAGTGACCACCCAGTCAAAAAACATACAACGGCTTCTTCAGGCCAGAAAGGTTAGCAGTCTGATGGTATGCCACCTTCAGCATATGCAGAAATTGGGAAGCACAGTGCATTTGCCCCTCCATCGTTCACAAAAGCAGTATTTCCGATAACATTGCACCACAGATTTGAAAATTGCCAACAGAAAGTTAACTAACTGGTGCAGTGACATACGAAGTACTACATTCCAGAGCAGTTACGCTTCAGTAGGAAACAAACCCCAAACTGTAAGAGTTCTTCATTCAGCACTGTATGAACTTCAAGGATAACTGGGAGCATGCATCTTAGAAACTTATTATTCCATGTCTTTCAACTCACATGCCAGCTAACCAGTTTAGTTTGAGGCTTCCCAATAATTGAAACTTATTTTCTGGTCAACAGCGATTAAAGTTCAAAATTGTATTCCAAAGAGTTCACATCCGTCCACTGTGACCTCTAAGCTGAAGTCAAAGAAAAAACTCACTTTGATCCTTTTTGTTAGTACTAGAGCATTTGATGTTTCATGACAAATAAACAGATGAGTTTCCCCTTCCCCTTGTCAACATATGCATGTTGGATGCCGAAGCTATGTCATGCTGTAGCAAACACTGCATCTACCCATTTTAAAACTACAGGATGGAAAAAGCTCCTTGTACCTGCATGGGGGAAACAGCAGCTGCTGGGGCTGTCCTCACTGGAATCCCACTTAGAGGGCTCCTGGGGACCTTGTGAACTGTGATATTTTGTCCAGTACTACCTGTAAGGAGAAAATGTGGAAACATTTGCATTTCATACCAAACTATCTCTGTCTTGTCAGAACAGGGAACCACTGGTGTAGTGACATTCCACAGACAGCATTTCTGTACCAAGCGCTAACAGAAAATATCCATTAAGAAGCAAGATGCAGCACAATGTGGCAAAAGTTACCTGCTTACTACTAGAAATTTATTTTCCAACAAAATACAGTGTTCAAATACCTGAGCATCCCAAGTCAAATGATTTTATCAGTGACTTCACAGTGGCTGCAGATTCTGACGGTGTGGGAGATGCTCTACTAATGCAGACTCCTTGCCAGCGGTTCGTTGCTTCTGCCTCTAGAGGTTCTACCTCTTCAGCTGTCAGCCTGCAAAGCAGAAATCAGATCAAAGTCAGGGGCAACAGGAACTGCAAGCAGAGATTAAAGGTCTTTCTATGCTGTAAGGCAAATCCAACGACGCACGTCTTTTATTGTAATGCCCAGAACACAGACCACTCATTAAAATGTTATTTTCTTGGGGTGCCCAGCAAACATTAAATCATTGAGTCTAACAAATTTTTCTGCATTGTTAGCCATATCATCCCCATTCCCCATCCTCACGCAGGATGGAAGATTATCATAGAAAAAAGCAGTTTGATGAGAGTTTGTGAGTAATCATTGATAATTACCTGAAGATGGGCTTTCAATAAAGCACAGGGGCCAAGGGGCTACTGTGTTCCTCAGTGTATAATGAGGAAAGTAACCAGAGGGAAAGATGTTATTTTACACTTTAAGTTTTTAATTGGTGTGACCACTGCTAGAGTAATTGTTACCAGTTAAAATGCCATAACAGAAAATAAAATAAGTAATTGGACAGGGTTCAGATAAGAGCCATAAAAATTAAATCAGAAAAATATACTTCATAATGAAAAACTTCGGAAACTCAACTCTTACAGCTTGTGTGTCCTCTTACAGGACATGTGCTGAACAAGTAAACCCTCAATCACAACCCATAGGCAGCTATATGGGGAACAAAACTGTCAAGTGCTTCATCCTAGCAGACACGAGAATACCAAAAATTCTGGAATGCAGAAAAGCTCATATTGTAATAAGAACAATCATTAAGTTACTCCACTGTAAAGAAATTTTGAAGTCAAGATTAGGTGCTGCGCTTACAGGAGTTAGTACAGGAAAGTCCACAGCTACGTTAAACAGCAAGTGTAATCATACAGTATAACCGCTGCTTCTAGTCATGCATTTTATGGATCTCGCTGACATTGCTTTTCACTGACTGTACTACTGTACTTACCCAGTAGCTCCCAATTAGACTTCAAGTGTAATTACCTAGCTTTAGTTTAGCAAAGCTGGAATTAGATAACAAAATCTAGTCACATAAAAAGAGAGTATTTGTACATTACTTTCCTGATCTCCTAGCTACTTCAGAAATGCAGATTATGTAGAATGCAGAAATATAGCTCAGCACTGATCTACAGGTTCTGAGGTATCACCACTTTTCCCTACTTTTAAGTACAGTAGGCACCAAGAGCTACATGAACACAAACCCAGAAATTATTTCATAAGAAGGATGGAGGACTCCATCCAGAAAGTGCCAACAGGGCTGAAAAACTTCTGTTGAACTAAAAATAGAAGTCAGTCTTTGTCTTTCCCTTTTGGCATCACAGCCTACAAAATGCAAGGGGCTAAAGGGTGTCAGTGAATAAGAGAGTAAGAGTGACTCATGTTTCTATTTTTGGCAGACCTTAAGGAGGTGCTGTCTTTAAGCAGACATTGGCTATTTCTTTGCTAATTCATTCAAGCTCCTTGTGTGCCAGGAGAGCCGGTAGAGGCAGATGGCTAGAGAAAAAGCCATTTCAGTTCCATTCACCATTTAATCCAATAAGGAGGAAAGGCAGATTGGATAAGATTCACTGAGCTCTGAGGGAATCAGTGTTTTGCCAACTAACTTTAAAGTTCTACCCTTCACTTTTTCTTACGTGGCATCATAAAGCATAAACTACAAACCAACAGGTGACAGCATCTGCACTTTAGTTACGCGAAAACACAAAAGCTAAAGGAGTCCTGCTTCTAGTAAAGTATGGAGGAAGGACAGATTTCTGCCTCAAGGTACCAAACTACCCAATGCAATCCATTACACTTTCAAGAATTAAATAGGCCACTATGCAAGAGTTCTGTCTAGTTATCCAGGTAACAAGGGTACATGCACAAGGTCTGTGGAGTATTATCAGAGTAAGAAAGGAACGGTAAATGCCTGCAGGCCAACTGGCAAATCTTAAGAATAAAGCAAGCCAGAGGTATGCTCTAGGCAGCCATCACTTCATTGGTTAGGATTTAACTCTGAGCACAGCTCAGACCTCACTGACTAGTCCTCCTCAGTCTAGCCTGTGATTACAAAAGGAAGAAAACACGCTAAATGAAGTTAGAGTAACTAGGTCAGCCCCTATGCCGTGCCACAGAAAAGTCAACTGAGAAGTCACATGCCATTATTCTGTCATTATACAGAGTAATTATGAAGATTCAAGTGCTGGAGCTACTACCGGTTCCAATTTTCTTAGGATGCTTCCTGTAATCTTAAATCTGTGTATTTCTAATAGGCTTCTAATGCACCCTGAAACAACCTCCTAGATTAAACAGAATCACATCAGAAAATTGAGACCTCTCATGCTGCAAACCTTGGCATGAAAGGCAGGAAGCATAGTGCTTCAATAAAAACCACACGTGCCAGCCAATAAGTAATGGAAAGTTATAAAACTTGACAAGTACCTTCCATTTTTAAAGAGAAAAATCTGCATGATAAGGGGATGCACGTATGTGTAGATATATGGGTTTCTTAATAGAGAGGCAGAAGAGTAAGAGCTTAACTTGCAGTAGCAAGCTAATTCAGGAGGACAGTACAGGAGAACATGACTTAGAAAGATTAATGACAAGCCATAACATCAAACCAAAAATGACTCCTTGTGCACAGAATTTATTCAGCTTAGTATAGCTTAGGCCATCCAAGAGGAGTAAGCAAGCTCTGCTACAAAAAGGACGGATTTGAACAAAGTGTCATCTACTGCTGTATGCTTTCCTTGAAACAAGAATGAATGGTTTACATAGATAAACACTGCAAGTGCAGCTGGCTTAAGTGGAGCAGCTCCAGGAGGAAGCAGAGCAGTTTAACCACAAAGGAATTAAAATGTGCAGTCCTTTTCACAAAAACACTGCCTAGTTTCATTCATTCATTGATGAGAGAAGTAGGTGCAGCAAGCTTTTCTCTAATGGCCAGGGTTTGTCTCCTTGTTTTCCAGGTTTGGAATACGTGGACAACAGACTGCCAAAGTGCAAGTCTTTCTGTGCTTAATGTATAGATTGTGGCAACAGCAGCCTTCATGCGTTTGTGAAATTTCTAAACTGCTCCGATGATGTCTTCATTACAGGTAGCCTAGAACCAAAGAACCATATTTCAGAAATAATTACTCTGCAGTCTGGTCTTTGACACAGTTCCTGTCGTTGTTGTGAATCCTCCTGAACTCTAAGGGACACAAAGAAGAGACACACAGCTACTGATGCACAGAACAGAAGAGAGGCCAAGGGCAGGCAGCAGACAATTCCAGACACTTAAACATTTATTTGCTTTTCAGTATATATTTCTTAAACGTAAAAACCAACATTCAACAGCTGCCAGCACAGAAAAGAAAGGCAACACAAGTGTGCATATATGCATACACTCCAGTGGCACGGCACAAAGGTGAAGGCCATGCCAAAGCCAGGACATCCCGCTGAATTCTCAACTAGCTCAGCCTGCTCTGAGACCAGGCTCTTGCTAGGTCTTCACATCCAGGAGGAAAGGATGGGAATCCCATAGCCAAAACATGAAATTCCAGTCCTGGAATGAATCCTGATGTTCTCCTGGTAGAGATGGTGACTTCTGAGTTTCTCCTTAGCATCCAAGTAAAGCTCTCTCCAGGTGTCTCCAGTTGCAAAAGCTGAACTTCAGCAAGTTCTCCCTGATCATCATATACTTTACCTGAGTTAAGGGCACGAGGAAAACTCCTTTCTGAGAGGATATTTACTAGGGGCTCGATATATTCATTTCTTTTCCTTCTGATCTCTCCATCTGCAACTCTGCAAGCCAGGGCAAACCTCACAGGGGATATTGTCTGTGAAAGTCATAGCAGGAGACGCTCCCTGGGCACCACCCGGCTTCCTAACACACACCGAGTCAGACATGCCACCCAGTGGCGAGTGCCTTGTCAATACAACATTAAGAATCTGAAACCATCAAAGCAGCTGATACTGAATAAATAACTTCACATTTCTATTCAGTTTTCCTGCTGGATTTCAGTAACCTATCCCTTGCGTTTGTGTGTGTATGCACACATACTGATCTGTATGCATACAGGTATTTAGACACACACAGACAGATCTACGAATATAATACTATATGGAGAACTCAAAATGTGTATGTGCACTAAGTTTTAGAAATTAAACATACACACTCACAGTTTTATTTTTTTTGCTTAAGCTTAAAATGGCATGTTTGAATTTCTGTTTCAGGGCAAATTTTCCCATCCCTCCAAAAGAGCCCTCAGTTACTTCAGTTCCCCAAATCTCTGTGATTACTTCTTATGGCCTAGTTGGCTTCAGACTAATTCAGAACTTTTTCCGCCTCATGGAGTCTTCTGAAGAGAGAAGCCTTCTGAAACAAAGAAATAGGCTCTTGCCCGTGGGAAGGATGTAGACCTGAGCAGCATTCACACTTTGCGATACACTTGACTTTTGCAGGGCAACAAAAAACTGGAGGTGCTTTCTTGAATTGAAACTTCCCTTTTTCAGCTGCAAGTTGAAGGTATGTCCTGAAGTGTCTCACAGGCCTGGCTATGCATCCATTCAGGGCTGTGTTAGCTGGTAGAGATCAGGCACCTATGGAAATACAGACAACAATCGGGGAAGTTATAAGAAGCAATACAATACCCATCCTGAGGTACAGCTTTATTTTATAGTCAATCATACCATCATCACTAAATAAAGGAGAGGGGAAAATGCTGATGGTGTTGCTTAATGCTCCACTAACTCAACTTTGGGACATAATGAGCAAACAACAATACAAAAAGAAAAAAGTTGTTGCTCAGGAAGAAATCAAGTATTTAAAGCCAGGGAAACCATTTCAAAGGACAGGGACGGTGGTGTTCCTCTCCTCTAATCATTTAGGACTATTTATTCAAACTGGGGACATGAACCCATCCAGGCAACTAGAGTTGCTCTACCTCAGAGTTTCTGTTTCGGGGTCCTTACACCAAAGGTGATGGAATAATCTCCATCCAGTGTAAAAACAAAACAAACTCACCCCCCTTCCCCCCCCCCCTCCCCCCCCCAAACAAAACCAAACCACTATCCTGAGGAGTCACTAACTAGAGCAAAGAAACAATACTTCAAGGACCCTGCTCTGATGTTCTAGTTTGCTTAACTGTTGGTGAGAGCAGAATGAACTATCAAATCTCTATAAGACAGAACAGCTGCAAAACACAGGCACAAATGAGCAGCACATCAGCACATACAGACTGACAGCAGGGTTTAATACACATAGAGTACAAGCTTATTTCCAGGAGAAAAAGCATGTAACACTGCCATGCTGCGGCATTTGAGACTTTAGGAGGAAGAACAGAAGCAAATTAGTGGGATACATCACAATCTTCACTTTAGGCCTCCGTTTGAAGACTTGGTTAATTTTTTTATTATTTTAAGTAGTCATCATTTAAATACGGGTACAAATTCTGTTTTGCGAGTACTACTCCCAGCCCAACTGCCCTCCCTCCATGTTCTTGCTTCAAGGCACATAACGTTATAGTGCCAAATCATTTTGACAACTTGAAGGGAAAGAGTCAAAGCAAGACCTTGAACCTTTCACTGCTGCTAAGCAGTGTATTGCCAGAAAGGCTTGGAAATGGGTGTGTAATGAAGCCAGAAAAAGCCTTCCATAATTTGGGTACTTTCAGCAATAACTTTCTTCCTTGGTTTTACAAACCCAATATAGCATTTTTTTTTCACCACTTAAATATTAGATCCTGAAACACGACAAAAATGAATTTTTTTTCCAAGGTGAGTGTTCTGAAAAGACAAAACTTGCTACAGGATCATAGGATAATTCATGTTGGAAGGGACCTCAGGAATTCCCCTAGTCTAAGTTCCTGCTCAAAGCAGCGTCAGCTGGGAGGTCTGACCAGGTTACTCAGGGTCTTATTCTGTCTGATCTTGAAAAACTCCAGGGATAGAAACTACATAATTTCAGTTTCCACCACCTGTGAGGAGGCAGTTACAGAACAGTGGACTGTAAGCTTTTGCTCTTTATTGCCGAGAAATAACATTAATTAGGATGTAAAATATCATAGGAGACTGTCTGAAACATGGATTAATCAATTCATAGGTTTCAATCAGTACTAACTTGGGACAAGTTAACTCCTCTCTTCCTTATTCCATTTATTTGATGCTGGTCCAACCTCCCCCCAACATTTTTAGTCATAGACATTTAATCTGTGTTAAAGATGCCTTTGGGAGGCGCTTACCTTCATTCAGATGAACTCTGATGACCTCATCAGGATTTTTTCTGCAAGTTCTTTGGCTGTTCCTGAACCAAAAATGACTTTTTGTCTGATTAGAAGAATGTAATGGTGAAATCAAACTTGGAGGCAGGAACTCAGGCAGCCACAGGCAAACATTAAAATGGCAGGATGTTGTAGGAGATAAATTGGCTTCAAGATCAATTTATGAGGTGGAGTCTAACGACCCTCAAGAGATGGCTGAGATTTTGCCAAAAACCGTTGAGTAGCAAGCTATTTGGAAGGTAGATTTTTCCAATCAGAGCTTAAAAAAAATCAGACAAGAAACTTTCACTAGGGACTGTCAGATATTCAGCTGAGTGCACAGCTGCTCAGCATTAGCGAATATGAGGAATACTTTATAGACTGTGTTAAGGTATCATGCTACAAACTGTTTCCACCAGTGCTGAGCATGCATTAAAAGTCACCGCACGTACCAGAATCTACTGCTGATTCTGAGCAGCAGCATTTGTGAAAGCTGACTAAAAGCAACAATGAGAATATCACCAGAACTTTCTGGGTGAAAGAAGCTGAGGTGCTGGGGAAGATGGTGACTTCAGGAATGCAAAGAACTGGGAGTGTAGAACTGGCTCTCAGCAGGAGCTTTGGCAACTTCAAGAATTTGTTTTATAGGTCAGTACAGTTTTAAAACTTCCGTGCTTAGCGGTTGATCACTGGTTTGTTTAGACAATGACTTCTGTAGGCTTCATTACCTTCTCCATACCACTCAGTACAGCAGTTTTGCACTCTCTGCATGGACACCGCGAGTCAAGTAAATTATACTTAAAATGGCAGATGCAAAATTTGCTCTCAACACCTGTCTTTGAAAGAGAATAATTATTGCCCACTGCAGACAGTATATCTGACTCCACGACCAATGTAATACTCAAAGCAAGCTATACAGATAGTCAACATGACGCAGACAGACGTATATCTATATGTATGTGAAAGAGAGGGAGAGATAAATACCAAAACTGACTTAATGAAATACATGTCTGAATACCTCCTCCTGGAATTGTGTATGTGTGGATTCTGGGGATCCAATTTCAAAAGCAGTATTTGCAGCTCAGGCTTCTTAGGCCAAAGAGCTAACAATGCAGCCATGCTCCTTATACATGGAAGATAAATATCTCAGTTTGCAAATTAGCAGATCATCTTCTATTCAATTTAAGCAGTAACAAATACATCTTCAGATTAAAAACCGAAAGCATAAAGAGGGGAAACTACAAATATATGATTCCTGCCCTTATATATGGACCCTGCTCTAAACAAAAGAAATTTCATTAAGAACAAATTAGGAATGGAAACAGAGCCCAGAACTTAAGTACCGTCTGGTAATCATTTTGTCTGAATACATAGTCTGTAATAGCTTTTCTTTGCCTCCACTGGGGACTCTGATAATGAAACTGCAGCTTAAACACATTCCTTTATTTTTCTGAAAAGAAGTATTTCTGTTCCATCAATACAGGAATTCTGATTCATACACCTCTGCCCAAAAGCAATCCCATCTTTTAGCTCCCATCTACTGTACAGCTGCTCTGGAAACTCCTGAATGGAAAACAGTCAGCAAATAAACATAAAGCTGGACTCTGACTCCACCTGTATGAAATGACAGGATTTACCACGTTCCTGTGACTATTCTACCAGTGGCCATGAGTCTACTAGGAGAGAGACTAAATGGAAAAACGTAGAGGACCAAAATTAATTTGGTACACATTTTTGATAAACACTACCACAGTTTGTGTTATTTTGTCTTCATTCCCCCTGTACAAATTTTCATCATTGCAGCTCTGCTGGCTCTGCTTTCATCAACGCAAAAAAAGAGCGGAACACTGTCATCTTTAGAAAGTTTGGTTCTTCCTTCTAATACATCTTTTGTTTTCCATCTCTTCTTATTTAGTACTTCAACTGTAGTATGATTTTTGGAATGAGAGGCGGTGCATAAAAGGTCATGTACTGCATAAAACCCACATTGTAAGGCAGCTGTACTGGTTCCAGATTCAATTGTAAAAGTCACTTTTGTTCTTACATGCTGCCACAGAGGGAAGCCCCACACACACAGCTTACCATGCTGGGCTGTATCTCTGAATGGTTCACAGTTACTGTTCCCCCTCCAACCACCGAGACTAAACCACTTGTTTTACAGGGAGGGTTCCACTGCATGACGAAGTCACTTCTGGGCTAAGTGCTAACCCGGGCCACAGTCCAGACCATTTAACACAGCTAATCACATAATCGGTTTCAAATTAAGGACAGGAGAGGTGAGATGAGGAATCCTAGTACTTGCATTGATCACTCAGTCAACACGTGACTTGCAGAACAAAGAAGTCCAGCTAGTCCTCATTTTAATTTGAACATATACAGTCCTTGACTCCTCTCAGGTTAAGTAGTTCTCTTCCAGATGTCCCACTGAATACGTGTAGCCAACCAATCTTTTCACAGATGAGTTAATACAGCTGCACAGAGAGTTACGAAGGCAATAAAACACAGTGAAATACCATATTGAGAACAAAGCTATAAGAGGATATTGGCAATTGCTGTTACTTAATATTTGCTGATTAAAACCTTCATGGCTTAGTTGACAGAACTAGATTGCCAAAAAGAAAAAGAACGGAAACATCTTAGAATAAAAGACAACAAAATCTGTCAGAAGAGTTAAAAACAGACAACATGCACATCCAAGCCAATGAATAGTTATTGACAAAGCACTGTTTGCATGCATGTTAGCAGTCACAGAGATCATATCTTGGCCTTTGTAGGTAACCAACCTGTTGCTGCCCTTCACTTCATCCAGCTCCTTCTGCAGTCTGGCAGTCTTCTCCTCTTCCTCCTGAAGTTTCCTCTTTACCACACGAAGCTCCTGTTGGGCTTCACACTTAATATCATTGGCTACAACCACTGCAGTCTGCAGATCAGCTTGAAAACGCCTCCACTCTTCTGTATCTTCCTAGAAAGAGCAATTAGAACCCCAAACTGTTTGATGTAAAAATGCACCTATTTGAGCTGAGCACTTAGTTACTGATCTCTCTTCCAGCGATCACAAGTGACCAGGATTTCACCAATTTCAAGATGATGCCGAGGTCAAACTAAATACTTGCCTCTCTACACAGTACCAATGGGATTGCCAAAGAAACTGATGCTAAGCTTTCCACTCCAATGCAAGAAGTTCAATCAAAGTTCTTCCCACAGCTATTGATCATTCAGATTTGTGATACAACTACAGGCACTGTTGCTGAAGAGCAGGAACAGCTGTTCCAAAGTAGCATTAAGTTCATAGGTAGAAAAGGCAAAAGTAACTTGCAAAGGATGTGTTATATTTTTCCTTCACAAGCAAAGAAGCAACCAGAAATGAGTGAAGAGAATGGAGAATGAAAGGATGTAGAAAGAGCTTTCTACAATTGTTCTAGAAAAATAAAACGCTTCTCTCAAATCCAGAAATACAATAAGAGCTCAGCTTAGCTTTGTCACGGAGTCTAAGCCTTACCTTCATTTGCTTAGTCAGAGCCTTCAGCTGCCTCTCTGTATCTTGTTTTTGTTCTTCCAGCTTCATTGCTTTACCTAGGAACAGTAAAAAAAGGGAAAAGATTATTAAACACATAAGGGCAAGGGTGAAAAGTGAAAATGGGAGGGCAAAGCAGCCTATTTGGTTTTGCTTCTAGTAATGCCAGTAAACAGACTGAACTGAACTAAGATACTCTGTCAGTGGATCAGGAATGGAATCAAGAGTAGATCTGTTGCTCAAACACCTCTGAAATAAATTATTATTTTGAGGCGTTAAACCAGTCGTTTACATTTACAGAATCACACGTGCGGGATCACTTCGTATACACGCCCCTTGAGCACTCGAGGTAGCCCTGGTAGGGACATGTGCCACTCATTCCACCAGGTGGCAGCTCCCCTTCCACAAGGCGACAGCAGCCTCGACTTTACACCTCTTAATACTGCTTTTCCCTAAAAGCTCTTTAAAAGGCCAATAAATCCAGTTTCTAGAAGGGGCAATACATTCTTTGCTGCAGGATAAGGTTTAGAGACTGTCTCTAATGGTTTAGAGACTGTCTCTAATAATATTTCTACAGTGCTAACTGTTAAAATAGTGACTTTTGTGTACGAACAGAAAGGATTGGCCAAAATTGGAATATTTCTAAAGTGAGGCCCTTGTCACATGTATCAAGACCTGCTGCCTCCTCCCTGTTGCAGCCGTAACTGAGCCCCCTGAGTAAGTTCACTTAAATCCTTTTTTCAGCTCCACCTACTTTCTAGGTCACTGATGAGCTGGTTATTGTGAAGTTTTATTGCACGATGTTGTTCCACCTGGTCCTCCAACTCGAAAATGGTCTCTTTCAGGTTCTTTATATCTGCTTCGTTCTCTGATGTTTTTTCCTGCAGCTTCTGGCTGGTTCTGGTCAGCTGCTCAGCCTGCCGGTCACACACCTCCTTCAGTTGACCACACTCATTCTCGGCCTGGAAGGAAGGAGAGAAAGCAGCAAGTCTGTCTTTATTTTTAAGAGATATCACTCATTAGAGATTTTACTGGGCACCTCACTGACTTAAGAATTGAATCCGTCTTCTAAGCATTGTATAAACTGAGTTCCAACACGAATGAGACAGTTTTGGGAAACATAGATGAGCTATGAACGTCAGTTTTCTTTCCTGGTAATAAAGATAATAAAACAAGATGCTACAAAGGAAATTAAATTGTCTATGTAATGACCATAATTCCAAACCAATCTCTGCAGGTAACGATCAGAGAGGAATTATATTCCTGGAAAGCTCCACATCTATGTATGTATTCCATTATGAGAGTGATATCACTGTCTTAGGGAGATGACGACGATCAGTTCATCCACGTTAACAATTTTGCTGCTTTTACCATGAGCGTTTTCAAAGGATTGTGAAAACATATGTAGTAGAGCTAGTTACTGCAGATAAGTACATTTCTGGATATAGGACATCTGGAATCACTGAAGGGGGAATCTGCTGCACTTCAGTTTGTTGGCTCAGGCCCACAGATCAATGCTTCCAGGTTTGGGGGGAGATCTCCGAGTAAGAACAAGCTATGGAAAAGCAAGGTGTAGGCTGCCAATTCAGTGAGCAGCACTGGCACAGCCTGACTGAAGGGCAGCCTTACAGAAGCCTGTGGTCTTGTTTGGGTGTCACAAATAGCCAATGATTTAAAACAGCTTAATTTGAGGGAAAGGAAGAGTAAAAAGGAGGAAATCTGTGGTTTCCAAACCAAGCAATAAAAGTTTGGTACAGAGTCTGAGCACTCAGCAGTTTTTCATTTATTCTTCATGAACTGCAGCCCCAGTAAGCACTTGGGAGCTTCCTCTAACAACTCCATTTGCTGTGGTCACCTATTTAAGCTGAAAGGCCATCTGGATTTTCTAAATCACTCAAGTCATGGAGGTGCTTTTTGGCAACGCTCTCTTCCTCTGCAACTAGCCAATTTTACCGTTCTTCTCATAATCCCTTCCCCATACAGGAAAGGCTGCACACACTATCACTCTTTCTGCAGTGGTGGGACATAATCACTGGCTTGTGCTTTATTAACGCTTGTTCTAGGACACCTCATGTTGCAGCTCTCTTCTGAACATCTGGGATCACACACAAAATACAAACAGTAACTGACTTAAGCTTGCTTGAAGCAAAGCTACGAACTACCAAATGAGGTAAAGAAAAATTATTCTAAAATAAAGCCTTTTTTCCCCATTACTTTACCTATCCCACAAGAGAATACTCCTCAGTTTTGTAAAAATATTTCAGTTATGAAAATAATCTCATCTGGAGCTTGACCACGCTTCATTAGTCATGTTGCTGTAAATGTCAGCTTCTCTGAGCATTAGCTCATGTCCTTGTGTTCTCATGACCAACGACACCTATAGTTCACTACTAATTAATCATGATCAGTTATTCAGAAATTAATATTTGCTGCTAACTACTCATGTCCTTCTCTCCATATGGATTGCCAAGTGATTTTCACTAATATTTGTTCGCATAATATCAAAGTAACTTTTTTATTGACCTGTTCTTAGCTCCAGTTTCAATAAACACAATTCTATTTATTGAAATAGTAAATTCTGCAGAAGATATTAGGGGAAATTAGTTTTGAATTAATGAACATGGCTACACTAACAGTTATTCCTGGGAAAATACACATATAGCAGCAGAAACAGAGATAATATCATACGATCCCAGCTTCCATTCGAAACTAATTTGTGCAACTTAAATCCCGGAAACTTATAATCAATGGCTCAATAACAGTCTAAAGACCAACAATTACCTATTTATGGAAGGACAGGTAAGCAACCATTATATTTTATAGCTGTTTCTGCTTTACCTTAGATAGCAGACCCTGAATGTGCTTGAGTTCACTGTTTGCCTTCAGCAGCTCTTGTTTAAGCTCAGTGCAAGTTGCTTCTAACTGGTCCTTTTCTGCATGGGCTACTTTCATCATCTCTTGCACCTCAGAGTTGTCAGTAGTACATCCCATCGCGTTGATTTCTGCGGCCTTTTGTTTCTCACTCTCTAACTGAGTTTTGAGAGAGCCATTCTCAATTTTTAGACCTTCTAAGGCAATTTTACAGTCCTCCAGAGTTTTAGTCGCTGTGCTGTTGCTCTGCTGTTCCACTTCCAGAAGTTTAAGCAGTTTCTCATTTTCCTCTCTCAGGCTTTTAATCACCTGCTGGGCATCTTGATGCTCCCTTTCTAAGCTTCGTAGGCTGCTGGTTAACTGTTGCTGAATGTTGAGCAGTTTCTCTCTTTCAAATTGTGCTTTTTCAAGAACTTCTGCACATTTCTGTTCCAGTTCAAGGACCTTCCCCTCCTGAGCTCTGCTTTCTTCATTCTTGGATCGCTCTTGGAGGAGAGTCATTAGCTTCTCATTTTCTTGGCTCAGCTGTTCTGCTCTATCTCTATGTTGACGAAAGGAAGTCTCCAGGAGAGCTTTCTCTTCCACTAGCTTCTCGTTTTCTGTTGTCAGCTCCTGCACCATTTGCTGTTGATCCGACAGCTCCTGCAAAGTGGCTTGTAACTCCTCTGCTGTGCTGTGGTGATTTTCCTCCATTTTTTGTATTCTCTCTGTAAGAGAGGCAACAGAAAGGTCACTAATATTGTTTGGGGAACTTCCTGTAGTGGAGCATTTGGAACCTTTGAAGTGGTTGCTGTTGGAGGATGTCGGCCTGGAAGGTACATCTGCTATGTGCTCAAAATCAGATGCATCAGGTGACAAGGAAGCTTTAGTTACATCACTGCTGGAAGAGCCCGAATTGCGCAGCACACCCCCATTCACATGCTGCCTGTGCTCATCCATTTCACCTCTCGACACATTTTTTGATGCGCTTCCAAAACTGGATTCTTGGGTAGTTGGGGTTGGGAGGCTGCTGTCACCTCCACTGCTCGTTGTTGTGTCTGAGAGGGGAGAGTTCTCTAGATAAAGCAATTTCTCTTTCAAAACACGATTTTCTTCTCCCAGGCTAGCAAGCTCTTTTTGAAAAGTCCTGTTTTTTTCTTGAAGGGTCCGTATTAATGGATCTATGTCAACAGGTGACACTGTTTCTGAATTTTGGTTGGAAGCACCCATTCCTTCAGCATTAAGTGACCCTTTCTCTTTGCATTTCTTCAGTTCACAACGGAGTTTGGTAATTTCAGAATCTTTCGTCTTTGCCTCTGCCAGGAGTTCTTTAACCTGAGATTCCAGAACAGCCTTGTCACCAGTTTCATTCTCTTGCTTGGACTTGCTAGTGGGGCGCACGTGTTTGGTGGGAGTCGGTGTACCAGAAGAGGTGGGGCTGGGTTGCGTTTTCCTAGTATTGGCTTGACCACGCAATACGGCTCTCTCTCTGGATACAGACGATGAGATTTCCCGGGGTGCAGGAATCCCTGTGCGCTTTGCAGCTGAAATTGTTCCTTGAAGAGAAAGGGGTGAGACAAATTGAGTTAGTTCATGAAGAAAACAAGTCACACACCAACAATACTAGAGCCTAGAGCAGTCTTGAAGAAAACACCTGAGTGTTTGAATAGGTTTAGTCATGACTGAGTGCATGGGTTCATGTTTCACAAAGGCTTGTATTATTTTGCATTTCTCCCTCTCCTACCCAGCGCAAAGGAACACAGCCTGCTGAACTTTTTCCCAGTGTAGTAATCTAATACGCAGATGCTGCAATACATGAACTGCAACCCCTAATACCGAGATGTTAATTATTTGGAAAGAAAAAATTAAAATTCTTTATGCTACTTTGTGAAATGCTGAATTTAAACCTATTAATTTCCGGGGAAAATTTCAGTTACTTAAGAAGACATACCATCTTTGAAAAAAACCATATTTTTATCACACATGAAACTAATGCATTTGCATTATGCTCCATTTATGGAGATCATCATAAATAGGTCTGAAACACTTATGCTGACTGCACTTTCAGTGAAATACAAAACTCTCTCCATACACTTCTAACACCAAGACAATTGTGTTGCTGTAGCTTCTTGCAGAGATGGACAAGAGATTTTTTTTCCATTTATAAATTCCCATCCTCTTACTGAAGAGCAAAAGGAGGTTAGAAAGTTGATGCTGTTCTGCTTGGTTTGGGGTTTTTTTTGAGGGGGGAGGTGGGGTGTCCAACCAACTTAATGGCAAAGCATTATGTGATTAAAAGGGAAATAAAGCTTCCAAGTTGCTGATCTTCATCTTTCGAAGCTGTCTTTTGGGATAAGGGCACATTGGTACTGAAGAAACAGTAAGAACCATTCTACCCACAACTGTATTACCAAGCTGCTTAAAAAAAAGGCAGCTCATTCAAAGGGGAGGTATTATATGCTACTAGAAGTGGCAACACTATGAATTTAAGAAATTCCTGTTTTCAGGACCTTACTTGGAAAAGCCCTACAGTACTGAGCCATAAAGTTTTGAATTACGGTAAAAAGAAGGGATATCGTCTGATGTAGCCACATAAACAGGATGCACAGGCCAGTTATGCAAACAGAAAGGGCTAGTGAGCCATTGTTTGCAATAAAAACAAGTTCCAGGAGGACTCTGGGGGAAAATCCTAGACTCAATTACATCTCCCCACGTTTGGGAGGCTCTCTTTGCTGATACACATACGCAACATCCACAGAGTGTCAAAGGGCAGTTAAAACCAAAGGGGGAGCAGACTCTCTACCTTACACAGCAAGCAACTTCATAACCCTCCCACAGCATTTTTCAGAGGAAATCTCGGTGCAGCGATGCACTGTCAGTAAAACGGGGTGGCGAAGGGTTAATATTAACACCACCCAGTTTGCTCAGCATCTCTTTTGAAGAATGCTCTAGGTTTATAAACCCCACACAAACAGGAGCCCCTCCTCCTCTCTCCCGAACAAACACACTCTGCTGCAGGCACAATAAACACCCGGGGACAAAGAGCAGCTGAAGAAAAGACCCCTGAACACAGAGGCCTGTGCTGGGAGGAGAGCACAGAAAGGGCTCTGTGATGGCAGGGGCACGATAAGGCCAGAGACAAAGGCTCCAGTGTTTATGGGAAGAGATAGCAGGGACAGTCTGGCCGGACAGTGAGCAGCCCACACAGCTTCATTTAGTCATCTACAGCTGGAGACGCCAACGTTAGCGAGGCAGCTCCAGGCTCCCCAGTGAAAAGCGCAACGCAAGCGGAGATGGGAGTTTTTCCGCTGCAACTCAAATGGCGGCTGGTGCAACTCCAGACCCGACAACTCATTTCGCTTGTCAGAGCCGAAGGCCCCTGGCTCCCTGCTCATCCCATTTCTTAACCCAAGGGCTCCCAACGGCCAAGACCTGGCACCCGTAAGCTACATTTCACACTGAGCTCGGCAGACATGCAAGGCTTTTAGTGGCGATGCAGCTAACACCATAAGATGAAGGACAAGAGGAAAACCGAATGGGCCGGTATTGCTGACTGGGCACTATTATATACGTTACAAAAAATAATGATACTATACACACCGGTACAAATTGCATGACACTGAGAAAACAATCTTTTCCTAAGAGAAACGTAGGACTTCTGGTAGCAATGCCAGTGTTCTTCTAATAGCCACCAGACAACAACTGCAACATGATCCTGAGCAATGGAAGGCGTATACACAAGGATAGCAATTAAGGATATTTAACTGGGATTATCCGTACTTCACCAGTTTGCCAACCAGTGCAGGCTCCGAGCTTACTCAACCTGTCCCATGTGTTTTGTAAGACTCCATGCTCTGCTGACTTGTTCTGTCATAAATCACAAAGTATTTGCTATCCATCAATAAACATTAACCAACCTGGTTTTTTCATGGCATAGAAGTGTTTATGTATTTTCCTCTCTCCACAACAGTGCTATGCAATACTAAAGAGCCACACAGAGCCCAGAAAATATGCATATGTATGTTGATTACAAAGCACCAAAGTAAGTATAAACACTACTTTAAAGCCTATTTTATGGGCGACTACCCCTCTGAATGACCTTGAAATTGAGCAGTGTGGCAGTTATAAATGGAACTGCCGGCCCCACAGCCCGAGGCACCCACCATGCAGGAACTGCATTTAGGGCTGTACAAGTCACCCTGGTGACCTGATTAGCTCAGCACCCCACACCGGTTATGGTCTATGGGAGATTCCAGACAGACATGTGCCTGCCAAGCTGCAGAACCCAATCCAGGGCTGATTTATGTTGCTGCTTAAAGTGGCTGGAATCACACAGAACTTCCCTTCCTAGAAAGTGCTGCTTGTTTTGAGCAGGGAAGAGAAAAAACAATCAGCCCTGCATCTCAAAGGAGGCATTCTGGAAAAAAACCCCAAACCTTTCTGTTTGGTTAAAATGGTACTATGGCACCTCATTCCTGTTTTCACGGTTCATCCACCCTGCCCAACCTGTTAGCTTACCCATCCTCTTGCCAGCTTTGAGCACAAGCTTTTTCCCCACTGTCCCACATATGCAAGCTCAGGCTACCTCTAACCAGCAGTATATTTCTCTTTCCCTTTGCACCATACCTAGCCTCACATTCTCCCAGTCTGATACCCACTCTGCTAATGCGCTCAGCTTGCGTTCCCCCACTTCAGAGGAACTGGGAATTACTCCTGAATTACTCCACTGAGAGTTGTTGCCTGAAAACCTGTTTTGCTCAGACTGAAGTCACCTCATCATCATGTTCTTCGTCTTGGTGCCCAGTAAGAAGTGGGGAGTTCTTAGATATATAATATCAGCCATACTATTCGGTGTGAGGGATTAACCTTAACATACAGAGAGAGCACTTATAATTTTCAAACTGCTTCAAAATTAACAGCTATTTAACTGAAATCCTCTGAAAGACATAATTGTTAACTCTATGATATAGGATGGGGAAGCAGAGAGAAATTAAATGCCTCACCCAAGGTCACAGTAAATCAGTACGGATTAGGACCCTGGAGCTCCTGGCTGGCGACCTGCTGTGCAGCTTTATTGTTTGCACCACTTTCTGCCAGGGAATACTCACTGACTTTCCGCTGGTGTCAGAAACAATGCGGGACTTTAATGAGATAAAAGTTGACCCCTTATGATGATCTTTAGCCATTTTAATCCCATTTTCAGCACAGCTACATGGTTTTCCACAGAAGGACGGATCAGGATTACTCTCCAGTTTTTCCACATAATGATCTATTTTTGATCTAAGCTCTCAGCACCTGCCACATCAGCTCCCACAGGGGCATCCACAACCAGAAGGAAATGGACTATGGAATGGAGAAAACCATTTCCCAATCCCCCAAGGTGGAACACGTAGGACTGCTGTTCAGAAGTGAAGTCCATGCAGTACGGCTAATGTAATTACAGTGCCAGCAGGGTAAGGGCGAGTAGGTGGCAAACATTTTGCCATAGTCACAGGGGGGACACGCATGACATTTTGGGATGAAGATTCAGTAAGTTTACCTGCCTTCACACTCCGTGTGCTCTGAGATAGCACATTGTCACTGTCATCCCAGTAAAGTACTAGCCTTGAAGTTGCATTTATTTTACTTGACTCAAGTATAATCAACAGTTCAAATACCTGCTTCTCCAATCCCAGAGCAGAGGAAGAATCTCAGTACAGAGGTGACTTCATTTGACCACAGAACCACCTTTGGAAATGTTCTAATTTATGCCTTGAATCTATTTTCTGGAACTGAAGTCAATACAAGATTATTTGCCTCTGGCCTTTGTACCATTTGTGTCCTACAACCTGCCCTTTTCTTAATCCTTCCCTCCATCAACGTATTAATAACACAAAGGTTAATGCCATGGGCTTCTGCTGTTCCAGGGACTGAATTAACAGGGAATGTTCCATTTTGTACTTTCTTCCTAAATTTTAATCCTGCCAACTCCTAAGCTAAGAACAACAAAGCCACATTTTGTTCAACATATTTAAAAATCCACGTCAGCAATTCATTCTTCCATAGTTTAGGTAGGTACTAAGTCTCCTGCATGTAGAGTTCATCTATGTAATTTAAGCATGCTGCTCACTGATTCATTTCAGAAAGCATTTCAGTCATGTAAGACTAAAACATGAAGACAGATGCATCTTGGGTGTGATGTTTTTAAACAATGGATACCTTATTTGAATTGCAAGGGCAGGATAACAAGAAATAAAAGCAAGCTATTCATAGCACTCTGCAATGTTAAAGTCATACATTTCAGAAAGGCAAACTGTTGCCTGCAGACAAGTTTGTGCTCTGATGATTGTCTGCTGCTCTAGGACAACTGTCACATCTATCTCCTTCCAGCTCCTGCATTTGCAACAGACCAGCTATTTCACTGTCTTGTGTCTCTTTGCCATCCCTCCCACCTCAAAAAGGGATAGCGAAACAAAAGAGATAGGAACAAGAAATTATGGGCTAGCTCATAACCTCCCTGCCAACAGAAGACTCTGATTCTTCCGTTGTTCTGGAATTCTGTTCCAATGTGCTAAGATATTTTAATACTTTTTGCCATCTGAACTGAACTCCCAAGCCTCAGATAGAAAAGTAATTCCTGCGATACCTTGAGGGACATGTTAGTATAGATCAAGCGGGCTGAAAGCATTTAGCAGAATGGCTAAGCAAGCAGAATACTATTAACAGGCCATACTTGTACAGCAAATAAAAAGAGTTATTAAACATCCCATACAATTTTACTGTGCTCTATCACATGTGGTTTAGCTGAAATAGGTCCTTCTTAACAGTTTCGGTTTTTAGCTTATCCTCTGGCTGTGACTTTGGTAGATCCTGGAATCAGCATGGCTGCACTTGCTCAGGCTTTGCCAAGATCTTGCTGAGGATCCACACCAGCGTTGGTAACACACAGCAACAGACAGGTAACGCAGCCATGTACTTGTATGTGCTCAGTCTTGCCTGTGTGAGGCCCTATCACTATTTTTAGCCAACTTGGAGTTTCTTAAGCAAAACAAATCTGGGTCACAGATGTACCTTAATTCCACCTGGTTTGTGACACCTAGCGTAGGAAGCCAAAACACAAATGCCTAGTGCCATTTCAGATGCCCTTTAGGTATATTTAAAATACCTTTACTGAGGTGAAAGATTTGACAGTAGCTACGGGAAACCTGTCCTCTGCTTGAGAGGCAGACAGAGAGCAACTGGGATGCCTGAAGACATCTAGAATGGCACTAGACATTGAAATGAACAGTCAGACTTTCACAACAGATTTACAAGCTGGTGTTACAAGGCAGGTAATAGCAGCTTTTATGTGCCATTTTCAGAATGACTCCAGTACTTAAGTACCACTTAGGTGACTTCCAGCCACACAATGAACAACTTAGCACAATGCATTAATATGTGACTTCATGACATTGTTGATCTGAATTTAGTCACAGCCAAATCAGAAAAGATGGTATTAGCTAGGAGCCATTGCATCCTCTGTTGATTCTCTACAATAAAGTAGTATGCTACAGGGAACCTAGACTTATTTTCCGTCTTCTTTTGTTAATCCAGAGTAAAGTTTTTAAGAACATAATTACCTTGGCACTTAAAATCCATTTTCCAGAAGTGGCTAAACCACTACGAGCTCAAAGCTTAACTGAAAGCCCAGGGGACTTGGCAGATCACTTTCACCCTGCTCCAGCATTGCTCCTGAGATTGATACTGAGACTGATTAAGAGTGAACTAGGAATGTCCTTTGGGAAATAATGACTATACAGCACAGATGAGGGATTGGTGTATATTTGACTCTTTTAAAGCACTTTTTCATTAAAAGATTTCAGAGTTTTGCATGTACATTTACTTCATTGAAATGCCCTATTTTTCCCCGCCCTTTTTTCCTTTGTTTAAGCAAATGAAACTGTTAAAAAACAACTTCTCTGCTAACCATAGATCTTCTGATATCCTAATTAACAGGAAACGCATTGACACATTTCATGGTGGCATGACAAAAAGCAAACATAACTGCTGAAAAGTAGAGCAGTACAACCGGTGCTGCTGTGCTCTTTCATACAGTAACCTACACGCGCGCAAAATCCTTATACATGTTCTGCCACATCATTTAATGCTCCTATCTTTAAAACCTCTGGCATGCTAACAGTAAGACAGCTTGATAACCAACAGTGAACGGATGCACAGACTCAATCAACTCATGAAGAAGATCTGAATCAGTTTTAAGTGCTTATTGGGGGTTAGACCAAGAGCAGGACTGGATGTAGACGGCCAGATTTTCAGACATGTAGGTGCCAAGAGATACATATCAGCACGTACTGTTATTTTCAAAACTGCTTAAGTTGTTTAGAATTTCTTATCTGAGAGCAAAATGTCTAAAACTTCTGGTCCATATCAGCTTAGGTAAAAGTCAGGATAAAGAATGACACTATTATACTGTGACAAACTAATACAGCTTGATCTGCGTGATACACAAAGGGAATGAGTTGAACGGGTTAGCTATCAGCATTTTTCACTGACCAGTGTTGGACACTCCTTTGGATAATCCTCAACAACTCGGAAGAACATACCCATTTTCCATTTCTTTTAGGGTTGCCCTGCAGAAAGGCAATGCTACCTGGTCTTTCTGCAACAGCGAACAAAGCCAACCTAGGCTTGGCCAACAGTGGTTCTCCTGAATTAGTCTGTTTGCAGAGTATTAGTCAGAGCCAACACCTTTACAGGTCAGCAACTCTTTAGGAAGGTTCACTTGGACTCCACCTAGCTTTAAAAAAGACAAGGAGAGGGCTGAAGAACAACAAAGGTGGTTTTGATAATCTGACACTAATTATATAGAAGCATCTATGTAGTCTCAAGTAAGACCTTCTGCTAAGCAAACATTGAGGCTAAAAAGTAATTACAATGTGAACTCTTTTTTCTGAAGAATTTTGATGGACTGTCTGGACTGCCTGATTACATTCCCAGCGTAACAGGTACAATACACAACAGGAAGAAAAAGAAAAAAACTTAATGCAAAGACTTTCATCTATGTAATCATTGTGGACAGTGTAGGGAAGCAACTTGGGTACTGGTATTTGACACAGAGGAAGACAGGAAGAGACCAAAGAGAAATAAAAATTATATTAAAAAGTATTAGGGAACAACACATAACCTGTATTTGAAAAGTTACACTACCAGAAGCTCAAAAAAAAAAAAAAAAGAAAGCAGCAATAAGCATCTGGATCTCGGCAATTCCTAATTTAAGACCACAAAGACCACTGGCATTAGAGCTGAAGACTTTGTAAAGGTTGGCTTATTTTTTGTTTTAATTAGAAGATATGAGTCTAGAGATCCAGAGTGCAAGAAGCACACGAGAAAAGGCACTATTTTGGTAATTCAAAGACTACGTCATGACAAGATTACTTGTCAATTTAAATGTGCAGATGAACTACGGGTAGGACATTCTTTTGAAGGGTGGCCGCTAGAAGAGACTCACGGTAGGAGACTCCCATGGTAGGAATGTAACCCAATAGGAAAGTCGACCTTATATTTGAAACATCATTTAGTTCAAGTTTTAGCATCTAAACCAAGCAAAATTGTACAAATGTACTGTCCAGTACTCTTAGAATCCACAAAGGCCCTATTTACACTGCCTCCTTCTGTAAGTTATATAGCGTTTTTAGAAAAGGTACCTAGGGAACCTCTGCTGCATAATTAAGGAATTTCTTACAGATCAGAAATATTTTATTTCCAGCTTGTTGGATTCACCCTGATCAATAACTGTCATCTTGTTCCTTCTTACGTAGAGAGTCACATTTAACTCTTCCAAAGAAGTGGTAAAATGCAAATAGAAAGTCAGCTCTTCTCAGCATCTGATGGTTCCAAGCTCTTCGCACAGCCACAAGAACTGAAGCTCAAGCTCGCATTGTCACAGCTCAATGCCATTACAGTGGAAACAAGGCTGCATTCAGAAGGTAGATGAGATGAGATCTGATCAAAATACTGTTCACAAAGTCTCATTGTGAATTTCAGCCAACTTTTTCCTCTTTACAATTCACATACAGTTCCTCTCTGAATAACAGGAGTAGTTAAAATCTCTTTACCCTGAGAGACATGCCAGTGTCTATACAAAAGACCCTCTCTGAACATTTCTTACACTATTTAGTTAGGCTTTCTGAAGGTTTGAAATAAAAATGAAAATGGAATGAAAACTCAAGCTTGGATATGCCTGTCTTGGATATATACAGTTTTGTACCCAGCACAAAACCAGTGCAGGTTGTACTTGTAAGAGGGAACTTTTGCTCAGAAGTATAAGGACTAAAGATACACCCGTGAAGTACATTGGCAAAACCAACCAGAGGCAAGAACTGTGCTAAGGATATGTATCCTTAGGTAGCGTGCCCAGTCTTTGCTTTCACAAATACAAATTTCCCTTTCAAATCTGCTCATGAGTTAAGAGGCATCTAAAAAGCTTCGCTTGGTGCCATAAGCCTCTGGCACCAAGAGAATCATGAGGGTACCACTGCGTTCACCTCTGAAATGAGGGATACAAAACCCCATGGAATAACCAAACAATGAATATCATCTCTGCCAGCATGGGGGCAGGTTACAAGTGTAATTGCAATCCACCACTGCGCTGCTTTGGATTTCTAGAGTACCCAGCAACCTGGCATAACAAACATTGAGACATCCAAAGCAAATGGTCTAGCAAATGTTCAGAGAAACTCTATATCATACACTTACTGGAATGTCCCCCCGGTAAACTCAAGCCTACTTTTTTGGGAACCGTTAATACCAGAGGGCCTGCCAAAAACTTCAGTCGCCTGCTAACTATACCCCTTGCCTACCCCCCAAAAAGAATGACTAAAACTTTCTGTATGTAGCATTATCCCAAAATATCATCTGGTGGAATTTACAGAAATACAGAGTTATTTTTTTTAGAATACCAACATTGAGTGTTTTGAGAAGATGAGGAAACTAAAAAGCAAACAAACAAAAAAAACCAACCCTAAATCTAACCATGAAAATTCAGTTCATAGTGGTCCTCATGGAGCAGCAAGTAGATACATTCCTCCATGTACAGTGCGTATACAATGGCTCTGTCACAACTGAATGTTACCATCTGATCTGTGGCTGCAAGTTAATGAAGAAGAGTTACCTAAAACCTCCTGATACAGGAACCCGATAGCAGAGAAAAGCAAAAAGAACCCTGCTCTGTCCAGACAAGTCAGGTGCTGTGAATCACTCCTCGAAGCTACCAAAATCTACCTGAAATCACATCTGTAAGCACAAAGGGTAACCAAAAAGCAGTTTAAGTGGGGGAATGTTTAATATCAACATCTTCACAGTTAGAAAGATAATTTATTCAACCTGCTTATTTAACTTTTCATGAGGCCACACTGTGAACTGATTCAGGGAACTGATTTGGCTATAAAAATATCTGCATGTTTTCCCCCTCCTTTCCCTTTCTTTGTTAAAGGCAGATCCTGATTTAATTCACTGTCCTTCCCATAAACACTTCAGCTTGTACCACTGAGGGAGCAGAGAGCCGCCACGGAGGAACGGAGCAGCAGAAAATGCCTTTACAAAGCACTCAACAGCAGTGTTGTGTATTAGGAAACCATGACCTGAACCCTCCAGTTCAGGAATGCTGCCCCACACTTGGCCAAAAGGCCAGGGCTGACAGAGCCAAGATAACTTCTTTCCTCATGAATTCTCAAACCCTGCTAATCCAGACAGAGTAGGGGAAAAAAGGGATCAAAAATGGAAACATGAAAGGATGTTCCTCCTCCTCCCCTAAAACAGAGGAAAAAACTTAAGAGCTAGAGGCCTTTTTTTTTTTTCATTATTTGCTTAATAACCAGTATGCATTGCATTGGTATTACAACTGTCTTTTGTTTACTCAAATGTGATGACCACATAATAAACCCAGTTTTATTGTCATTTCCAGCCTGCTTCAGTGAGGGGGTGGGGAAAGGACTGCAATTGAGTTTCCACAGCTCATCCAGAGCTTTAACTCTGCCTAGCATAGTGATAAGGGATCCAGCTAGCATTGTCCTGAATAGCTGACACTAGGAACTGGGCTGAAATCATTAAAACTATCACCACAGGATGAGACGCATCAAAAGAAATGAGACAGAAGGGGAGAGAGGAAGAAATCTCATAACATAATGAGATGTTTATCTATAAAAAGTTGCCCACTTAAAAGCAGGAAGAGCTTCAACTCCTTGGTAAAAAAAAAAAAAAAAGAGAGCTTTTAATTAGAAGATCAGTCAAAGATTTTCCACAGTCAAGCAGGCTCAAAGAAACTATGTGTGGAGGAGGCTGAGAGTAATTTCTAACATGATTAGTCCATTCTTCAAACCCAACAAGGCTTTATGAAAGCAGCATTTCTCAAGATCTAGAAGATAGGGATTGTGGAAATATCCTCAGTCCCACAGAGAGCACCGTCTCTTCCTTCTAATGCCTCCATCCTCACCAGCTTTTGCTCAGGAAAACCCTCGAGAAATGCTATCAGAGTTTTGTGCCTCCCACCTTGGGGCAAGAGAGATCATAAGCCTAGGACTGATGGATAGTCAAATGGATACGCAGCTTCAGGTTATGCAAAGTTACTGCCATGTACTTTTGGAGACCTGGAAACATAACATGAAATATTTCTGTACGTTGCTTTAGCCAGCCGAAAAATGGCTGTCTTCTGCACACAACCTTCCATTATACAAAGGTTTAAAACCTTTGAAGATTTAAATAAGTTGCACCACGTTTCTAGAGCTCTCCTTCCATTCAAGGAATGATATTTGCAGATGGGGAAGGATATTACACCACTGCCTTATCCCTTTCCAGCATTATGGCTGACTTTACGTGCTCTTGGGAACAAGACTTAGACTGACTTCTGTTTGGTCAAATAGTTTTTTTTATGCTTTTATTATTGTTTTCTGAGAAAACAGGATTTTTACAATTCACCCTTGAACAGGTAAAATTATACTTTTTTCTCTACAGGCTGCAATTTATCAACTATTTTAGCATGTCGCAGATAGGCAAACACCAGGGCTATTGCACGCGGCGAGCTGGTGCCGTGAGCTTTCTCCAAGCAGAGGATACTAATCCCTGCAACGACTGATATTCGTGGAAACTCAGTTTCATCCCCACTTACCAGCTGTTAGTTGTGATTAATGGACCTTACTGCTGAGCTGGTTCTGTTCTGCGCAAGCACAGGAAATTACCTCTGCTTTATTTCAGGAATCATAGGTGTTTTTGGCTGAGAGTAAATATTCAGATATACTTTTGAAGGTCCTTCTCTTCCCTGTCTTGCACAGAACTAGGTTCCTGCCAACAAATTTATCATTATCCACACCCTTGTAGAAACAACCCCCACAGAAGTGATTTTATGAGGGACAATTACATGATATTATAAGTATTTCTACATCTTCAGTATAACTGCTGCAGTGTCAAAATGCAAGAGACTTTTAGGGTGTGAAAAATAAAAAATAATATCCTCCAGATGCAAGGAAGAAACCACCTTTGGATTGTACTTTGTTCATGTCAATTAAAACAGCTTCCTACACTTAGTACAGGATTTCTCCAGTCAGTTGGACTGGTCAAAGACAGTTCAAACAGTGATGATCAGGAAGAAAAATACACTCCATTTCTTCCTTTTTCCCTACCATTTCAAAAGTATTACCTTGGTGTGTTCACATTTGCTTTACATACTCCTATTGAAACAGACATGTATTAAGATGCTTTTGCACAAACATATCTAAAGAAAACCATTAAGGTAAAAGCCAAAATGACCTTTTACATCTAAAAGGTAAACAGGTCAAAATTAAAAGGCTGTAAGAAAAAGTCATACGGCCTTACAGGTTTTTCTGCTGAATTCAAGAATCACTGCAATGTCCTGAAGCAGAAGCTGTGTAGAAAGACAGTGTCCTCAAAGATTAAGAATTTGCTCAATAACTATTTTGTCTTGTTTTGAAGTAACCTTTATATTTTCAGATACCATCCTATTTAGAAATGGAACAGATCACTGAAAGCAACCAAAACATAACTAATTACCATTCATCAGATTATGCTGAATATCAGTCACCAGTTCATGGCAAAGAAATGCAAAAGAAAGTTTACAGTTCAGTAGGGGAAGAAAGAAGAGTCAGCCAACGTAAGTACAATACGTCAAATGACTAACTGCACCCTGTCCCTAAAGCCACTTTCCATACATCAATAAATATGACTTTACTGAAGTTACTGGTAAAATTCTTACTTCCTTCAGTAGTGTTCCACTTTCACTGATAATTTTTAACAGTTAGCACCAAGGCATCCATCAGGAGAAGAATGAGAGGAACAGAACTTTGCTCACAGGACATGAACATATTTACTTAGTCCCTAAAATTTTTCCTAAGCAATTGAACAAATTCCAATCAAGACACAAAAGCTACACAGTTCTTTCATCTTTGTAACAAACATCCCCTATGCATACTCAGAACTGGACCCTGCAAACTCATGGTAGCCTTACATTTTCTCAAGGGTGTATTTTTCCAGTCATCAAAATCAAATTTGCTTTACATTTAAGTTTTGCTGTTGATAAAAATATAGAACTTGTTAGTTGTGTGCTTCACAGACTGATTAAAAGGGCAGAAAACTGCAGTACTGATGTAATTCTATAGCCTGAGAGAACTGCCTGATGAGCACAGATCATACAAGGACAGAGTACTCTGCCTCAGAACATGCAATCCATATCTATTGATGCTTATGGAAAAACATTACTGCTCCATGAAATATAATAGATGGAACACTTCAAAAGAGATCTGTGAATATGTTTACTTTGGATTATAGGAAGAAAAAAGTCGATGCATGGAGATTCTAGCAGTGTCTATTACCGTCAGAGATCCTCAGTTTTATATCATCTTAAATCATCATGTTCAAATTGTATAGGAAAGTACCCCAAAATAATGAAAGTATCAAAGATTTGTCAACCTGTTAGTGGCAGTCTGTGACAATCACAGAAAAATCAAATTAAGTCCTCTTGAAGCAATACAGTGTCAATTAAATCAGAGAAGTACTTTGCTTCAGTTTTACAGTTTCATGTTGTTCTGAAAGGTACATTCCCTGTGGAAGTCAGGAGATTTTTATGAAGAGCAGATAAGTAAAATAGAGGAGGAATTGAAGAGAGGAAAAATAAATTATTTTGCCAAAATACTAGTAGAAGCTCCAAAATACAGGACTGCTATCGGAACAAACTTGTGAATACCTCCAGGGCTCTGGCAGGTTTCAGTGGGGAGACCAACATGCAATACTTGCTCAAATTTCTTTGGCTAGCTTGATAACTTTAAGATCTTGAGGAGCCAAATATAACCCAAACAAAAAGAAGCAAGCTTTACTTTTTCTCCAAGGCCAGCGTTATTCCCTCCTCCTTTCACCTTTTCCCTCATTCAAGTAATTTAATACTGTGTCAGAATCAACACACAATCACAACTATCCACCGGCTGTTCCCTTACCACTCTGCCACTGTCAAGTCAATTGCAGCACACTAACTAAACTAATAAAACAATCTTCAAGAAAATTAGCTTTTACATTACTATTACACTAGATCTACTGTTCATAGATCCTAAAACACCGCTGGCACTGGGGCAAAAGCATAGTATGCAGAGCTCTAATCATAGAACAAGCTCTTGCTGACCAGCTCATTCAGTAAGATTCCCAGAAGCTCCCTGCCTTCATCCAAGAATGGCTTTAATTTTCATCAACAAAACAATCTAACACAAAACAAAACTCATAAACCACATCCTGCTGCCTGCCATGCCCTAAAAGCTTTTCTTTTAAAAGTTTTGGTCCTGCCCACAGAGAAAGTATTCCCACTCAGCACATCCTCCCAGCCAATGCTGAAAACTGTTGTAAAGGCCCTTGCCTTAGCGTAGGAGAACTTACTGATCTCTTCCATTAATTTAGCATTCATTGGCCTCTCATCTTGAGATCAGGGGACCTCAGATTATCACTTAACTCTGTCTCAAACAGACAGTTTCAGAGGCAGCAAGTTAGTCATACTCATGACTAAATTCCTCTAAGAGGCCAGTCCAAACTGTGACATCGCCTCTTGGATGTACTCATTGCACTGGCCTGCAGAGCAGAAAAGACTAGCGCCATTTGACATATGTTTGTCAGTAATTCTGAAATAATTTAATAATGTCGGTCCAGTCAAGTCACATCACAAGAATAATCAACAGAGCTGGCCCTAACTGGCCTTGGAAGAGAAGTTTAAGTCAAGTAAAAATTACCCTCCAGGGGAAAATAAATTTCTTCAATACCAGTTTAACCAGCAGCGTGTTACTACTCTGAAGAACAAGAGTATTTGTAAAACCCCAATGCGAGAATGACTCGTGGGGGGAAGAGGTGACTAAGGAATTAAACTATCCACTGGAGAGCAAGTTGTGGTTTGTTGGCTCCACTGGGAACAAAAGGTCTACGGCTCGCTGCCCGAGCTCGAAGAGGACATGACTTGCTGTCGGTATTTCCATGAAAGCTGTTATGTGATTCATTAGCTTTGCTGGTCCCTCTCTCCTCCCTCCCTTCCCCCCACACCATCATTAAACTCATCTGTTCTCTTGAGCTCTTGCTTGGCAGAAATGGCGTGCTGACATATAACAGACTTAAAATGAATGGCTCCCACGTTTAGAAGAAAGGAGAAAGGAAGAGAAGCAGATGAGAGAAACTAAAGAGAGGACCCAGAAAAGACCTGACTACACAACCCAAAAAAAGAAAAACAGAAATCACAAGAAGTAATATATTTTTACAATACCTTTTATCTTGAATGTCTCTGTATTTTACAAACTATATCCCCTACACTAAAGAACCCCTTCCTCAAACATAAAACGAAGCCACCCCTAGGCCAGGACAAAACAGACATGAGAAAACAGCTCAATACTGGCTTAGTGTGCGCACTGACATTGGATATTGTCATCCAAGCCATGTAAGCATGTTTTACAAATAAGCACAGTCCCAAAAAAAAAGTCTAACCCTTGGATAACCCCACCCGTCACCTTGTTCCAACTAGAGAAGTTAACATTTCCCATTCAACTGCTTCTTTCAAGAAAGCTTTTGTATGTGTTGAGTCATTTTTTCCACCTCTTCCCGAAGATATTAATCATCACATCACCTGCAGATGTTTAGAGGATAAACAAAACCCCACCGTCACCGTGTCAACCCATGTCAAAGAATCTTAGCACTCCTGTTCAGAAATACAGGCTGCCTCACTGTTTCCAAAGCAAACTAGTGTTTGAAAGGCTTCTTCTCTCACTAAATACTGGAGCACTGGACAACACTGTATTCTTCCACACAACTCCCATGAAATGTTCCCACTATTTCACAGGTGCTCTGGCCTGTGTTTGTACGTACTAATGGTTCCTTTAGCCTGAGGCAGCCAGCCTCAGAAGCAGAAAAAGAACTACTGACAAACTGCAGCAACATTCACTATTGTTTTACATCCTCTTTCTGTACTACCCTATCGGTGTTTTCATCCTAAAACCTCCACATGCTTTATAAATATGAATATTGAGAGCACCCAGGTATAGCAGGAAAAGCCACGCTTACCCACTTCGCAAGTAGGAGAGTTTTGGCAAACAAGTGACACAAACTTGTGTCACACACCACAAACATTCTTACAAACGATTGTAAATATGGTTTAAAACAAGTTTTAAATTAGAAGTCAGGAAAAGCCTGTAGAACCTAACATTATTACAAGCAATCTCTTCAAATGCTTTTTAGACACTTTTATACTCTTGGCAACATGTAGATTAACTTAAAAAGAGGTCATATTGAGCTGTTAGAGAGTCTTGTAAATCTTCTGTTCAAAACATAGCCAACTAGACACCAGAAGTGGATTACTTTGCAAGAAAGACGCAACATAGGATGTCTTCCCTTTCTGTCTTCACTTCTCCACAATCCCTTCCCCTCAGCTAGCTACATGTCTTTCAGATTCCCCTGTACTAACGTGTTGTCTTCAAACTGCTCAGTTTGGGGGCAATGATTTCCTTCCTGTTCCTTGGCAGCACTGGCCAGCCCACCCAGAACTCTGGGTTATCATAGCTGTATTTATATCCCAAAACTTGATTGTTAGCTGTAGCGTCAGGATCACTCACATGGGCACTGTCAGACTCCAAAAGTGTAACTTCTGGGACTTGTATTATTTTATTTAGTCTTGAAACTAAAATGTATCTTTATCACAGAACTGTATCCTTGTTAGGTAAAAGCTATGCATCCCTATTAGCACTCAGCAGGAAAATCCGTTAAAGTATTTAGTGGTCTCTTAAGTATATGAAAATAAGTATTTTACTCTAGGTTATGACTTTAGGATCAGATTTTTAAAGACTTCAGTGTTCAGGTCAAGATTTGATTGTTTGTAGTCAAAGCTGGAACATGAACTAGATCAACAGAGGCCCATTTCTGGGTTTTGTTTCGGTTATTCCAGAAGGACCAACCTTAGACTACCACAGCTATTCAAGATGTAGGAGATGTAGGTATTCTTGAACAAGAGTTGAATTAAGTTCATCCAAGCAGAAACGAAGCCCAATGCAGGTACTTCCATATATCACAGTCTAACATGAAAAAAGTTCTCTCATCCTAATTGTCAAAAATTAACACAAACTCTGGTGCAGGTGTCTTTACATTATCCTCTGACTTCCAAAGCCAGAGTTCTTGCACTCAACAAGGAATACGTTGTCAGAATTTATTCTGTCAGCAGTGATGTTCCTGAAACTTTTTTCTCGATTAAACAGAGTTTTGAGCATGTAGTTTTTCAGTCATATCCATACCTTACCAACAGTGAGGACATATTAAAACAAGACTTAGTACAGCCTAACATTTAAAAACTGAGAAGAGTTTTAAAACTGTTTAGGTGCATCAGAAGTATAAGCAGCATAACCCTTTCCCCTTCAATAAAAAAATAAAATAAATCACCGGACAAGAGAAAACAAAGGATGAAAGAGATTTTTCAAAACCCACAGGGGGTCTGCACGCTCATTTATCATCAATGTTAATAGCAATAAACTGTTCAAATCCCACCACTAGCCCTGCAAAATCACAGTCAGTTTTCTCTAACCCTGAGCAGAAGTTAGCAGTGTGCCTCCCCATGTCTTTATCCATCTCTCCCTTAGTTTATCATCAGTATTATCCCTCCTCAAATGACAGTAACATGTTTAGTTCCAGCAAGACTTCTATAGCTGGCAGTGGAGTGATTCCGGGGCCTGGGGATGTAGGCAGCCATACTTTCCAGCCTAAAGTTTAACTTTCCCTTAGGGCAGCATTTCTTCTGGTGACTGGATACTGGCAGCTTTTGTGTTCTTCATTAGCCTGCTGATTAACATACTGCTAGAGAGTTCTCCACTACACCTAACTGCTGTTCCAGCACTCACTGGCAGATCTATTGTGAGAGATCCTAGAGCAGCAATGCAGCATTGTCCGCCTCTTGCTTTTCTTCACAATACGAGAGATCAGGTACATATGCATTTGCTTTTAAAACAATAGCTACTCATCTAACTCGAAGTTACAAAGAAACCCTGATCAAGTGATAACAACTTTAATGGAATTTTTGTGAATGAAATTCCCATGGCAACAGTAAGAAACAGAGTGCCAGGAAATACGACCTACTCCAGTTTTCTGTATGGTAGAGGGTTCTAAGCTCGAACAAAAACTAAGAAATAAATATCAGAAATCAGCAGGCCGACTGTTTTTTCCTCATTTGGCATTTGAGAAACAAGCTAAATAAATCAAAAGGCAACCAACATAGTACTGCGGCATCAGAAACAAATTACTAGCCTTCCCAGTGTACAGTATAGAGGTTTGGCACAAAGGGAATTAGATCTACCTGATACTAGCTCTTGGCTTTCTATAAAGTCTGCTACTGATTAACATGCAAAGCACTACATTTCTGAAAGGACAATGGTGGGAAGACCTTCCACAAAGCCATCATCTTAAATTCTAAGGCCTGGAAAATTTCAGGCCTCAGGCCACGAACAATGGTAAAGGCTAACACAGCCAAGCTGCAGATCCTGACAAGTTGCATGTACAGCACTAGATAAGCTTTGTAACTTTTCAGCTGCATCACGCAGACTATGTAAAATAATATGTCAGGCATTAAGGTCCCTCCCTTGTAGGCATTCTGTTCCAATCAAAGGATTTCTTTCAGAAAAGCGTCCCTAAGGACGGTGCTGCGATCTCAGGTACCGAGCAGTAACAAATACCATTTACAAGGCAGAAGGTAAACAACGGTAATTTCTTTCGCAGGCTCGATGCCACCAGCATTAGCTGTGACAACAGCCTCTGTTTCCGCTCAGTGGGACACTGCGGTGAAACCCCCCCGAGAACAAACCCCCATTCCCTGCAGGAACAGCCCCGAAAGCCGCAGGCAGCAGCCCCGACATTCCGCTCGGTCCGTACAGACCTTGATCGTGCTCCTCCACTCGCCCGGGCTGGTTGCCCATCTTCGGTCACTCGCCCGGCTCTTCCCCGAGCTCCCCTAGAAGCCCGGCGCCCCGCTCATGCTCGGTGGCGGAGGCGGACCTGCCTCTATCTGCTTTTAACGTCTACGCTTCAGCCAACTTAAAAAGGGAAGAAAAAAAAAAAAAGAAAAG
>VYZM01016424.1:363163-414413 GCA_013398915.1 Dromas ardeola | reverse complement strand
AAAAGGGAAAAAAAAAAAAAAAAAAAAAAAAAAAGAGTCAGCTCCTTCCTAGTTCCTGGCACCAGGAACCGAGCCCGCTGCTCATGCTGAAGCAGCTGTGGCTCTCCCTCCTACCTCATTACAATATTATGCACTGGAAGGCCGGCCTGTGCAGTTAATTAGCTGCCTGACTGCTGGAATAAAAGGAGGGGGGAGAAAGAGAGGCAGAGAAAGAGCCAGCGAGCTCTGGAGAAAGGAGGAGCCACTCCGCGAGCGGTGCGGGCCACCCAGGGGCAGCCGGCGCACACTGCAGGCAGGCACCGATTTTATCAAGCCCCGCTGAAGCCACAACCGAGCTCCATCACAGACGAGAACTTGGCTTGGAAACTCGAGCAGGGCTTCGGTGCCCCAACGCAGCCATGGCTGCTGAGGGGCGAGGGGCCAGAGAGCTGTTTCTAGGCCATACACTAGGAAATTTCAAACCAAAGTACTGAAATGCAACTGGGAGCGAACAAGAGCAGAAGGACCCCCAGCGAAGACAAGAGCAGCCAAATGCCTCCACAGCAATGACAAAATTCATCTTGCCCCCAGTTCACAACACCCGAAGCATGCTTACCATGGAGCAAACTGACCCAGCCCATAGGTCTAAGTACGCTGGGGAGTAGAGATACACTTGGCCATCTGGTTAAGGACTGCTCTTAACTAAGCTGTCACAAGAATTAGGGGACCAAATTTCAGAAGTGCTCAGCATCTTCTGAAAACTTACAATACTTAAAAGATGCTGAAAGGGATACTGAACACCTCTGAAATCCTGACCATGATTGTGAGCATAAGCCCTTTCCAAAATGTCCTATCGGATTTGTTCCGATATCCTCTGGGGATACTCCTGGCTAAGCTTGAGCATCCCCATCTCTTCTTAGCCTCAACTGGTGCTAAGAATAGTCAGTACATTGCAGGTTCACATCGATATTATAAAAATAGTGTACAGGATACACTGAATACTATTAAAACATTCTCTTTTTTGAAGAAAGTACATGGTGGTTTATTATCCCTAACACACTACTACAGTGACTTCCAAAATTCCCCTCACGGTAGTTCCTCGCAAACACTGAAAAAAACCCAAGCAAACCTGATAGCCTCTACTACATCTAGAAGCTGCAACCACAAATATGGTCTACATCCCAGATCTCTATCATCAATATTTTTGACTATGACTTGTATGGCAAGAGGAGCTGCACGACGCAGACCTACCCACGGACACTGACCAACAGCCGGTCTTTCAGTGCAAGAAATCAAGATGCTCCTCACTAATGGAGTCATGATGTACATGGGAAACAAGAATACTGAATGGCTCCAGTGAGGAGCTTCCATTATGCAGAAGAGTAACAGAATCATCTTCTTAAAGTCTTGGTTTCAACAAGTGGGTTGAAAACAAATTCAGAAATAATAAACTAATGTGTCCTAGGCTCAAAAACAGATTGAATAGAAAACATACAGAAACTAATCTACCTAGTTGTGAATCCATTATTTCAAATAAAAGAGTCTGGAGATCATCCAATGTGATAAAAACAGAATTTTGCTAATATTTCAGTATAACAGGGCAAGTTAGGTGTCAGTCTTAAGTTGTTCATTGTTCTTGCTCTGACACTTTATGGATGAAGCTAAGAGTTTTCATACAGCTGTCTACATTTGGATGGCATTAAACAAAACTCCTGTCTACTTCTTACGACATGGCAAGTATAAAATGCTTTGTTTAATGAATAAGTTGTATAAAAAAGTATCACTGATAGCACATTTTTCTTCTAAAAGTCATCCTATGGTCTCTTAAGTCTTGTATCTTATTAGGATGGGTCCTCAGCTTGCCCTTCTCAAAGGTACAGATACAAGTGTTCTCCAACTGTTCAAACTGTTGAAACATGTCTCCAAGACAAAGAGATTTTTCTTTCATTATAGTCTAAAGAGTGACTTCTGCTTTTCTTCATCAGGATTCACCAGAGGGATTGCATTAGCCAAGATAATCTCTTGGGTTGATAAATCCTGACGCTGAGCATTTAATATTTCACCACCTGCTTTCTATTTCTGTAACACAAAAGGGAATAGCGTAACAGGGTCCCAGTACAGTACAGGGTGCAAGCCTGGAGTAATTATAAAATGTAATCACTGAGTCAGAGCAAACACAGCTGAAATCTGAGCACTGTGGAAGAGTCATGACTGGAAGAACCAATCTGTTATTTTTGACAGTGGTACGAAACGTAAGTCAGAACATTCTAACACCATGATAGGGAGCATGATGTCAGGCAAAAGACTTCTAGCCCAAGTCCACAGTGAAAGGTAAGGTATGAAATTTAAAATACAGCTATAGCCTGAGCAGAAGTCATGGAGAAGGCATTACTGTTTATGGAACTTGCAGCTCAAACTGAGAAAAAGGAATAATGGCAAGCATGATTATAGCGTGGTGACTAGGTAATAAATTATGACAGCACAGCTCAATCTTTAGGCAACTATTTGTTATCTGAACATTTTACATTATTTTCCCTTCCTCCTCAGTAATAAAGGTACAAAAATGAATGAATGAATCTCTAAAGCAGATTAACTGATTTCTTCCTAGGCAAGAAGTTTGACTCATCCCTTTGCGCTATCCACTTGTGGGACTGCTGGTAAAACCCCACAAACACCCCTTTTCTATATAGTTAGAATGGGAATGAATTAATCAAGGTGCAACATACATAACTCTTTCAACTCACCAGCCAAGTGACGGGACTTACTTGCCAGGCATAACCTTTTCTTGCATCCTACTCTCACAACACAGCAAATGAATTAGCACAACTTCTGTTCAAATTGTAATCCATGCTCAAAAGTGTGAAGAAGCCATAGAATGACCTCAGATTTTCAGTGGCCAGATAGCTGACCGTTTCTTCAGAAGGCCAAGCTCTAAGTTACCGACGCTGAGCAGGACCTCCAGGGGCTGGACCTTCAGGCTAAGTGTGAACTAAACTGAATGGGCACTAAGGGTGGACACTGACTATCAATACCAGTGTTCACAGTATCATGCTCTACTTCTTCCATTAATGCTAGAGATTTTATGAGCACTAAGTACATATGTAGCACGGAAAAGAAATCTACAGAGCTGTGCATATCATGCACGCTGGTGGACCCCAAAGGATTAGGAATACATCATCTATGTTGAAACCCAGAAGAAAGGGCAAATGTATTTTTAACCATGCTAAAAAGTAAATTTCTGTTGTGAGGGTAATTGGTGAGGTCATAGTTAAGTTCATGGCACAGAACTGCAGCCTTCCAGGAATCCATCCGAGATGTAGCTGTCATTCCCTCCTTCTTACATCAGATTTTAATACTGTAAAGTAAGCCAAAAGCTGCTGGGAAGAAAAAAAAAACCACAGTGGAAAAAAAAATTATATAGGGAATGCCAAGCCCTTTCCTGATATGCATACTTGTCAGACCAGGCCAGTTCTGCGTTCCTTTCTTTCGCTCCCTCCCATTCTTTAAGTGCACACAATGGCATTCTGCCAAGGCATTTTGGCTGTGACACATTTAGGCCTAGAGAATTTGTGTTAAGGATCATTTCTCTTCAAACCAGCTTAAGGAAAGCTGATAATTAACCTAGGGCAGGTAGTCAACACTAGGTTGTGTTGACTTTGCTGAACAACTTCACTAAAGAAGCCTGAACAGAAATGAAAACAAACTGACAGATCATAGATTTGTACTATTCCCGCACCATCCAAGCATGCTCCCCTTTCTGTTTAGGTATCTCTAGCAAGGCTTTTCTGATCATCACAATTTGCTTACAGCTGTAATGGATCTTCCCTATACATGTTCTCTTGAGCCAATTAACTGTCAACAATTTAATGAGTCAAGTCATTACAGTCTTTAAGATTTAGCATTTCAGTATCCCTACCACACACTGAATCCTCTTAACTGGCTCAGGTCCCAGGGTGGTAAACACGTGCCAAAGTCATTCTCAGGGGAATATACAACAGAGAAAAGGGTCTCTTTCAGATCGTTTTAACAAGAAGTTGCATGCAAAATCTTAGAATGTGTTAATACAGATTCAGTGCGGTAAATGTAAATTGCGCGGTAGATTAGGACAGCCAAAAGGTATCTAAAAAGGTACATGCTGCAGACAGTGTTGTCAGCAGAAGTTAATTTTTGCTTGTTTAATAATGCAAGATGACAGCAGACAGCCTGTGAATGCCTCTCAAAGAAACTGTTCTCCTTAACAGGATCAGGTATCGGAAATCCCAACAGACAGACACTAAAATGCATTTCTCTCGCTTCATTCCCAGTTATGGAAGAAGGTTCATACAATACAGCCAATGACAGAACAAAAGAATAATTGTATCAGACAACCTTCATATGCCACCTTCAGAACAAGAAGAGAGCATCCGTCGGCAGATCTCTCTAGTTCAAGGAATCATGGGACTGAGATCTCAAGCCAACAGAATTTAATGATAAGGCCACTGCTATTTTTTCATTAAAGAATTACTGAGCTCCTCCTGTCCTACTGGAATAAGTGCCTTTTCAGATTAAAATATCCTACCAGAGAAACATATTTATTAAAGGGAAAAAAAACCTGAAGAACAGTCATGTGAAGCATTCTAAGCATTCTAAGATGTAGAACTGTCCACAGGTTACAGAAAGAAAGAACAAAGATTAGAGGAACGTGAGAATTTAACATGGCAAACACCTTAACAAACATCATACAGGAAATCTTTCAAAGGCACCAGAAGTGAACATATCCACTTAAGTATGCAGGCTATCACAAGCAAAAAATCCTTGTAAGAAGAAATAAGAGAAACTTGACAAGTAGCTGCCATAAACTAAATCTGGAATGCCAAATTTCATCTACCTCAAGTCTTGAGCTTTCATTTTAGAGATTTCGGCTGTACTCTTCTAAAATGGTGCTGAAACTTAGTCTGATTGCTCGATACCTGGGTAAATCGCAGCTAGAGGAAATGTTTTGCTAAGTAATGTCAGAGAGGTTAAGGTTCAGATTCACATTTGCACCAAAAGGTTACAAACAACCATGCAGATACGTCTAAGTGTGTGTGGATCCAGCTACATGTAGAGCTATGGATGTAAATGTAGACATATATTTCCACATTGCTTTACATGTTAAATTCCTGCAGTACTTCTTGTCTATTTGAATGACATCTTGACAAAGCAATTTTTTTGACTCTCCCTTTCCTTTTTATATTGGTTCTGTACGTAGAACCTCTTTTTCTTGATAAGAAAGAATAATTATGCAAGAGCTGTGTCTTGTACCTGGAAAGAGTAGCAAAATGCAACTAGCTTTCCAGATGAAGCATATTTATTGTGCCTGGGAAATCCCAGATGAGATCAGTCATTTGGTTTCCAGTGAAGTCTTGTGGAACAGAACGTACCAGTCTCATTAGTGTCTCTCACACTGTCTCTATCTTTCACAAGAAAAATGAGACAGTAACGAGTCTGAATGCAAAGTGCAGCAACCTTGCTACAAACCTATAGCAGTCCTTTGATGTGACAGATCACAAAAAGCAGGGCCTGTCAAAAACTGATGTATGGGAGAGTAAAAGGGCCCCAAGGTCAGAGAGCTGTCCTTCAAAAGAAATCACTTTCCTTTTTCCTGTTCTAATTGGGGCGCATTAGCGTCTTATGAAGAATTAAACTGTCAATTATGTTTTTTTCAAAGATTCTTTTAAATAAAGCTTTTTTTAAGAAAAATACTTTTCTTGAATTTTCTGACCATGTAGAGAAGGCTTCTGGTCTGGATTAGCTTCACATGAACCTAAATGATTACCCCCCATCAGAAAGCAACAAACACTTGCCAAGCAGAGACGTTAGCAGAAAGAAGATAGTAAATTTTATCAATTCCGTGTATTACTCTCAAATAGGAAAGCTGAAGTGACAATTCTATAAACATACAGGGAGCTCTGAAATCTGTAGTCTGGCACATTTTCAATTTTGATGGGAAAGAAGCACATCTAACAAGTGTTACAGGCACTGAAACCACACACCAGTCTCCCCTCTAAAATCAACGGCAGTTGAACTTGTTCAGGTTTCACAAGCAACACTGATACTTCCCCAGCACTAACACCAACGCTGGTAGGGGCCAGTTAACCTCATTTAGTTAAAGCCTCTCTTTTCTGAATATCATCGCTATCAATATGGAAAAGCTACAAGCAACAGTTTCAGAGGGAAATCAAGATTTTTCTTCTTACATAAACTACACGGCAAACAAACAGGTCAAATAGACTAATGGTACGTGCTCTACTAGAACTAGGAAGGAACTGAAGATATACAGGTATATTTTGTCATTGGGACGCTAGCTCTGACAACTGGGAAGGAATGCAAGTGACAACTCACAAAAAACCTCATCAAAACGGAGACCATCCTTATTGGAGCTGAACACTGTCCAATCCAAACTGTTCCACAACAGAATATAGTCTTCAGGTCTTCTATAGCCTTCACTGATTACACCAAATTTCTTGGTATTTTTATTTTACTATTTAATTTAGCAGGCTTTTTACAACAGCGTGCTTTGTACAGCTTCATTTCTAATGCTGGCGGTGTTCCATTCTGGGATTAGTAGCTTTTGTCCAGGTAACCTGCAGAGTTCAGAGTCTCGAGGCTAGATGCCTAGGAGATAACTGAAACCCTTAATATCTTTGAGTTTGCCTCCTCTATACTTCTGCATTGGCAATGTCTCCAACCATTGACGTTAATCAACTCAGCAGGCGCGCAGGGAAGGCAACACGCTTTTGTTGCTTTAGCTGAAAATGTGTGCCAATTATTGATTTTTCCCATTTTATGCATAAAAATAAATTGCGATTTCTGATGGAGCACGGGACGACACCCTCACATTCCTGCTGGCATCTTGGCTTTTTCTGACCTCCAGAGATATAACGCATCCCACTATCATTGTGAGAAGGTATAATACCTGTCTTCTAACATGGTTTGAGCTTTAGAAAGATCCTGAGTTTGTCAGTAAAATATGCAGGATTTCTCCAAGTTAGGTGATTATAACATTGTTATTGACAGTTTCCTACTGTTTCTAAGGCAAATTCACTAGGTCTATATAGATTTAGACTTTACTTAGGAATAAAGAAATAAGCTGATGAAGCAGCCTGAGAAAACAAGTACAGCTATCCATTACTTACGTTTCAAGAATAACTGATACTTCATATAATAGCTGGCAGATCTTGATATAAAAATCAATATATGTGAGAAATGGGGTTGCCTGAAGCGCTCTGAATGCTTTTGAATTACGTGCTCACAGCTCACCCCAGCCACACATCCTGGCTGTGTCTCTTTTCTAATGTCCAGCATAAGGTTTTTTTCTTGTTCCTGTCGAACCTGACAGATAATAGCTTCTGGCACTGAAATAACAGCACAGAAGCACATGAACATGATTAAACTAGGCAGCCTTGAGGGAAATTTTCAGAAAGTGCTTGAGCAGGGAGTTCGCAGGGAGTGAGTGACAGGACCATGAGCAAGGATTTGGAATTACTTCTAGGACCCACTGAGCAAACAATCTCACCCGTCTGAACCCCAAATTTTCCATTTGCATACCAGTACTACCATGCAATGCTCTTCATGAGAAGTGTGTGATCATATAAGAAGCTTTGAAATTCTCTGTGAAACAGTAGTACTTAATGTTATTTGGTTTGCAAGCCTTAAAGGATCAGAATCTGAAAAATCATCTTTTTCCTATAATCTTGAACCTTAAGGAGAAGAGAGTCCTATTTTTTAATGAAGATATAAATTTCTCTATTTAAACATTTTAAAATAATTTCTTTAGTATACCGCTTCACAAGTGTATGCATTAAAACAAACATTTTTCAAGATTAGTGACTTTTTCCTCCTGTTTTGCAATTTTTACACCTCTTTTCCATCTACTGAAACATTAAAAGCAATGCAAGAGCTCTATAAGTTTGGTTTTAACATAAAACCAAATTGCTACTTCAGGACAATACATGGAAAGACATAACATTGTGGATAAGGAAGCTGAATCCAAGACATTTATTTCTCCCTGCATGTCATTTCCCATTACTTGGGATTTCAAAACTGCCAAGCAGTTACAAAGCCAAACATCACAGCACAGAACTTCCAGCCAGAATCTGTCTCTAGTTCCCTTTGCTCAGCTCCATTTGCCAAGAATGGATACATGAGATTGGCCTCATCTCCCTTTAAGTTGCTCGTGATTTACTGCGTTAGCTTCCAACAAGGCAGACAGGGGTAGTTATGTCAGCAAAAGGCAAGAATGAATAACTTAAACTCCACCAAGGGCAGCATACAAACAAGCCTATTTAAGCAAGCAATCTTGATGTCAATTATTTATTATCTGCAGCATTTGGAACACGTGCTGTTGCTCAAGGTCAACACACAAATACTAGACAGTCATGCCCAAAGAAGAAAGAAACCTAAGCTTTTTTTATTTTATTTCCATACCTTGTTTCTTTCAATTTCTCTTACACAATGCTATAATACCAATTGAGTACCACCGGAGAGTAGCTGGAACTAATATAATATCATTTCAGTAAAATAACTGAATTGCTCACTTGAATAACAGACAAAACCCGATCTAAAAAGCACAAACAAGCAGGTGGAGAAGACAGGATACCTGCAGTTAAGACATGAAAGGAAAACGCAGAACTGATTAAGGCAATCAAAGAAGCCAAAGAAAGTGGTTTCAGAACAAAATTTCAAGACTTACACCGTTGGCGATGTACACAAACATCTGCATTTCCCAGCTACAGGACCATTCTTATTTGGATTAGCTCCACAGTTAGCACTGCAATGTAGTCCTGATCATAAATCAGAGACTATTTGGGATGCTATTTCAATAAAATAGTGTGTCTCAACATGTTCTCTCTTTTCTACTTAATGTTCCCAGGAACATGTTGTGCCCTCTGTCATAACTGATTTTTAATTTTCCTCTTAGCAACAATATACCATATTATAATATGCCTATTGATATTTTCTCATAGTGTGACAATCTAAAAGTAACATCCAGCTTTGTAACCCTGATCACTAATACCTGCACCTTTCAGCGGTCATGATAACACAACTTCCCAGAATATAGCTAGATTTCCAAGCACCCTGTTGGACTATAGAACCGCTGTGAAAATTAAGATATGTAAGATACAGGTCTTTTTGAATACATACCTATAATAGCCCCTATAAAACCTGGGATAGTTCTTTCTAGGTTAAAGGAATTTTAGAGGGGTAGCACACATAATTCTTAGTGTTTATTTACACAATACACATAGCTCCACATTTGGTGTCTTTTCACTTAGCAGTAATATTTGCACTCACACTTCTACCAATGCTGATGCAAAGCAACATATGAGCTCAAATCTAATGATGTAATTTAAACTGGCAAAACAATACCCAGATGTAACTTGACCTCCATAAACTATTTTACCCTTTGTATTTAAAGCAGTCATCACCATAAATCTTATCCTTCCTCCAATCCCAGTTATTATGCATGCATGCAGAAGGGGGCTCTCTACTCCAGTGCTAGTATTTTTGTATCTGGCATATGTATTACATTCTGGACTCCCTACAGGGCTGTTTCCCCGGCTGCATTCCCAGGATGCTATGCTGCATCATCTGTACAGGTTTTCTTCTCCCCACGTTACTCCTCCCAAGCATCTTTTGCCAGCATCATGCCTCTTTATTGGCTGGTGAATCTCAAATGCCTTTGTCTATGACTAGTCACTATTAAATTTGAGGATTTACACACCAATTAACTGCAGAACAGGATCTGTCTTTGGGTTACAGGGAAGCACTTATGCTGTTACAAGATCCATCATTTTCTTTCAGGGTTGGGGGAAAGCATACAAGGAAGAATATAAAGATTTTTTTCTTTATTTCCCTCTCCCAGAAATCCCTTTCTGGTTAGTAACATTGTTCTGTTACACAGCCAAACCCTTCAGAGGCAAATAGGGAGGTCATGGTCAAATTTAATAAGATCTCACATTCCCTTGGAAATGCCACCAGGGAGCAGACAAAAGCAAGCGTTTGCTGAGCTCCTGGGGGAAAGCAGAGCGTTTGCACAGAAGCCCTTGGTATGCAGATGGTGTCGCTGCCTTTAGAAACAGGCTCAGATTTGAAACCAATAGGAACAGGCTGATGGGGCTAACGCTGAGGGAGAGAGCGTGCCGCACCGTAGCTTAGGAGCACAAGCTGCACATGAAGATGCAAGGGCTGGCTCTTTGTTCTCGCGTCTCTGCTGTGTCCCAGGAACGGCAGGGTAACCGCTCTGCTCATTCAGCGGAGGGAGAAGGGAGAATGCTTTTGATATACGGTGAAAATGTAAAAAAAAAAGAGAAAGCTTGCAAACGTATCTATCGCTCTGCGAGGCAGTGGCTGTGCACCTCTGGGGCGCCGGCGCCCCCGCCTGGCCACAGCGGCAGGGCTCACCCCCCGACTGCTCCTGGAAACCCCCGGCTTCTCCCAGTTCACTGTAGATGACGGACTCGTGAGGTGTAGGATGCACTGAAAGGCCAGCCTGCAAGGCATAGTACACCTCCTCCTATATGCCGAATACTACAGCAGGTAAGTTATAGCTGTGCCACAAGGCGGGGGATGAGGAAGACTCAGCTAGCATCTTGGTAAACCAAGCGACACTCACAGCACGTTCCATATAAAGTAGAGTCTTGTCCAGAATCTTTGTATCTACCTGTGCTGGGCTTCAGTCGACTCTCAGCAAGCTCAGAGATTGCTCCCGTCGTAATGGTCTTCTTCAGTCGAGAGACTCCAGAAGCTGCTGCCGCCCCTGGTTTTGTCAGCATGTCGTCGCTGCTTGCCCTCTTCAGCTGCAATTACAGAGGTTTTGTGAGCAACCAGAAGATTAAGACCTTGAATATTCCCACCAAGTAGTTTAAAATGCAAGGTTCCTGGGAGAAAAGGAACATGTGCTCTATGGAACATTTACATCAAGTAATCCAATGGGAATATTGCTTTGATAACCAAACTAAATAATTTTTTTATTCATTTTTGTATTTGTTTTGCATTTTAGATATTTGTGAAGTGGGTTAAGAGACACTGCTGTTTCAATAGGGAAGAATGAAAATGGGAACGACCGTTCAAATAAGAAAATCATTGAAAGGCAGGGAGAAAAATAGTTTACAGGAGTAGACTACTGGCAACTCTGGCTTCTCAGATGTTGCTCTGAACAGCATTCATCGTATTTCTTCAGTGGTTTACATTTAGTGAAGTATTTGGGCCTGTGCATGTAAGTGCCAATTGCAGAGCCTGACACACGGAGTAGGTCAAAGCAGCAAATAACTGGCCCTTAATCTGTCTGTCAAAAAAAAGATCCTAAAAGGATCTGCTGCCTCTTGTCTCTCCACTCAGGATCACACAGTTTTGCCCCAACGGTGGCCTTAGACCCTCTGAAGAGACTTCTGAGCAATCCCAATGGCAAGTAATTGCCAGTTCCTTCCTGTGTTTGTCAAACAGGAGTCACCAAAATTTGTGGCCTCATAAATTGGGTTATCAGACATGAACAAAGAACATGCTGGAGACCAAGCCAAAAATCTGGAAGTCATTTAGCTGAGAAGCTCAGGCTGCCACAATAAAACACAAGAGCAGCCAGTGCAAGATCTAAAGCAATTACCAATTGGAAATTTGTTATTTACCCTCCTTGTTTATTGAAAAGCAGTGAGCAAAGATGGCAAATTGTCTCATGGCAGAACCTAATACTATTTCACTGGGTAGTAGAAACTGAAAAGTCTGTTCACAAGAAAGCATTTTGTTCATGTGACTACCAAAGAAACCATTCACAGCACAAAAATGCTTTGGTTTTCAGAATAGAATTCTGAAGATTAATACCGATATGTTTCATAAGCTTGGGAGAAGGTAAACTATTTGCTTTACAGGGCATTTTATAGTATGTGGATTATTTAAACATATTAGCGGATATCACTATAATTTGCTTAGCCTTATTGTACATGAGAAAGCAGGGCTAAAGCAAGTCTACTCTAAATGCGTACTCCAGAAATCCATGCAATACAAGCACAATGAACTGAAGATTCAAAGAGAAACACCAAAATTACATTGCTTCAACAAGCAGAAGTAGAAATTTATCTCAGAACTTTGGTCAACTGCTTTCCCATTTGTGTGCCTCTGTAAGAGCCTGCGTACCTCTAATAACAGCCTCTAATTAATTTCAGAAAAAATACTTTAAGCATTTTAAAAGACCAAAGCTCTGGAGAGTCTCCCTAGAGCAGTATTTTTTCTATCCTTTTCATTTTGTGGACACCTAAACTGCTTTCACAAATCAAATCTCACTTCCTTTGAAGTTGTCCGGTGACACCCAGGGGGTCCATGAACCACAGGCTGAAAACCCCTGCTCGGGTTCAATGAAAATAGAGCACACAACAAGCACTTGCCCTATTTAGCTGTTCCTGAATGTAAAATCTTTAAACAAAATGAAGTCTCTCAGCTCCAATTCTTTCTCCCTTTCATCTCTTCCTCTGACTCAGAGTCTGTGGTTTCCTGGACCCTGTGAGCACATAAGTTTCAATCGCTGAAGTGTTGATCTGCTCCAGGATACCAAACAGCTAACGTTTTGCCTTCTGGCAAGAGTTTTTGCCAGCTCACTTTTAGGAGCAGAATGGAACAATCTGCTTTCTGACCTTTAGAGACTTCTACAGTCTCTCTAAAGTAATTTCTTCAATGTGGCTTTTCTACAGCAGCAACTGTAAATTTGCAATTTACTTTTCTCACTTCAAAGTTAAGGCAATTCCCTCACACCGACAGTGCAAGAAAACCCACTCCTACCTTGTACAGATACAGTGTCTCCCCCCCCCACACACAAAGTATTTTCAGAAATGTGCATTAGTCTAATATGCAACACAATTACAATCTCACTAGGCTTAATACAGTGGTCAAGCCCACTCCGAGTCTCAGGGTGTAGTAATGTTCCAGGACTAAACCAAAGCTTTAACCTGGAACAAGGCTGTAATGCTTGCACAGTCCCTGCTGGTTAGTACCTTGCTGAGCCGAGATTCAAAGGCGAGTGAAGTTGAGGACTTGGACGTCTTCATTCCTGTTGAGGTGGTGGAAAGCGGTTTTCCTCTGTCAACCCCATGACTGCCTTGCTTTGCCATTGCACTCCAAGGCCTGGCAGTACTCTTCATTTTCTTCACAAATAGCTCAGTCTACAGAACCTAAAAAAAAATAAATGTTTTTTTTTAACATATACATATACACATACACACACAACAATATAAATTGTCTATATCTCATCTGGAAGAGAGCAACAGAGATATATGGCATCAGTTTAAAGGGCTGAAAAGGCCATGCTAAACTTTGTTCCCTCTCTTATACGTATCAAAACTCAGCCTAGGAAAACCCCCAGAGCAGGTTGCAGCCACTTATATTTTTCACACTGGCTGGTAACATGAAACACCACAGAAGGAACACTGACTTTTGTTGGCACTGTGTGAGTCAGAGACCTCTATCAGCCACGGCAGAACACCTGCCAATACTGAAGCACAATGAAAGAGTAACTGAGAACACAGAAGTCCACAGCAATTGAAGACAACCTTGGGATAAAAAGAAAACTACTTCTCTTACTGTTAGATCCAGCATCTTCAACTGAAATAATACTCACTTTTAAAAACTCACATGAGAAGCAAGTTTCCTCAGTTGTACGGAAAATATGACATCTTAAGCTTATCAGAGTCTTCTAGAGAAGCAGCAGTTGATGTTGCCACAGTGATAAAACGATGTCTCACAATACCAAGATTTACAAAACACAGTAAAAAAAAATATCAACTTCCTGGCAAACAAAAATCCAGATCCACTATTCCTCAGAGATAGGCTTATGCAAGTGAGAAATCCTGCCAGGAATCAGCAAACAGACGTGAATTCCTTTTTTTGGATATAGCTGAACAAATTTAATCTGCCAGGAAGAACAACTAGTCTGTTTCTCTCAGTAGGTAGACAGCTGCCAATTAAATAGCGAGCTCAACTCTTGTAGATTTAAAGCCATAAATTTTCCCCAGCTATTGCCCAATCCAAACTAGGAGCAGAATAACAGAATTAGCTGGATTTTTTTTTTTAAAAAAAGGTCCCACCAGTCTGAGTTGGGAGTGGGAGGGAGGGAGGGAGGGAGGGGAGATTGCCTGATATCTCCTCCCCCACTTCAGTATAAGCAAAATTTTTCTTCTGCAGCTTAATTTTTTTAAAATAGACACAGGATGTAGCTGTGTATCAGTGTTGTGTAGGCGGAGGCTAACTTGCTTCTTGTCTGTTAAACAGGTAACCAGGAGATGTACAAAGAAATCAGCCTAGTGTCTCAGCCAGGGGAATGCACTCACAGGGAGCACATGCTGTTTATCACACCGGCGCCCAGCTGGGCCAGCGTGAACTTGGACAACAATCCTCTGACAGAGATGCCGAAAACAATTTCTTCCTGGCTGAGTCAGAAGGGCTTAGGTCACACTTTATATCTCATAATTTGCTTTATACTTTATTTCACATTCACAAAGAAGAACACTCACTGAACTCATGGGAAACAAATCTGTTTGGGGCCAAGTTGTGTTTGACACTGACAGCACCTTCCAGGTGCTGCGATGGTCTATTTAAGGATTGTTTTGCTGCACAGAGGCAGAAGGGAATGTCAAGTGCTCTCTGCTGCCTTGCGGAGAACAAAGCTAGCAAGAGACATTTCTTCTATTTATCCTTGGTGCCTCTTGCAGGGAGGGCTGTCTGCTTTCTCCACAGATCTAACCTGTCATCTCCTTAACAGAGAAATAAAAAAGTTAGTAGTTGTTATTATTACTAAGTGTAGTCATTACTCTATTAAAATTCTTAACACATACAGCATGGAGCCATCAACTGATCTCATTAGGGGAGAAAGAATAGTTTTTGTTGATGATTATTCTGATCACTTTGCTCCTTTTTTAAAGCACTGACAGATACGTAAGCTATATTGCAATAGATAATAATGTTTAGCATTCCCACAGTTCATGATCTACCTTAGCAAGCTTTGGTGCTTTACATTATTTAATAAACTATTTTTTTTAATGGGCATGCCATTCCCTGTATTTATATAGGTGAACAAGCAACTACACATGCAGATTACCTTCCTGATTAAGATCTTCAAATTATGCAGATTTTGGGTTTTGCAGATCCAGTGGTTGCACATGTGTTTTGCTTTATTATACCCTCTGGATTTCTTCATAACTGTATCTCATACTTTCCTGCCTTAAGCTGTACAGATGCTTTCTTGATATCCGAAAGAATTTAATTTTGAGTCATCCATGGCATTTTAAAGTTGCAGTGGAGTGATATGCTCATTAGTAAAAAGAAAGGTACTTAAAACAGAAAAACAAAAAAAAACCAAACCACAACTCAAGAAATCCAGCCAGTAGCCTGAGGCAAACCGGCTTTTTCATGTAATGGTAGCTGAATTATGTGCCATGCGGATTTTATACTATTTTACTGTGCCAAGAAGATGAAACTAAAATTGAGAAGAGTATATTTGGATTTATTAGTGTTTGTTAGGTTTACACGTATTTAATATATTTCCACAAGCCTTATACGTACTTCAAAGTAAAAAGCCAGGTTGCACACATCTTAAGTTGCTTTCATTCCTAGAGAGGTGACACACATTTGAGTTATTAGAAGTACTGCTTCAGGAGAACTAATAATCAAAACTACTCTCAAAAAAAAAAAAAAAGGAACTCATGTTGGGTATGTAGCAGTGAACCGTCAACCAAAATGCTAACTTAGATATCTAAAATGGCTGCAGCCAGTTAGCATGCAGAACACCTAACATTAGCAAAGAGGTTTCTCTAATCCTGGTGTAGAAACAGTTCATATAGGGACAACTTGTAATGGACTGTATTTAAAACATCATATACAGCTTTTATCTACTTGTCTTAAACACATCATTTTTTTCATAGATAAACAATTAAAAAACAACATAATTTTTAAATCTGGAAAGATAAAAAAGCATTTTTGAAGACGCTTGTGTTAAGATACACCTGAAATTACTCTTCTAATCCAAATCTTACACTAGGCAGCAGCTTGTCAGAGCAGTGCAACGCCGAAACGGCAGCCTCTGATTCCTCAATGTGATTTTCAGGACAAGGCTGATAACAGTGGCTTGCAAAGACCAGCCTTTTGAGCCAGCAAAAATGACTTCGAAAGGAGCCAATCATTGTCATAAACTATCCTTGAATGAGAGCTTGGGAATGGTATCACCACTGACTTATCACAGCTGAATGCATCTTGGAAGACTGTCCCTTTCACAAGTCAGGACAGAGGTAATACGTATAGATTCATAGTGTGACTACTATAACGGAATATTGTTCAACACCCATTTGCACACAACCTTCCAAGCCTTGTGTATCTGCGTTTCTGCATCTGTGAACCTGCCACCTGGTAATGGCTCCCAGTAGCTTTAGAATACATTGATAAAAGTAAGTCTACTATGCTTTAGCTAAATATCAGCATTTCCTTCTGAAAGGACCCCAGAGAGATTATGACTTGATCTCTAGTCTACACATAAAGAAATCTGAAAGAGAAGTAGCTTTCCACAAGAGATGCAACCAAGCTGCTTTTGCAAATACAACGACAAAAATCACTAGTTTTACACCCATTATGTCTCAATACATTTCAGATGAGACATGCTTCTGCTCACCATCCTGGAAGATGACTCGCTTTTAGCAACGCCTGGAGCTCTATGATTTTGTTTTTCATTTTTTTCTTCACATTTCACAGGGAACTTTCCTTAGGAAGCAAACAGAATGCCGCCACCCTGAGATTCAAAGTCTTTCTTTCATTGGAACCAGCCAGAGCAGTTCACTAGCGGGTCACAATTCAATCCCTGTAGCGTGCCCTGCTTGGAGCTGTGCTCTGAAAACAAGCAGAAACTGAAGATAAGAAGCAGATCCATGTTTAAATAAATGAGGGTTCATGCCATCAATATGTTGCTTCAGAGCAGAAAAATCAGTTCTATTCTGCCCCTTCCAAACTGCAGGGGTTTGGGGTTTTTTATTTATTTGTTCATTTTTGAAACCTTTTACACTCAGGAGTGCTGGTGTCTGTGTACCCCTCTCCTCTGAAACAGGGGCTACAAATGAGATAATCAGAGGGTTTACAAAAATGTAAAGCCAGTCCTGACAAAGCTTTTTCTCTTAGTAATCCTCAGAATTCCCTGCAGGCAACAGTCTTTAAAAATTCAGGCCATGCTATATAGTTTATCCTTTCTCACTGGTATTTTTAAAGGGTATTTGGAAATTTTTGATGTGGACTATCTTGGCAGTTGGGAGAAGTTTTGCTGTGGAAAGACAGTCCATTTTACTTGAAATTTTACTGTTTTATTAAAGATTGAGAACCCAGACATTTCTTTATTAGTCAGTCCACATGTGTTTATTAATAGAAGACTTTAGAACCAGCCTAGAATTATTCCCACTTTATGTCTAGAAAAACTGGATTAAGAATTTATCCTCTCACAGGCAGTCAGCATCAGCAGAAACAATGCTAGGTCTCTTGGATCTTATGGCTTGGCTATCCATCAAAGGAGTAATGCACCAGTCCTGTAGAACAAACTTCTAGGAAACACATCCGCCTACTATTAAAGGCTATTTTGCTCTGAATAACTAAAAAGAATAGGTAGGCTGATTTGAGTGATGACAAGTAATATTATTTCACAGTCAAGAAACTTTGCAGTTATACAATTAAGAGAATAAAAATTATTAGCCTATCTGCAGAAATGAAGTTACATAGGAAAAATCCCTGCTGGGGGGCTAGAGATTCAAGTTATCTGTACCCCACGTACTTGACACAATGCAGGTTTTGGTGCTCCTGTCTGTGCTACTTGCTCACAGGACAGTCAAATTGAAGCAGAGTCATTCAAGTTTCCTTGGGAAAATTAATGAAATAAAGAATGATGAAAACTCATTACTAGATCTGGAGAGTAACGTACCAGATGGCAGGTTCATTGAGATTTGTGAATGCCCAGCATTTCTGAAAAATTAGGTCAGAAGCACCAACTTTGCAGACAGGATCTCAAAGGACAGAAGTCTGAATTTGGTGGGTTAAAACCCACAGTTGCCAGTAATTCAGTTACTTTTCATTACATTAAAAAGTCAGACTATTCTAGAACCTTTATTACATGTTCTCATGAAATCAAAGCACAGTTTTCTAGGGATTTTTTTTGTTTGTTTTGTTGGTTTGGGGTTTTTTGTTGGTTTTTTTTAGCATGTAAAATCTGCATCATGCTTATACTATTTTCCTTCCAACCTAATCAATCTCTGCTATTTTCAGACAAACTATCAACTGCAACATAGAAATATCTAACAAGTTCAGTAAACTGTAAAGCATTTTCTAGCAGCGTGTAGGAAGCTATATGGCAGGATAGCCAGCTGGGCTAAAATAGAATTCTTTTCTGCCTTTCACATCAATTCACTTTAAACAACAATTTTTAGCCTTGACAGATGCTTCCATATGACTCATCTTGATTTCTTAGCTGATATCAGGAATCAAGCCAGGGTCACAAACCTGGGAAGCTGATAGTCCAGCACAGTAACTGGTAACTTGGAGACAGATAGCACAGATAAAAAAGCCTATTTGGAAATAAGGCCAGGCTAACAATTAAAACCAAACTGTTTACACTTTTGGTCATCTTTAGTAGCTTTCCTTAGGCATCTGCTCCTTTCAGCTCAGTGTGCAGTATTTCTGTACCTAACACATCCATCCTCTTCTTTGGTTTCTGTTACCTTGTTTTTAGTGTCTTTGAGGCTAACTCAGTGCAACCTTCCTCCATTACTCCCCAAGTAGAGACACTTGCTGGATTTTTGCTGGTACAAAGCTTGGCATTCGTTAGAATTGGATTAAAAAACCTACCAAAAAAATAGTCACAAGCCCGACCACTTTCTTCCACCCAAACATAACCCGAAGGAACAGACAAAATATGCACATTTCCCAAACCCTCATTTCTAAGTTTTGGTCTTGGTTTTGCTGGCCAAAGAAAATCAGTTATAAACCCGACCACAAAAACTAAGCATCAGTTTCCTCTGATCTGCCTCAGTAGACTTGCTTTGTAGTCTCATTTGCAGCTGAGTTTTCACGTTTTGCTGGTAAATTACCAGGAGACAAGACATCACTTGGAAATTTTCATGTCCAGACTGCATGCTAGAGCAGGACAAATTCGGCTGGCTTTATGCATGCCTCAAGCAAAGGTGGTTGGTTGGTTATTTTTTTTAAGTATTCAAGAGTGGAGAAAAATGTACTATAATAATAGAGCTAGGCACTTATAGAATACAGATGCTTTTACAAGGAGTTAAAAGTGTTGGTAAATTTTAGGTTTAAAACAAATACACAGAAATTAGAGACACATACACGCCCAAAGTCACACAATTAATCATTGGGGAAACGAAAAACAAAATACCACTCCCAGGATTTAACCATCAGTGGCTCTGATATAGCTTAAGAGTCACATCTTCAAAATCTTCATTGTGCTAAGGTTGCCTGAAGATCGTATCCTCATCAAAATTACTCTTTTGGGTTTTGGTTTTCTTTGGTTTGTTTTAATTGCTTTTCTGTAGGACTCAAAAAAAAAAAAGCCTCAGAAGAGCACTTTCAATATGGCATCAGATGAGAGTTTTCTTTACAGGGCATATGGCTCCTTCCTCTACAGTATAAGCAACTGCTGCAGAGCCAGTTCCTTTCCCTTCGTGGTGTCAGATGGAACTGCACAGACAATGGAAATTCCCTTGGATCTCCCAAAGACAAAGTTACTTTACCTCCGGTTACAGTGGTAAGAGACTCATCTCACATTTTTGTGGTGTTTAAGGAGTTTCTTGCTTATTTCCTTAGTGTGTTTTCCATAATTCTCTAAAATGGATATTTATTAACTAGTATATCAATATACCAAAAGGTTACAAGGATGTGTAAGTGACATCAGAAATGGCCTAGGTGAGGACAGTTCCAGCTAGCTACAAATGACAGGTTTCTGGCCATCAGCTCAGCTTCTGAAACCATCCCAACATGACTACCAGAGTCCAGCTCAGCAACTGCTAAACTCCATGTCTCAACACAGCTCGAAAGAAAAATCCCTCTTCCCACAGCAACCATTAGGGTCATTGATGACTTTTCCAGGCATAGACAGAGAAGAACATTGCAAAACCTTCTGCCCACCCTCCTCCACAGAAGTTCTCCCTGGAGTTTTGGATTTGTCAATCTTTTATTCGTAGCTAGATCCCATTAAAAAAAAAAAAAGCAGAAATTAAAAAAAAATCCTCATGTTTGCATGTGGACAAAGGATTTATTTAGCTGCATTTCTCTTGTCCTTGTTAATACAGGTATCTTTGCTGCTTCTCTAGGTAAAATACCCAGAACTCTCATCCAGCACAGTGACTGATGCTGAAAAATCAAGCCAAAGCTGTACTTTGAAGTGTCTGGGAGCATGCTCCTCCTGTAATTTAAATTACGCTGTTTATACATGGATATTCAATCTCCTCCTCCCTCCCACTGATTACCTAACCAGTCACCATTATACATCTCAGGAGAGAAACTGTGCTACCTCCCTATGACCCCTGATCTTATAAACAAGATGGGGATAAGGAAACAAAAATTCCAGCCTATCTGTAATTTTCTGCTCATTGGCCCTCCAGAAGGACAGGGAAAACTACCAGCTGGATGGTGTGATACTTGAAGAAACCATGAAGCACACCTGTACGCTGGCTATCAGCAAACTGCCCACCATGCTTCTCTGGTTTAAGTAGATGCGTTGTCTCGGTAAGGTTGAAAGGACAAAAGACTGCTATGATCTTTCACTAGCTCCGGGGCAGAGATGTAGACTTGTGGCAATTCAGAATCATGTTCATTACATTACTGATGGATGCACACAAGGAAAAAAAAAACCAATCAGAATGGTAGGGTGGCAACATGCATTTGCAGGAAGGCTGACAGGCAGGAGCCGCATATTCTCATAGTGGGAGAGTGTACGTGAAAGCATGTAGTGGCAGAACGCATACATAGAGGCTATGCAACAAATTTTATCAAGTCACATCAAAACTACATCTAGGAAGTGATACCACACTACAGAATTTGGAAAATGCTTTTTCATAAGTTGTAGTTCCCTCATGACTTCAATGTATGGCAAGCAGGGGAAGTATATCGGTTTACATTGTGCTAACATCTGCCCTGTGGAGATGTAAGTCAAAGGAGAGACTCAGGAAGGGTAAAAGCGATGCATTGATTCCACACTTCCTTTTTGAAGTTACAACCATGTTATAATTGCAAAGAATTAGGTCACTCTGGGCTTTCCCCGATATAACTCCGTCCTGAATAGATGGGTTTAATTTATGTTCAGTATATTGCAGGTTGAAAACAAAATGTTTTAGAACCATTTCAAGGTAGCTACTGCTCATTAATCCAGGTTCTTTGAACTACTGTCCCAGTGAATACAGCACAAAGCAAGTGACACATACTGTTAACACTTCATGTTTTGCCAACCCGCAAGAAGGAAGAAAAGATGATTTCATTTTAGATAGAGCAAGAGCTATATAATTGCCAAAGAAATTAAGAATAATTACAAGTGGTTTGCGTAATAATTACTTGTCATTACATTTTTCTGTAGCACAGATGGTAGATACATCTACAAGAAAGAGAAGGAATGATCATGTTTTTTGGAATGTCAGATAGAGATGCACAGCGTGTGACTACACAGTAATCCTGACTGGTACACGCACACAGGCTGGCGGGTTCCCTGTCCCCTCAAAGCATGGAGGGATGACATCGCAGTCAATGAGCTGTTTTGGGATTCCACCCATTCTACCCTCAGCTCCAGCACAGACTTATCACACTCCCTCAGCCACGTAATCTTTCTTTGCCTTAGTTTTTCCATTTATAAAAATGGGATCATAATTGTTCAGTAAATAACATATTTATGAAGATATGCTCATTCACATGTCTTGGAGAGGAATCCCACAGAAAAAAAGTAAAGATGAGACAAATCAACATCTGTCACACAGTGTGCAAGTGAGCAACCCCACAGATTGCCACATGCTGGGTTTCCCTGACTCCCATTTTCCATCCATCACAATGCAGAGAAATAATTGAGATCTGGAAACTATCCCTTAAGGAGATATTTATCCTCCATTAAAGTGCAGAATAGACCACTTATTAAAGTTAATAAACCGAGAACTTCTAAGCATTTATGAGCGACAGCATGAACTTCTAACAGAAAGGGTTCTTCGCAAAGACGAGGACATAACTTCAAAACTGCGGGAGAAACTAGAGGACTTCTGCATTTTAAAAATATTCATACCGAACAGGAACCAAACAGATTTAGGCAACAGGATTAACTGTTTACAACTGTTACTTAGGGGACCACTGATAGATTGAAAGACTCACCTTGGTGGGCTACATAATGAGATTAAATTGGTTTAGACCTGAACTAGAAAGGGAAGGGCTAGTACATACACATATGCATGTTAGGATGAGGTATTCTTGTGTTAGTTACCTGTCAAGTTGCGCAGACAAAGGACACTATTTCAGCAAAATCAAATATCCTCTGTCCTGCTGAGGTTACAGGGGCAGAGAGCACTTTATAAGTCAGAAAAGGTAGAAGAGGAATATGCAAAACAGTCCCTTTTGGAGGCGAGACAGAAGGGATTAGTAAGGGACATCTAGAAGAACTTAGACTGCGTACAAGAGAAAGGGGTAGAGAATCCCTGTTTTCAAACCAGTTCTACCAGTCATCTTTCACTGCTACACATACAGGACTTAATTAACATGTCTACAACTTTGCCGTATTACATCGTATATAAATGCTATTATTATTACTATTGTTATTATGATCAAGCTTCAGTCCACAGCACAATTTTAAGGACAACTGTTAAACTGCTCTAATTAAAGGGTCCTGCTGAGAAGCTGAACAGCGCTTTGCTGTAGTGCTGTAAGAGGGTTCCCATCTGGCGTGCTCCCCAATGCTTTCACTGATCCCCTGCAGAGATGCAAGCTGCCAAACGCACTTGCTTAGCAGCTTGTTCCTTTCTGCCCTTTCTTGACTGGACTACGTGAACACGCAGTAGCGGAGGAAAGTCTGCTCGTGCTCCCGCTTCGTTGAGCACAACCTTAAATTGCCACGAAGAAAGCAGAACCATGTGCAGAAACTGCTTCAACCCTTCTGTCATTAAAGCTATCTAGCTGAGCAGAAGAAAACTACTGTAGCCAGCTCACACAGACTCACATGGTGGGATTTTTTGTTGTTGTTGCAATGGCTTTTAGACCACCCCCAGCCCATTTTCAGCTTGTGCATTATTGTTTGCACTGTACATTTTTTTGTTTCGTGCAATTTAGTTTTAGAGTGAAATACTGCGAGAAAAGGTGTTGTTGAGCAAAGCAGGACCATTCACTCTAAGAATACATTACTGATCCTAGAACCCCTCTAGACATAATACAATTCCCACCTTAAAAAAATAAAAGATAATAAAATACTTACAGTAAAAGCTTGTCCTCTTTTCTGCTTTAAAAAGAAAACTGTCTCCCACTAGCTTCTGACAGCATGTGTAAGCCAGACTGAAAATTCAGGACTTGAGTGCTTCCCTGAGAGGAAAACCACATTGCAGCAAGACACAGAGAGCTGCTTGAGAAATGATTCACATACGGAAGCAAGCTGGCTTCACCAGCGCTTTGGCATTCAGCACGCACACGCATATGCACACTTGCTTACTCAGGGGAATGAGAAATATTATATTTTCATCAAAGCAAGGAGGATTTATGCAAGAAAGCCATTTGTATCCCACCTTCAAAACACTGTGAAGCTTCAATCTGTAAAGCAGACAAAGAGTTTCTTTTAGTATCCCAACATCCCCAACGGCAGAAGTGGACACCGGGCAGAGAGCATAAAACCCAGACTTGTCTGCATGATCCAATCGAGTAAAGACATGTGGTATATACAACACTGGAAGGGTAAGGAGGTGGCCATAGAAAGAAGGCATTTTTCAGAGGAAACCACAGAAGCAGCTTTCAGAAGCTTTTATATTCCATGCTAATAATCTCTCCCCCAGAGTGCCAGCAATCACAGCCAGGACACCTTACGACATTTCGCTTGCCTCCATCGTTGCTGCAAAAAAGTGGAAGAGTGTGTGCGTGCAGGGAGGGAAGACACATTAAGACAGAGGCTTTTATACAAGAAGTAACTAGAATCAGTCCTGAGTGACTTTTCTTGAGCTGTCCAAGTAGTGTCAATCTGTTCTCTATTTAGAAGAGGGCAAGTAAGGGACAAGAGTGAGCAATGTTCAAGAATGTTCCCCTTTCTTAAGCTTTCTGAAGAGAATTTAGTGTCTGAAAACAGGAAAAGGGCCAGAGCTCTTAACGGACTTAAAGCAGGCAAAGATAGTATCAAGTTGAAGGAAACAGAGGGGATGCAAAGAGAAATCCAATCTAAATTTCAAACACAGAAGCCTGAGGTGTTTAGAACCAGGCTTTTTTTTCCACTCTGTCCAGAGAGGGGGCTGTTCACTCTCTGATGTCTCTGACCTAAGACATTCAGACTGTGACTACAGTCCTGAACTGCAGAGAGGGATCCTTTCCCAGCAGGGTGGACCTAGTATATACGCAATGTTAATGCTACGGTAGTAGTCTCATAATAGAGAGATAGGGAAGATTTACAATACGAGCCTAAAAAGAGTTGCTGCATCTGAATTGTTCAACCTTACTGCATCCTCTGGAACTCCTCACTCTAGATGCCAAAGAGGCTTAAAGGAAGCCAATGTTATACCAAGAGCAAATTTATGTTTTCAGTTCAGTGTTGGCACCTGTTATTGCAGAGTACTGTTATCGCAGAGTAACCAAACCTTAAGACACAGACGAAGTCCAAGCTGAATCCCTTCTGAAGGTTATGGACTTGGGATCCAAATTTCTCGTGATATTCTTAACAGTGAGGAACTCCTGCCTTCAGATCTTAAAACACCAGAACAAGAAAAAGACCACATCATGACTTATTTGGCATGTCGCAAGCATACATTATTAGTTGTAAGTCCCTAAACATTCAACCAATCATGCCAGGTACTATTCCAAGTTCACCGACACCCGCAGTACCAATCCTTGTAACCAGCCTACCTTGCCAGTTTCTTCAGTACCTGAGCGCAGGCTGTGTGATCACAGGTAGAAGAACTTAGATGTATAAAAATACATAATGGATAACATTTAGAGGTCTTGAGATTATTCATTGCTCAGATAAGAAGGCACTACTTTGTCATTCATACTAACAAAGTTCTTGGAGGTACTGTGATCTACATGAAGTGTGTTTCTCCTCCCTGAGGAAGTGACACTACATTCAGTGATACACACATAGGCCGTGAGGTCACTTAGGTACCCAGTGGAGGGACTGCAAGTCACTCCCTCTGCTTTGACTATGGGCCGCCTTCAAAACTGAACAGATACAGCTGAAAAATACGGACTTGGAAGAAAATGACTGCAGATCCCTGGACCCTGAACTCATAAACGGAAGGGACATCAGTTGCATACACCTTGCTGAAAAGCTTCTTTGTCTGAAGAAAACACACACTTTTTGGACTGCAGCACCCTGTCTCTTTGCCATTGCTGGTGAGTTCGTACAGGCTCAGTGAGGGAACAGCATTGTCAGCTCAACAGGTTTTCCTATCCTTCAGCCAAGGAAAATAAAGAACTGAAGTGAGGGGAGTGGGGAGAGGAGATGAGCTACTATATTTCATACGCAAAGATATTTTTAGCTTTGATAAATATAACTTGACCAAAGCCTAAAAATGAAAATACTTGGATGCGCAGAGACAGTCACAGCATTTTTGTGCTTCAGCTTTGGTAGACAGGCTGGAATACTGGCATATAATTTCCCCAAACCCAACAAGACCAGTCAGTACATTTGTTTATTTAGAGGTTTTCTGGTAGCACTTATTGCTATAATTATCTGATCTCTTTACTTAGACCAAAGAATAAAGCAGCACAAAACCTTCTGAATTGAAAAATTGCCTGTTTAATGAACAAAGCCCAGAAACAGACAGACAGCTAAAACGAGTTGGCCAGGCTCATAGAGAAAGTCTGTGGCCTGTCCAGGGCCTTAACCATAATTACTTTCACACAGCCAGGGTGAGAAAACAATTTCAATAAGTGATATAAACTTTTTTAAAGAATCTGCCAGGTTCTCACCCAGCTGGTAAATTTGGTTGACAGACAAAGTAACAGCATATTGCTTGCATGCTGTTCAATCCACTAGCTCTACAACAAGGTTACGAGAGAATAAGATCAAACCCCACCAACCAATACACCTTTAAAATACTGTATTTCAGGAATTCAAATACTTTATGTTGCATCCTGCATTGCCTGTGCCATTTTACAAGAATGAATATAGATGAGACATAACTTAATGGAATGGGCAAAGGGCAGAATTTCTAGTGGCACAGCTTGTTTGAGAAGCAAATGCACAGAAAGAGAGTGTGGAAAAAAAAGGCTCACACGAGGAACAAGATTTAAAATATCTTTGCATTTACAGATACTTATGCTATATTTAACTGCTTTGGTGCATGCAACAATCTTAATTACAGAGAAGAGAAATTCCATAAACGAGGCTATTATGTCAATAACAATGTCTTTTTAAAGCAAGTCTCTAATTCAGTTATAAAGCTTGGAACATTACTGTCTGGAGTTATGAAACCAAAAGTAATTACAAAGGAAAGTCTGCATCAGACAGCAAGTATTAGTGGAGTCAGGCCATGGCTTTGGGACAGCTCTACTCCGCGCTTTCTTCCTTTTCGTACATAACTGATACAAACTTCTTTATTTTCTCAGTTCCACTACAGATGTCAGGAAGTTCAAGCAGCTAGTGGACATTTGCAGAATGAATCACGGGGCACCACTTTTCATTTGACAAAAACAACTGCTGTTCAGTTAACAAGACGATGCTGACCAAATGGGTGGATATAGAGAGCGAACTCCTACAACCGTTGCCAAAAAGGCTCCGCCAGTGCAAGAAGACTGTGTGTGCTGACTTGGGGAACTCAGATTTTATTTTTTTCACCCCTGTTCTTAGGAGGCTGTTATACAACTTCATGCTCCCACTCATACTTGAGGGGCTCAGCCTGTGGCATGGCTACCAGCTTTGACTTGGAACTAGAGAAAATATTTGTTGCTGGAAGAGACTAGAATCATTACATTTGGAATAAAGGCAGATTTGTTTTATGGGACATGGAGTGCTACAGGAGATGAGAAACTGCTTCCTTCGGTGCTTTTTGCCAAAATTTCAGAAGATCAGACAACAACTTAAAATTTCCAAGGGAACAGTCACTAAGTCAGTCAAAAATAGAATTAGGAAATTGCCTGTTTCAAGAGTAAGAGTCTGTAAGAGGCGCCAGCATTTTTCAGCATTTCTGTCATTTCCGAGTAGAACACTGAAGAGTTAACAGACATCTATCTACCAAAAAAAACCCAACCCACAGAAAAAGGCAAAATGAGGAAGGAAATCTATGTGGTGAAGGAATAGTCATGGTATTTCATATATTTAAAATAAAAGTCTCTGATCACTTTTGCACACATTTATCCAAAGTTTATTTTTCTCTGCAATTTTCAAATGTGCACTTTCTCAGGAACCAGAGATACCGCAACAAACCAAGGATAGCTTTACTGCAGTCACCCTTCTACTCAAAATGCAGATTCAACTAAATATGTGAAAAAGGCAGTACTTAGTACTCTTCCCTGAAAGGGGAAAATAAGACTTTCAGTGTTCTTTTGTACTTAACTGAAATTTTCTGTTTCAATAACTAAATAAAAGACTTAAAGGAAAGCGAGTATCTCCATTCTTTATTATTCCTCACTGTTAGTTTTCTGATATATAGGTTATAATGTAGCATTTATTAACAATTCATAGGGAATTACCATATTCAAGTAGCACAGCAAATTTTACTACCTATACAAGCAAAACACTGTAACCCTACTTGCTCCCTTTGCTTATTGTCCAAGAGGGATCACATGCTGGAAAAACTCGCATTTTATCACCTAACGGGAAAGGAATTACAACAGGTATCTATTAGAAACACTAAGGAGCCTTGAACAGAAAACTGTTTCATTAAATTTTTGCTGATCACTGACAATGGAGAGCTGTGCAGGAAAATTAAGGACTGGAGATGATGTGTGCTGGAGGCTGCCTTAGAATTAAAAAACCCCAATGGGATGGTGGAGGAATGCCCCACTGCTTTGAACTTTTTGGTGCATTTCAGGGTGATGCAAATAAAAGACCTGAGTCTTCAGCTTTGTTTCAAAGGGACTTGCACTGGAACTGCTGACAGCCCCTGAATGGAAGCAGAACTACGGGGTATGCCTAGATACACCGAGTACATCATGGGAAGCCCAGTAGCAACAAAAACTAGGACAAATTAACAGAGAAAAACTGATGAAGCACAAGGAGTTCAAGTCCCAGGAGATGAACAAACCCTCTAATGTAGATCAGGATTTCAGAAAAAAAGCCATTGGTGAAGTTTGATTCCCCATATAGCAACGTCTTAGTGTTTCTGTCTTCTTCTTACTCTCTGCATCTTTTACAGGTTACTTGAACAGAATAGCTAATCATTGCAGTAGCTTAATAACTCATCTATTTTACAGGTAGAGAAACAAAGGCACCTCAATTACTGACAAAATATCACGAGCTAGTAAGGATCTACAGTGCCCATTGATTTTAGCTGGGCAGAAGTTTTGCAAAGGACATGCATATTGTTATACATAGGCACCCACAATCAGAGCATAAAAGTTTGGCTTTGGTGACGTAACCAAATCCAGAAAAAAAGGGAGAATCTAAATTAAAGATCAGCAATTCCTTGGTCCAGACAGCTTGTATGAACAAACATGTATGCTGCTGCTTAAACTTTTAAATCGACTTACCACACTTGAAAAAGTTAAACCATGCAGCTGAAATTTGAAGTACCCCAACACTGAGATCCTCCCCATATTAACCACAGCGTTACAAAATAACTATTAAGAAACATGCAGTGATACAATGCAAGCAAATTCCATTCCGAGGTCCAGGTTCTGCTTTCAAGATTTCTTATGAAAATTATTTCCTTGGGTTTCTTGATTAGTAATCATAATTACTCCAGATTTTAAACCCTCAGTCCAAATTTGGCATACGTTAAACTTTATAACTAAAATAAATTATGAACATTTTTAAGCTCAGCAAAAAAGATCTCAGTATGTGGATCATGCTGCCTACGAGGCAGGTAAGGACAAATATCAGCACTTAATCAGCGTGAACTCATCTTCCAGACAGGTGGAACTCTTTCCATCACAGAGGTGCACAGTACCACTTGCTCTGGTTCTGTCATGTCAGCTGTCCCCACACACAGATATAGAAAGCAAATGCAAATTGCACCTTTCCTCAAGGTCCATAAGCTCAGCCTCCCATTTTCTTGTACAGAACAGCTACACTGAACAGCCTGTTACGCAAAAGGAAGCCTCCCTTACTGAAAGGTAGAAGGTCCAAATGCCAAAAAAGCAGCAGGCACAGCTAATGAAGTGGGAGAACAGCAGAAATAGGTGCTCAGCTTTCCAAGTTTCTATAGATGCAAGGGATAATTTAAAGTTTCCAGCAGATACTAAAAAAGGAGGGTAATGAAGCAAGAGAACAGATTGCATGAAAAGGAAGAAGTATCCTATGGAGTTTGTGACCTATTTACCATAAAAAAAAAAAAGAAAAGAAAGCAAAACAGCCCCCTGGGGGACATAAGTGAACCTGTCACGTGGAGAAACCTATAGAAACAACTGTCATTACAGAGGAAAACAGGATTGATTGGCCAAGCAATAAGAACTTGGGAAAGAAAACAGAGTTAAGACGAGGAGGGAGGAAGATTAGGAAATCCAGGACAGCAAGAAAGTCACTCTGGTTACTGCCCAACTAACACTGCTAGCCTGGTACAGGGCAGCTGAAGGCCTGGAGCAAAAAAAGTAGCAGTTTGGCAACACGAAGAAATGAGGAGAGAACACGCAAACCAGCTCAGTTTTTTCCTACTTGATGCTGACTCACTCAGCAACTCTGCCTGCTCCTGTGGCAAGTGGAATATCACGATTTTGCATCCTTCATTAGGAGTAATTAGTTCACTTGTTGAGGGTATCAAAAGAAAGGCCAAGTGATGGCTCAGTTGAGGAGAGTGATACTTTCCTCTTCCTGAAGGAGCCTGCTGGTGAAGGTGTGCTCTCCACGGAAAGCTTGATCTATCCCTGCCCATGTAACTGTCCTCTATTCTCTGACCCAAGGACAGACTCCAGAAGCAATCTTATTCCTTTCCACTGTCATTAAAAAAAAGAAATGCGTTATTTTTTCCTCTTTGCTACTGCATGTGATCTCATTCAAACCATGAAAACAACAGCTCTAGCATTTTGCCCTGTTGTATCTCAGGGAGCTGGAAACCTTCTACCAGCAAGAAACTCTTACAGCAGTTACCATGGTGACACTGATAATAGATATTTAAAGGCAGCTCACTCATAATCACATCTATTAGATATCAGGAGGCTTTAGTAAGAAAAACATAAAAAGCTTGAAACCAGGGAAACAACCAGGCTTAGCAATAGTATAAGTGGACACAATATTTATGAAGAGAGATCTGCTTATACCACCATTTAGCTGGACACAAAGGACTCCAGCTCAAATCTGAAATGGCACTGAAGCTTGCAGAATAAACTATTTTTAGGTAGTCATTTAAAAATTGCTTCCGAAAGCCTCATTTCAATAGTGGTAGCTCTATAAATCCTTTCAGAGCGGTCACTGCCAGAAGCATAATAAAAAGCTGTGCTGCAGCTCATCCCACGTTAGAGCCAGGCTGCTGGAAATTCCCTGGCCTGCCAACTTCACCTGGAGGGGGTTCCTTCCAACAGAGAAATATCAGTGGTGGCTGCAGATAATGTTCCTCTCTGCTCCCACCCCAACGGCCTGACACCAGGGAACTGACGAGCACCATTCCTGCAACGCAGCCACAAACTTGGCTCAAAGGGGACCTTGCCTCCCCATCTGAAGGGTTGGGTAGCCCAAGGAATAGCGTCATACTGCTTTTTAAATGTTATTATGCAGTGAGGAAACTTGAATCTGGGTAAACATGAAGCTCACTGAGTTGAGGAGGTATCTTTGGTTATATAAATGTTAAATAATTTATTTCTTTAGGTTCTAGTCTGTAGCGTTCCAGTCCACTGGAATGTAACGAAGAGAATCTGCAGAATCAGATCTCTGGATATGATGCCACCTCACCAAGCTGGCTGAGCCTATGTCACAGTCATCAAATTGAGATTTCTTTTCTCTTTTTGCTGCATATTTCCATGACAACTTTCCCCCAGTATCAACTTCTTTATATTGGAAAGGTCTTTCAAAAGAGAATTTAGGCTTCTATAGCAACAGCTAAAATCCCTGGGAGATGATGATGTCTGAAACTTTATACAGATCTTTTTTTAGACCATGACACACAAGTGCATTTCGAATTCCACAGGTGAAAACAAAAGTATGTGTAACATTGGGGAAATTGTGAAGAGAAGGGAAGGAATAACACTTGCTGAAGTGGGACAAACACAAAGAAACCACCTTAATTTCAAAACGGATATGCGCTTTGAGATATAAAACGTTAAAGAGAGCAGACAGGATCATACAGTCATCTTGAAAACCCACATCCTGCTCCTTCTCTCTGAGTTACAGAATGGAGTCACAAGGAACAAGTCTGCTGATCCTAAAAGGAGATTTTATTGAAATATCTCTCTCTCTGCAGTCTATCTTACATTGACCTAAAGAAAAAAAAAAAATAAATGAGTTGGGATGCCTTTTCAGTTTTAACTCCTATATACCTGCCATCTAGCTACAGTCCAACCTTTTTTCAGTACTTTAGCTGTTTGCTGCAGTAGTGACGGTATTCTCCAACATGGAAAGCCTTGCTAGCTTAGAAAACAAAGCAAAAAAATAACCACACTCTCAAACAAATAAATTGGTTAAACTCGTATAAGCCAAGGGAAGTACAGAAGTTAAAGCAACCTTCCTTCACTGAATTTAGGTATAATTCACAAAGCAATTCTCCAATGTCCTTTCAAACTTAAAATCTTGTAAACAACAAAAAGGATGCTACATTCACAGCCTGGATGAGAAGTAGGAAAGCATCAGCCTTAATATATAGATGAGAAGACTATAGAATGGAAACATTAAGTGGCGCTGCCAGAACCAGAGCCCAGCAGGCCCCAGCATACTTCCTTTTGTAGCCACTGGAAACCTCTTTACTGAACAAGAGGGAAGGTCAGCAGTGTGACCAACTGCAAAGCAGCCATACTTTCTTCCGCTTGTGGTGTGATGAAAAGCTTTTCCTTTTTTCATGAAAATATCAATTACTTTATCCCCTCTTCCTCTCATTCCCCTGGATCATCACAGTTCTGGTAAGCAAAAAAAAAAAAAAGGTGAAGGCAGATAGACATGAGTGAAGAAGAATGGATTTAATCTAATTATTGTTGACTTCCACCTTCGGCCACTTCCTACCCAGTTAAATAACTTCAGAAAAGACTGTAGAACTGGCAGTTTTACAAAATAAAGTTGAGCGCTATGAAAAGTTATTTTTTAAAAATAGAAATGCCAAAAATGACAGACAACGACTATTCAAAACCTGGGAACTCTACAACTACGAGCCTTATGCAAAAACAGAATTTCAGACAAACACCCCATTATTTCCAGGGTTTATCGTGTCTGGAGAACACTGAAGCGTGGGAGAAAGACTGCGTCACTGTAAAGGTCAAGTGAAACGCAATTATTTAATATCCCCATGTGCTGCCCTCTGCTGAAACAGACGCTGAGCACATTGGAGCATTGCTTCCATTGCAGGCTGTAGAAAAACTCAGGATCATCTGCACCTAATGCTGTCATCACACAGGAAAGAGGCACTCTCTCACAAAACGAAAATGTTTCATCTGGGACTAGGGAAGGCTAAAAATAACACAAGCTCTTATACCGGACTTAACAGCTCCAAGATGAAAGGGTGATTTGAGGCACAGCATTCAGATAAGAGCCTGGTGAAGGAAGAGGATCAAATGCATTGGCTACACAGGTCTGCAATAATGAAAGTTCACAGGCTTATAAAAGAGAAACAGCTGAAAGTTTCATTTGAACAACTTATTTATCAAATACGTGTTGACCTCTCGGATTCTTGATCCGAGCCTTAATCCTCCATCTGATTTCACTCACATGAAAAGTCTGTTCAGACAGATGAGGTTATTCAAATACTCAAGCACATGTGTTTGCTCATATGTAGAACACAGAACAGCATGAATGAGAAAAGGAGAAAACTATTTAAACACCTAAGGGGGTGGAATATAACATACATAGTTACATACACAAATATTTGTAAACAAATATAATTATTTTTACATAATTATATTTACAAAACATTTATTTGTAAAAATATTATATTTACAAGGAAACAGTAACCCAGCATTTTCTCCAATACTCAGGAATGGAGAAAAGTCAAAACAATATTCCAGCTATACGTGTAAACTCTCAGTGCTCAGATTCCAAATCTAACATACCTCTTTTCCCTTCGTACCTTTGAAAAATAGGCTTTGCAGTGTGACCTCAAGATCAGCCCAACTAGGTTAGTTTGGATCAAGAAGATTGAAATCTAAAGTTCAGGGCTCCTTAGGGAGATCAGCCTGCCAGCAACCTTCTCTACCTTGTAAAGATACTGGTTTAGTACATTTTCACAGCATGCTCTTCAACGGTTTCTGACCTTAAAAAAAAAGAAAGCCAGCAAACAAACGAAAAAAAGGAGTAAAAAAGACTGGAGAGTAAAGAGCACTGGGCAGGTGGACCCTACTGGTCCAGCCAGTAGAGGGCAGTGGAATTTAAGAGGAAAGTTAATGAAAACGAACTTCGTATAATGAAAGATTTGAAGTGGTAAAACCATCAATTTAAATTGTTATTTGAACATACATATCCAGTCCTAAGCTAAGACATAAGCAAAAGAAAGTGCAAAGGATTAAAAAAAAAAAAAAAGAAAATTGATTACTTCAGGATCTCTAAAGAGTTGCGTTTCAGGATATCAGGAAGATTTCATACTTAATGCAGTGTTTAAAAAGAATTATTAAATCTTTTAAATAATTTTCAGTTATTGACACACACTATTTTGAGGCATCCTATTGAAACCATCACAGCTATTTCTCAGGGGTTTAAAAACTTATGGGCAACTTTTAAAATTAAAATATTAAAAAAAAAGTCAAGAAAGTTATTTTTTAAGGCATACCTATCTCCATTTGTGCTGAGCTGAGCAGAAAACTGGTTTTTATCCACAAGAAACTAAAACAGGCTAAACAAAATGCAACACAAGCAAAGCCTGCAGAAGATTTTTAGTGTTCACGGCACCTCGTTCACCAAGGGTAAAAAGCATAAAAGCAACATTTCTCAAGTCATTATCAAACAGAACAAGCACCCAAGAACCAAGATTTCTATGTGATCTGACATGAGCTAAGTTTGCATTTTGTGACGGAAAGACAGATTTTGGTTATTCTCTAAGCCCTTTTGAGATATACGGGTCCTGCAGTAAAATTTGCCGCTTTACGCCAGAGGCGACCAGGGTTTCCCCTGAAAGGCAACAGGAGATGGCCTGAGACTCCAGCGTTTTCACCTGGCCTGCGGGAAACATGGAAGAGCAGAGATACCTCGTCTGAGCTCAGGCTAAGAGCCCGCACGCTGAGGTGCCATGAGGGTCTTCAGCTCTCACCTCAGACAGCGCTTGAAGGATGTTGGGGTAAACCCCAGGCTGGCCCAGGCTCCAGCTTCCCCATGGCTCAAGTGGGCCACGGGGGCAAGGGCTTGGGCCGGAGCCGGTCCCTGCACCAACACCGGGGCTCGGCTCCCACCCTGTCACCGCCGGGGTCCGCTGCCCTCACGCTCCTCTTTCGTCCCGGCCGCTCGAGGGGTGGCAGGGGGAGAAGCTACACCCGCCCGGGGTGCGGGACCTGTTGCCCTCAGACCCCGGCGCAGCCACAAGTCAGTCAGGGGGGAGGACGACGGGGGGACGGCGCCGACGCCGCGACACCTCAGAGCTTCCCGCCCCCTCCCCACACCTCAGCCAGGGCAGAGGGACTCGGTCCCGCACTGCGGCACCTCAGCCCTTCCCCGGCTGACCCCGGGCCAGACCGCCGGCCTGCCTCAGCCGGAACCCGAGCCGGTAGACCGAGCCGGAGCCGCGCTCACCTGCTGCCGCCGCCGCCGCTCCAGAGGATGCTCCAGCAGCCGGAGCCCTCACCTCACCTGCAGCGATCTTAACGGCCGCCAGAGGGCTGGCGCGCAGCACGCCGGGTAATGTAGTCCCCCTCCGCCCCCAGGGACTGCCGATCCCCTGCGGCGCCGCGGAGCCTGCCGGGAGTTGTAGTTCTCCATGCGGGCGCTGCCGCGGGGCACGCTGGGATATATAGTCGCGGCGCGGCGCGGGCCTACCGCCGCCTCCCTTCAGCGGAACTACAGCTCCCATGAACCCCCGCGGCTGCCGGGAGCCGCGTTACCGGCGCCTCGAACGGGCCCGGCCGCGGGCGTCCTAGGCCGGTCATGGCGGAAATGTCGCCGCCTTCAGCTCCGGGCGGCCCGGAGCCTCCCCCGCCGCCGCTGCAGTATAGCCTGTTGCTGCAGCACCTGGTGGGCGAGAAGCGGCAGCCCCGCGCCTGGGATCCCGCCGCCCTCGGCGGCATCCCCAGCCCGCCCAAGAGCGAGGAGCAGAAGATGGTGGAGCGGGCCATGGAGAGCTGCGCCTTCAAGGCGGCGCTGGCCTGCGTGGGAGGTGCGGCGGGGGTAGCTGAGGGGGCCGGGGGAGGCTGGAGGGACGGGGTTTGGGGGGAGGTGTGTGGTCCCCATGGCGTCGGTAAAGGGGCGGATGGGGAAGAGGCAGCAGCACGGGGACCCCCCCCATGGACACCTCCTCCAGTGTCTGTCTCAGGTCCCAGGGAGGGATCTCTATCTGCCTGCCTCCCTTACAAAAGGCGAGGTGTGCACAGCCTTTCCCCAGCGCAGCACGGGCTGTCAGCAAGGAGGGTGTCGGCAGCGGTGTCTGTAGTATCAAGAGACAGGCCATTTGTGCTCTTGCTCTGTCCCTTTCACGCTGCAGCATTGACAGGTCGCGGGAGCAGAGGTGCTCTGGTGCCTGTGGGGAGTGTGCTGTTGGAGCCAAGGTTCATTTTATACTCTTTGTCTTTTACAGGATTTGTTCTGGGAGGCGCATTTGGTGTCTTTACAGCTGGCATTGATACCAATGTTGGGTTTGATCCCAAGGATCCATATCGCACGCCAACCGCAAAAGAGGTCCTCAAAGACATGGGTCAGCGAGGCATATCCTACGCGAAGAACTTCGCCATTGTGGGTGCCATGTTCTCCTGCACTGAATGTGTGGTAGAATCTGTGAGTAATAACTTCTTAAGCATTAAGAAATGTTTTATTGTACACTTCATAATCTCTTTTACTAGATCCAAATAAGTATGTGTATCCCCCTTGTAACAGGGGAAGGGAGTAGGCTAGTTTGTTCTGTTTCTTGGCCATCAAAGCTTTTCAGCTTTGAAATCTGTCTTCAGAACTGCTGTTATCTGACAGAATGAGCAGAAAATCATGCAATAGCAAAGTCCTGTTCATTTCAAGTCCTGAATGTATTGGCAAATACAGGTGTTACTTTTTAAAACCCTAGCTACAAGTACTTGTTGTTACTTTAAAACATCAGCTGTGAGTTGCAACATGGTAATTTGAGCCTCTAAAAATTCCATATGCAGAAAGGGATCCTTACATGAAAGTTCTTAAGTAACAGGCCTATTTTCATCTTGCCCTTACAGCAAGAACTGACCTTGTGCAGCTCAGTGGTAAATCATCCATTTTCTTAAATAGGAGAATTAGCCTGTTATGAATTTCGGTACTGCCTTTTAATTGAAAGGCACAATTATTTCTTAACTCATCTAGAAGAAAAGTTTATCTGCTCGCACAATGGAGTGAAACAGAGAGATCTCTGCCCTGGTGAAAAACGAGCGTGCTCTGGCTACGGAAATAGCATATCTTTGTCAGGGGAGTGCTGTGACTCTCACCTGTGCTGAGAACCAGACTGCATGGCCAGGCTCAGTGTTGCACCCATGTGGTTATAGTGCCTTTGAAGTCTCTGAGCTGGTGCTAGCGCAGAGGGCTGTATTCTGGGGGCTGTATCGGCTTACCTGAGAATCTTTGCCATAGCACTGCATTGCACCATACGGATTTGTCTTACCTCTCCTGGTGACCCATTCCTCCCTCTTCTCCTGGCCCTGCAAGTCTTATGTTTGAGAGTGCAGGGGGCCATCTGCTGAGAATAGAGGGGAAAAACATCCTCAGCTGAGAAGGGGCTGGAAGGTCATTTAATCTTTCTTGGTATTAGTACAGACACTGCGTGTTTATTCCGTATTTACTTGTTGACTCTGATTTTTAATTCCACAGTATCGTGGAAAGTCAGACTGGAAGAATAGTGTTATTAGCGGCTGCATCACAGGAGGAGCAATCGGCTTCAGAGGTTGGTAGTGCCTGCTGTCAATGTTTCTGCAATAAGACTCTGATTTGGTTACGCAGTATGCAGTGGTTTTAGTGGAACACACACTACAAATCTCTTTGCACGGGGTTATGGTGATGTCAACATGAGAGTGTACTTCAGACTGGCAGAACAGCTGTCTCTGTCCCTTTCCTGTCATCTTGAAAGATATGTGTGTGTAGGGAAGGCTTGGTTGTACAGAGCAGTGAGGTTGGAGGAAAATCAACAGAAGTGACTTGAAAGAAAAATCCGGAAACGTGTTAGCTATCCACACTCTTCTGTGGTGTCGTGAGGAGGGAGCCAAAAATACATACTGAGCAACTCTCTGAAGCTACAGCTCTTGTGTTAACAGAGCTCTACTTATATATACTATTTCACTGGCAGTAACTCTGTTGATTTGCACAGTTTGTAAAGTGCTTTCCTCCTTTCTCATGTATCAATTCAAACAGACAATTCTATTTAGCTGTAAAAGAGCAGGAGCACTGGGATTTTAGTCCAGCAGGCACTAGTGGGGACTTTGGGAAGCCTTGAGTGCTAGCAACATCTGGAGAAAAGCCCCAAGTAGGAAGAGAGCTGCCCTGCTCATCGGAAATATCAAACTTTTCTCACCTCTCCCTAAGAAAAAAACCTGTCCACAGAGCATAAAATAAAAGAAAGTGCTCTTGAAAGTGCTTCTAATTGAGCTTGTTAAGTCGTGTCTATCCTGGACCTAATCCTCTTAGAGCTTTCAAAGCTGCAGCTGCTCTTCCTATCCATCCCTAGTCCAACAGCAAGGCCACTTGCAGTGCTCAGATCAGAGTGCACTGAAATCAGCAATGTCCACTGGCATTTTCTCTTCCAGACCTTTGGGGGGAGACTTAGCAACACAGCACCCAGCCAGCGTGCTATGCTAGTCCAGCTGTGGTAGTTTAAGTCCCATGTGTGCCAGGTTGGGCACAGCTTGGGCAGTGGTAGTGCCACTGTTCCCTGGTAGAGAACCGCCAAGTTCCTGCAGGTGTGAGCTCTTCAAACCAGCACGGCATAGCTGGTTACTGGGAAGTAAAACAGCTTTCCTGGTTTGTCTCATTCTTTCCCACCCTTTTTGCATTGCAGCTGGATTGAAGGCAGGGGTTATCGGCTGTGGTGGATTTGCTGCTTTCTCCGCCGCAATTGATTACTATCTACGGTAACAGTGGGATCCCTTGGGAGCAAGTTTTCCTTTTGTTCCAGTGCTGCTGCTAAGAGCCTGCATCACGGCAGAAGAACCATCAGGCTTACCTTTCCGCTGCCTTTGGAGTCCTGATCAGTGCAAGCTGGATGGCGTTGGCTGCTTTTCCTGAATGACTAACAATACTCTGGCTCTGAGCCCCGGCGTGCTGCTTCAGGCAGACTTGCGGGAGTATGCAAGGATGGAGCCAGGCGCAGTGAGCAGTATCTCCAGGACGGATCAGCTGACTGTCAGTTTCCAGGAAACAAGCCTGGACTTTGAGCTTTTTCGATCCTTTGGGTCTGATTTTAATTAAGTCTGTTGCTAGCATCAAAAGAGGCAGGAGGACAATCTTCAAAAAAGAAACGCAGCGATTTAGGTTACCGTGTATTATGAACGTGCTGCAAGTGTTTAACAGTTATCAGTTTGCAGCTTGCTACTCTGTTGGGGAGAGGTAAGATCCTGTGGAGAAATAGTTTATTCCAGGCTTTTCTTAAAATACCAGCTGAAGACAAACCACCATCTGTACAACTTGTCTTATTTCAAATACAGAGATGAGAGCCAGATTTCTTTACCATGTCTTAAAGGGAAAAGCAAAAAGGAATCCTTAGCCTTAGAACCGTGTGGTTACTGGCAGATGAACAAAACAGTTTAAGGGGAAAAAAAGAGGTTGTTGCAGAAGTATAATTCTCTGTAGCCACTTGGCTAGCCTGATTTAACCTCGCTGTGGGAGTACAAGTAATCTTGCTACTGCTTTAACTGCCTCAGGCTCACACCATTAGTTCCAGCAGTTTGATGGTGACACTAGAAAGCAGAGTTGTGAGAATAAACCACTGTTAGACAGATAACTGGGCATTCACTTAGCACACAGTCTGTTTCCCATCACGTCCCTGTACCAGCTCCGAGTGCCCCAGTGTTACACTGGGGAAAGTGAAGTGTTATTTCTGCAGAACATTGGTACCGAAGTCAAAACATCTGTTCATTAGCTCAAGGAGCTGCTCCCTTTTTGATTTGCGTTCATATTAGCCCTCTTGCTCATCTAACCAAGCTCAGTTCTCAGACCTCAGGGAATAGTTTTGGCTGATTTTAACCTTCATTGAGGCACTCTGCAAGGGAAAACACCCACCCTCATCTTTTTGAGGCAGTGGGATTTCAGATTCAATGCACACACCTAAAGAGGGCTCTCCCACCCCCTTCCCCTCCTTTGCATCCACAGTTTGACGTCCCAGCATGGTGACAGCACTTGCGTACCTGGAAGAGCCAATACTAGCAGGGTGGTTCGGCTGATTATGGTTGTCAGTTTGGAGGCATATCGTCCCCCATTCCCACATGGAAAGAACTGGGGAGACAGCAACATGTGATCTATCAGATGAGGTTTCCAGATCGCCTGATGTCCCTCGCTGTGCCTGTTCAGTATCCTCAGGCCAGAAGCTGTGCAAGTCAGCTGAATTTTAAGCTTGAGTAATTTGGGGCTGATTAAACAGGCTGGCTCCAGACAGTCCAGGTTTTTTCCTACAGAATGGACTGAAATGCAAGGATGTAGCCCAAACCATAAGATGTCTCTTAAAAGATTGTCTGGCACAATGCCTGTGCTTATACCGCTGGCTTGAAATGCAACTAGAAAGATTTCCACGATAGAAAAAAGAAGCTGTGATGCCAAGGTGAACAGTTAGTGCAAACAGCAACACCACGGGGCTCCTTTTGTGCAAATGTTGGGGCTTTGCATTTTTATTAACTTTTTTTTTTCTCCTCACATGGTTTACAGCCATTTAAAGTTTATAATCTACAGAAATTGAAACAGAACACAAACAAAAAATATATCCTTAACAACTTTTGAAAGTCAAATATTAATTAACAGTTCTATTCTACCTGTAGCTGCAAGAGTCCACCCCCCCCACCTTTTCCTTCCTGTAGGGACAAGCAAAAGCCAGTCACAGAGATGGCCGCAGCCTGTTGTGCCGGGGCTGCATGGACCAGGCCTCCAGCCACTGTCGCATGGGGTGGGGGGGAGATTTGGCTGTACAGAGTCTCCATCTGGAATGACAGTATCGCGGACAGAGACTTGGACACGTGTAACAAATCAAGACACACACAGGGATCCGTTGTGCAGTCAGATCTAAAACTCGGCCTCCTTTACTGGGTCCAGGGCCAAGACAGACGCCTGGTTATTTTCTGCAATGCTGTTTCCCTTCTGTTTAGCTGGTAGTCAAGAGGAGCAGGGTCTGGAGTGTGAGCCCTTTGGAGGGGGACTGAAAGACCTCCCCTCCTTTAGTTGCTTTGCTGGTGCGGGGCTGGCAGGTGCTGCCTTCCCCGGGGCGGTGGGCTTAGGACATACCTGGTGCATCGGTGGCAGGCGGCCGGGCTCTACCTGGAACAGTCTGTTAGTCGGGAGGGTAAAGGCAATGCTGCTGTCAGCAGGGATACGCTTGGTCACTTCTCATCCATCTCCATTTGGCACAGGAGAGCATGGGGCCAACACAATCAGGGAGGGGGCTTTTCCCACAAGAACACGGACTCGGCTCACAGAGCGAAAGGTTTCGTGTCCCAACAGGTACCAGCACCTACCTGGGAGCGTGGGAGGGTGGGGGACGCACCAGGAGCAGCCTGGCAGCGAGTACAGGCATGCGGCCGTCCTGCCTTGGGACGTGGCATGACAACTCCAGCCACCAGCCTGGGGGTCAAGAACGGGAACCACTAACTAAAATGGACCTGAGCTGGCCAGGCACAGCTAACCCAGCAGCAACTGCTTTGTGAGAAAGAGCAAACAAAGCACTTCTGCCTCCAGCAGTGAGGGCCACGAAGGCTTTCCTCCTCCTCCTGTCCCCCTGCGCTGGTTTCCAGGCTGGGTGACCATCCAGCTGCCGCACAGAGCACTCCCCTTGGGCAGCCTGGCTGGCACTGAGGCAGGGCCACGTGCTGCCATTTGCCCGGTGCCTGGAAACAAAAACCTCCCCATTCTCGTGGCCATGGCAGGAACGCTGGTGCCCCGTCAGGCTCTGCCACAGGGCGCAGCCAGCATCGGCAACCCTTGCGGCAGCGCTGTGCTGGCAGGGGGGGTGCACACCTTGCTATGGCAGAGATACGGGCATACCGAAAGGGCAGGGACCCTGCCCCGCCAGGGCGTGATGGGGAAATTGTGGGATCCACGTGCCCTGATGAGACCCCGTCGGTGCCAGAGCACAGACCTGGGGTCAGCCTGTGGCGGAGGAAGCCGACCTGCCCGGCTGGCTGTCCCTCCAGCCTGCCATGCATGGAGACCAGCACAGCACCTCTCGCTCCAGCCTTGTGTGATGGGTTACCCCAAAACGCTATTCGGAGGCGAGATACAGCGAGGGAAGTAACCGCCATGCTACACGCACACAGGCAAAGCACAGGATTAGGGCTGCAGAGGGGACTGGCCTAAAAGCACCCAGAAGAGACGTGGCGAGGAGGAAGCAGGATCCTGCTCCTCTGCTCCCATGGTTGCAGGTTTGCTCGGGCCAGAGCAGGAACCAGGCACGGGGTCCAACGTTTGCGCAGGCAGCAAGCCAAAGCGGAGCCGGTCGTCACCGTCTCCGTGGAGGGAAGCCCGTGAGCTCCCAGCCTCTGAAGCGAGCCGGTGCTGCACATGCAGGCGCGGGGCAGGGGAGCTGGGCAGCGAAACAGGCACTCGTGGGATGCTGCAGGCTTCGAGCTGGGCGAGACGAGGGGTGCCTGGTAGGAGTGAGCAGGCAGAAAGGAGTCCAGGAGAAAACTAGCCAAGAGGCAAGCCTGTGTCCACAGCCCTTGTCAGTCACTACCTCTTCCGTTGAACAAATATACATAAAAACAATTCTTGAACACAAGAAGGGACATAAGACACGACTACTTTACAGAGAGGCACGGCGCCTGGGGTGGGACCGGGCCACTGGTACACAATTGTACAGGAGCTGCAGGTGGCACCGTCCTGGGTCCAGGCCGGTCTCCCTGGGGGGCTGCGATCCAGTCCGTGTCCCCCAGCAGGGAGCTGGGAGTGTTTGCAGCTGGTGCCTTCTCCCTGCAGGCTACACGTCCGTGGAGAAGTAAAGCGTGTTGCGTTTCAGCTCAGTGAAGGAGATGGGAGGATGCTGCAGGTAGTAGAGAAGGACCTGGACCTGTAGCAGGCAAATGGGGGGTGTTAGACCAGAAAAGGGCAGAGCTGCCACCTCCCAGCTTGTCCCTGTGCAGCCACATCCAGCAAAGAGTGACAAATCTACCCAGACAGGCAGGTAAACCCCTCCGCTCACCACCCCGGGGTGCTGGTGCAGGCTACTGCCCTATGCTGCCTGCACGGCTCTTACCTGGGCCATCACATCATGGGACCAGATGTCGGAGGCCAGGGTGAGGTGTGCCTTGCTCTCCCCCTCTGAGGGTCTCAGCAGTGTCGGCCCGAAGACGGTGGCCAGGTTGTGGAGAGACATTTTGTTGATGGGCTCCTTTTCAGCTACCCTGTGGGGTACGGGGGGAGGGGGAGCATGAACCCCTAATGCTGTTCTGGAGTGGGGCAGCCATGGGTGATGCGGGTGCTGATCTCCCTTCGCCCAGCCCCAGTGGGACACCTCCGGCTTGCCATGGCCCTTCATGGCCCCCGGCAAACCCAGGTGCAGGGCAGGGAGCTCTGCCCCCTTCCCGGCCTCCGCCGGAGCTGGCCGGGAGCCCCGGGTGTGATGTGGCAGCGACCAAGCCCTTGCTTATGTGCTGTGGAGCCTCCGCTCTTCCCGAGCCTCGGCAGGGTATGGGGAGCTCCGCACCAGCCCGTGCCTCCCCGCACCCACTCCCCCCCAAGGCTCCCTACCCCTCCGACCCCACGGGACCCCAGCCAGCCCGCACCGAGGGAACCGGGGCCACAACATTGCCATGTTAGGAGGCAGCTGTGTTCCCCGGCACAGGCTGCACGGTTGAGCCCCGGCCAGGGGAGCAGATGTGGGAACTGGCTGTGCCCGGTTCTCAGGATGGAAATGGATTTTTTCCTTCCCCACCCCCCAGCATCAATCACTTTTTCTGTTTGGTTTTAGCCAAACCAGAGGGGGAAAAAAAAAAACAACAAAAAAACCACACCACTTCATGATGCAAGTAACATGAGCCGCGAGCCCCGGTCCCAAACTCATGGCCAGCTCTGGCCAGGCTCTGCGTGCTGCACTCCCGCCCTGCCCACAGCCCCGCGCCCTCCACTGTTTTGAGGTCCCCAGTGAGCCCCAGAACCACCCGCCCCCATGTTCAAATGGGCTTTATCTGGGCCAAGATAAAGCCTGGCAAACCACACATTGCTGCACTCGCCCCAGGATGAGTGACATGGGGTGTCACCTGCAGCTTTGGGACATGTCTGCAGAGCTATCTCTGGGTCTTGCCCACCCACTGCAGACAAGTTACAGGGATTATTGCACCTAGTTTTGCAGGGTCTGCTGCTGTACTGGTGGGAAGGGAGACAGCAGTCAGTTTTCCCCGCTAAGGGGGACACCGCACGGCTCCCAGTTGATTCCCTGTCCTGCGCCGAGGCCAGCTGCTCCCCGTGGACAGCCCGTCCAACCAGCTGCACACCGGCTGCGGCAGCCAAGAGCCGCATCTCGCCAGAGGACGTGTGCTCCCTGCAGAGCTGACCCTGCATCAGCGGCCGTGCGCTGCGCAGTCCCCGCTGGCACCGTGGCCGGTGGCCCTGGGGTGCCGGGGGCTGCTCTGTGGGGCAGAATGGCTCCAGGAGCCCTCCAGCAGCCTCAGGGGCCCGCAGAGAGGAACCATGCAAAGCCAACACCGACATCAGCCAAAGGGACTCAGGGCATGCCGGGTGCCAGCCGGACCAGGCTGCAGCCTGGCAGGACCCCGGGAATGCACCGGAGCCCAGGGAGGGAGCAAGTGGGACACACTTGGGGCTGCACCCTCATGGAGGGGCTGGCAGGGGAGAGGGCCACTCTGCCACCTGCCCAGCAGGGAGCCGCTGTTGCCGGCCCCGACTGCCACCCGCAGCCCTGCTCTGCTCCAGCACAGCACCATTGGCCTCCGGTTTGGGATCAGCCCGCGGCCGCGCAGGCACCACAGGAATCAGACCGGCTCTAGCTCTGCTCACGTCCCATCCCCACGGCAAAGCGGTGAGACAGACCCGTCCTGCACCTCCCGCCCGCGCCAGGCATTCCCCCGGGAGCCGCAAGCCGAGCCGTTACCTTTTCAAGTGCTCCAGCAGGAAGAGGAAGGTGATGAGGTTGGGGTCAGGCAGCGAGCGGAGAAGGTGCATCATGCAGTTCTCCTTGGCAGCAGGATCCGAGAGGGCTGGAGACAAGGAGGGAGAGGGCTCAGGGCAGGGGCTGGGGACACCTTGTGCGGCAGCGGGATCCACCATGGCCAGATGCCTCCCGGCAGCCGGTGCACGAGCAGCCGGCCCCAACCTGCGCCCTGAGGAGCAGCACCATGAGCCCCGGGCTGGCCCGGAGCTGGCAAGGATGGAGTGGGCTGAGCTGGGAAGGACCCTCGGGAGTCTCCCATCCTGGAGCAGGCAATGCCAAACAGAGCCACGCTTGGGCACTGACCCCTTCCCCATCCCCAATCCCTTACCGATCCCCTCCATGAAGGCGGGGTAGAGTCTGTCAGTGAGGAGTGGCTCGGGCAGCTCACGGAAGTACAGCTTCAGTGTGCCGGCGATGGCATTGATGTCCATGTCACTCAGCATAACCAGGATGTCCTTGTTATCTGTCCAGAGAGCACCCACATGTGACACCTCCTTCCCCTCTGGGTCTCTGTACCCCTGTGTCACCCCAGCTATCCGGGCAGGCTGCCGGCCGGAGGACAGGGACAGCACCGCCAGGTCCACAGCCCCGTTTAGCCAAGCTGGGGCTGGGAAGAGCCGAATGCTTCCCGCCTGGCTGGGCAACGGGATGCGGAACAATTTACAAATCCATTTGTAACGTTGCCCTGACTCAGTGTCTCCCAGGAGCCAGCCAGGCGCGGCAGCAGCTCAGAGACACCGAGGCACAAACAAGGCTGGGACCTCTGGGCGTTTGCTTTCCCAGCTACACCCTCCTCCTCATCCCCAGGCCCTTCTTGGTTACACCAGCACATTTTGCCCACATGCCATGCAATAACCAGAGCCTGGGCTTGCAGGGCAGGGAACCGGGGGGGGTGTCAGTGCCTGTGATCCCTCCCAGGGGAACGTGAAGGGTGGCCGTCCCCCAGGACACTCACTTGCATCGAAGACAGCTTTCAACGCCTGGATGTCAGTGGCGACACCAGAGATCCTGTAGATGCCGACCTCTTCGATGCCCCTCTTCTCCACCTCCTCGATGCACTGGCGCACGATGTAAGGCACCTTGGAGCGCTCGCGCCTGGCTCGGAAAGCAGAGGCGTGAGCAAAGATTCCCTGGGGACCCCGCGGGGGCCAGCCCAGCCCTGCAAACCCTGGGCCAGGGGCAGGACGAGTGGGAAGGAGGGGGCTGGTGAAGGAACGGGCAAGTTGCAGGAGAGAGCACAAGCTGAGCTCTCCGGTGTTGGTGGGAGCACGGGATACGGTGCAAGGACGGAGCAAGGGGACATGGGGCAGCCCCACACTCACAGGGACTGGAGCAGATCAGCCCCCCCCCAGCCCAACACGTACTTCGTCACGACGCTGATTTTGACCCCGAAGACACCGGTCTGCTTTTTGGACGGGGTCCTCTTCAGGCTCATGTCTCTGCTCGTGAACTTCATGGAGAACTCCACCTTGATCTGCAGGAGACAGGGAGTGAGCCCCAGCAGCCTGGCCCTGGCCTGTCACCTCCGCGTCACATGAAGGCACGGCACAGCCCCAGGGAAGGGGCTACAATCAAAGCGAGGGGCTGTAGGTCCCGCTTACCCCGTTCATCTCAATCACATCCATGTGCCAGTTCTTTGTCTGTACGGCCTGTGGGTCCAGCTGTGGGGAGAGATGGTGTGTGAGCTCTGCAGGGATGCACCCCTATGCCAGCCCCCTGCCAGCCCCGCTGCCACCCCAGCCCAGCGGCCCCTAAAGCCCCCGACCCACAGACAGTGTCGGGCACAGGACATGCTCTTCCCTGGCAACGTGCTGCCCACGGCAGGAGGATGGAGAGGGGAAGGTCTGGGGTCCCTCTGGCCATGCCCCAAAGTCGGGTGGGCTCAGCCTCCCCACCTGGTGTTCCCCTCCCTGAGCCCCTGCGAGGCAGCACTTTAACCCGCACCCGAGCAGTAAGAAATTTCCAAGAAATCAGGACTATTTCTGGCAGCGGATTGATGAAACAGAACTAGGGCAGCGTTTTCCATGCAGAAAAACAACGTCTCCCCATAGCCGAGGCTATTTATAACCCCTGGGAATGACGGGCTCCACTATTTCTGGCTTTGGGGCTAGCGGGGGACTCGGTGACGCTGCCCCGGCGCCCGGCTGCTGCAGCAAGGTGCTGGTGTTCCCAAGGTCCCGGCACGTGCCGTGGTGGGCGCCGGGCCCCAGGGCTAGGCAGAGGCGGGTGCAGTTGCCTTTTGAGGCCTTTCGGTCCCCAGCTGGTGATATCGATCCAGCCCCATCGATCCCTGTAGTGCACGGGGCTGACAGCGGGGCAAAGCCCAGCACTAATGTCCCCTCAGGGAAGGGGATGGGACGCGGGAGCTGGCAGGGGCTTGCAGGGGCTCCCAGGGCTGCGTGCATGCAGCTGCCAGGCAAGGCTCATGCCAAACGCACGGGGTCACTCCTCAAGGACACGAGAGTTTCCTACAGCTGCTGGGTTGGGAGATGCTCCAGGCGAGCGCAAAGATGTCCCGAGCCGCTGCTCTGGCCACAGAGCTGCCATACCCCTGCCCCAGCCTCTGGCTGCCTGGGAAGCCACCACACGTCATGATGGGGGCGACCATGGGGTCCCTCATGTCCCTTCTTGCACACCAAGACCCCACGCTCCCAAGGACAGGCTTGAGCTGCCCTGGCTCTGGGCACAGACCCAGCACCGTGGCATCCCCCCACGGCCAGCCCCGTGCCACGGTGAGCCCGAGCAGCTCCTCCGGCGGCCATGGTGCCATGGAAAACACTGCGGTCTCCAGCGCGGCCCAGGAACGGCTCCTGACGTGGAGCCCTCCCCAGCGCCCCAGCCCCGGCGCATGGCAGCACTGCGCCACCTCCTCCCCGCCAGGCCTGCGGCTGCTGGGGAGGGCAACGGGGGGGAGCGGGGGGAGGAAGAGGATGATGAAGAGGAAGAGGAAGGCTGCAGCTGCCCCGGGCATCTGTGAGGCCCTGCAGCAGGTCTGGACACCAGGATCACGAGGCTGCAGCCAGACTGTCGCCAACCCCAACCCTGCTGCTTCAAGCCCCCATTGTGCCAGATCTCCCCGTGGCACCCCAGACCAGACATGGCAGCACTGCCAAGCACCCACCACAGCCGACGCCAACCCAACGCTGCCTGTCCCAGGGGGCTTTCACCCCTTTTCCCCACACAACCCGGTTCCACTCATGGCAGCATCCAACCCTGCGAGTCCCAGGCAGCAGCAGCGATGCCCTTCGCCCCCAGGCCACGTCGAGAGCCATGGGCCTCCCTGCTCTGCAGCGCGAGTTTAATTGCAGCCATCACATACGCCTTCCCCATCCCCGTCCCCCGGGTCCCCCCCGCTCCGATGGCCCTGGCAGCTCACATCTGGAAGGGCTTTAGCAGGACTCTGAAGAAAGCCTTAATAAAAGCCAGGTTGGCTGCTGCCAGTGCCACGGACCTTACCCTGAGCACGCCACCTCCCCACAGCCACTTGGGCAGAATCATCTCCATGGATGATATAATCCCCATGCAGCTGGCATGGCCCCGAATTTGGGCTAGTTCTGCTGGCGCCACCAGCACGAGCTCCCCTGCAGCTGGGGCAGGTCCCCGTGCATCCGTGTTGCATCAGGTGTCGCCTGGCCCCGGCTCTCCTCCAGCCCTGCCTGCGGGCACCCCACGCAGCAGGCACCACCACCACGCTGCCCGCTCCCCGCAGGAAGCAAAGCTGTGGCCTATGCTTCGTCTCCAGGCGTGGGAGGACGGACGGGAGCATCCACCCACAGTGCCAGAGGCAGCTCCTGCCCACACAGCGCTGGCAAACACCCCATCTCAGCTACCACCACCGTCTCCTTCTGCTCCAAAGCCTTGCTGGAGCTGCCTTGCTCCAGCACAGTGCAGGGATGTCCCGAGCTGGTGAGGAACTGCTGGCCAGGGAGCCCCAGGGAACAGCCAGTACCACGCAGGACAGCACAGGTGACATTCTGCTGCCCCAGGTGTCTCCTCTGCAGCAGCTCGGCGCTCAACCCGCTTCAAATGCCAGCCTGCACCCAGGGAAACGGCTCAGCCGGGTCACCAGTGCCTCTCCGGGCTGCTCCCTCCTGTGTCACAGGGGACTCTCGGCAGCAGCACAGCATCCCTGCCCAGGCCAGCATCCGCTGCGGTGCCACTCTCATCCACAGCGAGGTGAAACACCCCCTGGTCCTGGCTGCAGGCACGTGCCAACATCCTGATTTCCCAAATTATCCGAAGGTGCTTGCTTGTAGGACAAGGCCCCCAGCTGCAGAGGGAAAGGCGGCAGCGTGGCAGACGATGAGCATCCCTGCAGAGCTCTGTGCGCTCTGGGCAGGCTCCAGTGGCAGAGGGACCCCCCCAGTCCTGCTGGCACTCGCCCCCCGCAGCCCCTGCCTGCTGCTTGTCTCGCACACAGGGCCACTCCAGACTGGAGGGGACGAGGCCACATCCCGGGATTTTGTCCTCAACCCACCTCCGGGCCGTGTGCCGTGGATGCAGCTCCTGCGTGGGCAGCAGCAGCCGAGACAGACCCAGGCAGCGCCGGGTCCCCGCGGCTCCCAGGTGAGGAGCCCAGGTGGCTCCAAACCCCCGTGGCAGCTCGCCAGGGCCCCGAGCCTGCGGCAGGACAGGGGCTGCCAGGCTGGGCATGTCCCTTCCTCACATCTCACACCCATGAGGTCACCCAACCTCCAGCCCGGGGTGATGCCATCGGGAGCAAACCGGTGACTCAGCCGGTGAGGCCATCTCCGCCACGGCTCCGGGGAGCGGGATCCTGGGGGAGCTGCTACAACCGGGGTCGCTTCCCATCAGCGCGGCACCCATGGACACCCCAGCCTGGCCTCCCACGGCTGCCCCAGCTCTGGCGGGCAGATGCCCCCACCAGAGCCCTGCACCGGCAGCTCCCTCCCCAGGGAACAGGGCAGAACAGCCCCCACAGCAGTGAACGCTGTCGGTGGCAAAGCACAGCCCCCCCAAAAAGCGATTCACAGCCCCCTCTGAGCGACCCGAGAAGCAGCAGACACCCACAGCGCACCGGGACAGCGCAGACCAGCATCCTGCCCCTGCAGCCCCAGTGCTCCCGGCTGGGGAACCCGCGGTGGGGACGCGTGGGGCTGGGAAACGCAACCCCCTCACGTTTTGACCCAGCAACAGCCGGCGGCCGCCGCCGAGCAGCTTCCTCACGCAGCCCTCGCCGCTCCTTAATCCCCTCTGCGGGAGCGGCGGCGGCGGCACAGAATCGAGGTTAATGCCGCTGCGTCACAGGCAGCCCCACTGCCGCACCGGCAGCCCCGACACCGAAACCTCGGCCCCGCTGCTGCCAAACCGAACCCCCACTCGCCCAGGCAGCTCCTGCCCACGTTCGCAGCCCAGCCCACAGCCAGCAGCTCCCCACGCAGGGGGACCCCGCGGAGGGAAACCCCCGAAGCCCCCCAGGAGATGGCAGGGACTCTGGGACAGCCTGCGACGGTGCTATGCCCTGTCCCTTGTCACCTCCATTGCCCACCCCTGCCCTCCATCCTCCCTAAAGGTGGGCAGCACCGGCTGATGGGGGCTGTGAGCTGGGGGAAGCCTGGATGGACGCGGGGTGGGTGAGTTGTAAACAAAGCAGTACCCTAGAGAGGTGGGGTACGCAGGCACCGGGTGCTGCAGCACCCCAGGAGCCCGACCTCGGCCAGGGCAGGGGAGCTCCCCCCACTCTGCAAGACCCCCCGACACAAACGGCTCAGGGCCCCCGGTCCCACAGCGCACAGAGGGAGAGGGAAGGAGGGGAAACAAGCACGCTGCAGGCTGCTAACTGCTTCAAAGAGCTCCCAAAGCACCCAAACAACCTCCTTGCTCCACACACGGACCTCACAAGCTTCACCCCCACCCCCGTATCAGAGTCCCCTGCACTCCACAAAGCCACCAGCCAAAAAGCTACAGCCACCACACACAGCAGAGCCCGGTGACACGGCGAAGCCATCCCAGAGCCACCATCCCCCCCAAGCCGTCCCCCCTCGCACACCCCGAGAGGCACCTTCTGCCGGAGCAACTTGCTGCGCACCCTGCCCCAGAGGCGGGCACCCGTGTTGGGGGGACGCTTCCCCTCGGGCTCCTCCACGCCACGCTCCGGCTGCTCGCCCACAGGGCTGGGGCTGCCGTCCGGCTGCACCAGCACCTCTGTCATCGCGGTGACCTCTTCGGCTCCGGGGAGGCGAGACGAGGCTGGCCGGTGGGCCCTGGGTGAGGTGGCCGGGGGCTGATTTAGGACAGCACCCACATCCCTTCTTGCTCCGGGCGGGAGGTCAGCGGCGGTCGGGGTGGCGGGGGCTGGCGAGGGGAGCCCGGCCGGGGCGGCG
>VYZM01016424.1:302486-323494 GCA_013398915.1 Dromas ardeola | reverse complement strand
GGCGAAGCAAGGACAAGGGATCACCCTCCGCACCTCCTCGCAGCCCAGCCCAGCCCTGCAGCACTGGGGAGACCCTGGCTGGGGGCTGGTTCCTGTCCTCAGACACTTCAAAGGGATGGGCTGCACCTCCAGCTCTTTTAGTTGCTCTGGAAAAGCAATTTTTTTCCATTTGACGTCCCCAACACCTCAACAAATACACCAACATCAGAGCAGGGGAGATGAAAGCCAGCTGGGCTCCCACCCATCTCAGGTGCAGGTGGCTCTGTCAGCACAGCCCTGCAAGCATGGCCACCCCCTTACCCATCGGGACATCCCACTGCTTTACAGCCCACCCCGCCCCCGGCACCTTTTACGCCCTCGATTTGCAACAGAGGCAAATCTTTTCTTTGAAAATCAGCTCAGGGAAAGCAAGTACCTGCTTACTACACAGAAATACACCGAGGGGCACCCGCAGCCAGCACTTCCCCCCAAAAACACCACCAACTTGATGACAGACACCAGCAGTTGCCACAGAAAGTCCTCTAGGGAGACCAGTTTCCATTTTGAGGAGGAATCATCGTTTCTGCCAGTGCCAGCTGTCATCTGCGTAGTACAGTTGTGTGGCGGAGCCCGTTTAGGCAGCATACGGAGAAGCGGGCCAGCCTTGCCGGGCTTTGCGCTGCAATGAGAGGGTAAGCAGCTGGGTATTGCATATCCATGGTAATAAACAAGGGCTCTCACGGGGATTTTCCAACCACATTAGCCTTCATGCAAAATAGATTCTCACGCTCTCCCTTGCAGGCGTTAGAGCCTCCGGCACGGTGGGGATGTGCCTTGGGCCCCGTAAGCCCTGTGGAGTAGAAGAGTAAGCAGTGAAAAAAGAACAGGAGCCAGCTAATAGTGCTAGACAGCGAGGTACCGGTGTGTATTTACTGTGTTAAACATAAAGGGAGGCAGGACCAACAAGGCAGTAAGACTATTTGGCTGCCTTCTGCTCCCAAGGCCATTGGCAGCAGTGACCAGAGCCCACCCGGATCTGGGGAAGGGGATGCCCAACCCCGGCCCTCTGGGGCCACTGAGGCAGAAGGTGCACTCAGATGTTCTCCAGGACGAGGTTTCTATCACACACAGCTCATTAGTAGCCAGTGCACGTTCCCTGGCACCTTCACAGTCGACCCTGCACTCCCTGTCCCCTGGGACACTCGATTTATCACTGCTCTTTCTAGTCCTGGCCATGCCTATACCATCACCCCCCCACCTGCCAGCCAGGGACCCCCCGCACAGTGCCAGCGGAGCGGGAGGAGGAATGATCCTTACTCCATGCTGACCCTGGAGAGCCGGGAAACATCTGGCTGGGTCCTCCTGCCAGCAGGAACAGTTCTCCGAGCATCAGCTGATGTTTCACCTGCTTACACCAGGGAGGAATTTAGTTCCCAGTGACCCCTGAGGCTCCCACAGGCTTAGGTCTCCCCACAGAATAAAACCCAGGAGCGCCTGATCACATGCAAATCTGAGCAGGAACCAGGTTTTCACGATTCCCGGAGTCTGGAGGGGGGCAGGGGGGCCTTTCCACAATGTGCTGACATTCCTTTAGCTCTGCAATTGTATTTTTCTTTCCTAAGTCAATGCTTTTTGCACATGAAAGCTTTTTTCTGGGTAATAAGGAGCAACCAGAGAGGAAAGCAAATGAATGCTTTTGGGTTTAGTGTCTCATAAATCATTTTTCAAAAGCTGCTCTCAGATCCCAGCAGGGCCTGTGGCCAGAGGTGGAAAAAAAAAAATCTGCTGTAGCCCCCAGTCTGTTCCTTATAATGCTGGTCTTGTGGAAACCAGTTACCCAGAGGCTCCTCCACTGACCCTTGGATGCGTTTTCTTGACCAAGGGAGGACCTGGCTGCATTAAGGGGTTCGGGTCCCTCCCCGAGCCGGAGAGCGGGGCTGATGGACACAAGGGCAGCGCAGCCCCATGGGACCCATCTCAGAGGAGGGCAGGGCAAGGACGGGTACCCCCCCAACACACACTGTATTGCTGTTATCAAAGCCCTTCCCCTGCTTACCAAAGCGCAGCCACATCAGGGGAAGAAGCAGAGAGGTCACTTACCAGCGTACAAAACTCCGAAGAAATGAAGAGAAGTAAAAAAAGAAAGGCAAATCCAGCCAGAACCAGCATAAAGTAACGCTAAGGGCAATTCTGCGCAGCACTTGGTGTCCAAAATAAGCACTGCCATTCCTGAAAGATGTGGGAGAAGTCAAACTATCCTTACTCATTTTAAATGGCACAGTCATCTATCTAAGTCTGATGTTGACTTATACCTCTCTCGGAATGTTTTCTTCAACAAAACGCAAATGTTGAGGATTAATGATTTATTCCGAGTAGCTGGTGGAAGGCAGCAGAGTGCATCCAAAGCTGGTTCATAAATTGGGAAAGAGGAGGTGACAATTCATCTTGTCCATCCCCAGGACTAGCACAGGAAAGTAATTGCCATCATTTGCAACAAGACAACTTAGGTGATCTATTAGGGGAAAAAAACCCAGCCCTTCGGAACATTAACTGGAACAGATAGTTTGAAAACAGGGAAGATTAATAACTCTTTTGAACCACCCAGGCTGACGTGGCCCCGTGGGTGCTGGGGTCCAGCCCCGCTTCTGGGGTACTTCAGATTTTCTCATGCTCCACTGTAACGCGGAGTCCCTTGGCACACACGCAGTGACTCACTCCCCCGTAGCCCTCAAGCCTTCCCCGAGATATTCTGCCTCGGCGAGTCTTGGTTAATAAACAAGATGTTCATGTTTTTATGGGGAAAGCAAAACACAGGATTAGTGATAGTAGAGAGCTATAATCAAACCGTTCCACACCAATGAATAATCTGTGTACAGTAACAAACGCTTGCTAAACACCCCGTGCCAATGCTGATGTATTTTTCATAATTGTTCAGGATAAATGAGAAGTAAACACTTCTGTAGTGATAAATATATCAAATTCGTTAGCCTATATTTTTTCCCTAGAAGACAGCTAAAACTGCATATTTCACTGCAATCTAACCCACACCCTGCAAAAATATTACACTTGTTACAAAAATCTGAGCCTAAAAAAAAATAAAATCCCAACTGTTGGAAGCTGCCAGTGAGCAGGGCAGGGATCCTGTCAATCCCTGGGCTACTGCGTCCTCCCCATCTCCCACCACCAGCCCATGAAGCTCCATTTTGTCACCTCCTGTTCTGTAATGAAAATAGGCTCTTGGCTGCATCCCATCGATTTTAGATGTTGTCTGTCAAATGTGCTGTCGAGGCCAGAAGGAAGAAGGTCCTGAGCTCTCTTGGTGGGGGCGGTGGGGACGTTCTATCCAGGGTGGCACGTGAGCGGAGTGGGACGTTTGCGGGGACGCGGTGGAAGCAGCCGCCTGTCTGAGGCTCCGCTGCGTTATTTACGTGGTGATACAAACTAAAATGAGTACGTGGAAACCTTGAAGGCTGCGTTTTACCTTCCGGAGCAGCAGCCAGTGCACAGCCCGGGCTGGGGACATTTTGGTCATGATGCTGCCAAGGGGGTAGTGGTATGAAAGCAGGATGAATGGGAAATGGGGTAATAACATGAAGTATTTGTTCGTTTAAATTCTCAGTGATGTTTCATAGTTAATGCTGGAGCTGAGCTAGGCCTCCTGACTCTTAATTTTCTTTTTTTTTTCTTTTTTTAATGACATTTGGCAGGGGACCCTTTCCAGAGCAGTTGGTATTTCCGAGATACACATTTTTTGAAAGGAAAGTGAGATTATTCTTCCACCATTAACTCTTTCGAACTAGCATATTTATATTTTTTTTAACTCAGAGTTTCCCCCAGTTTTAGCAGCCGCGCTCCAAAGGGAGGAGCTGGCAGATGGTAAGGGGCTGGGGGGAGCTGCCGGCCCCACAGCCTGCCCCAGATCTCCCCCTTCTCCTGAGACCCAGCGCAGCTCAGCAGCACGGCTGGAGATGGATGGGGCAGGGGAAGAAGCCTTTAACCCACACAAAAATGTTTAAATACTTAAAAGCATCTCTAAAGAAAGAGTAACCGCTTCAAGGCAGTTCAAATATCTACAAAACCCCATCCCTGGTGAGGTCGAGGGGACTTTTGCCCGACTCCTCCAGCGGATTAAGGTGACAGACCTGCGTGCTGGGCTCCTTGCCCTGATCTCTCCCCCCAGCCTGCCTCGCTCCCCTTTCCCCCCACTCCAACCTTTCCCAACCAGGTGATAACATTACCGATGGACCTTAAAACTCCTTATCCAATTTCCCTCCCTCCAAAAGCCCTTCCCGATGGGTTTCATGGGAGGCAGAAGGGCTCTGCATGAATTCAGGAAGGCTTTTCGGTCCAGAGAGCCGTGCTAGTCTGCCTCTTCCCGAGCAGGGAGCTCCCGTTTTGCTGATGGAGGGGCTCCAGCCTCTCCACCGCACACGCAGCGAATGCTGACGCACGGTGAGTAATTTCACCGTAATAACCTCGCCGTGGTACCGCACGGCTGCCCTTCTGCTAAGTGCTAGGTCCTCCCTCAGCCAAGCGCAGGAAGCCCAGCGCCCTGGCTCCGGCAGGCTGGGGAGCACTTTGGGCTCTTCTCTCAGCACTAATGCTTCTCCCTCACCTGGAACTCTTACTCTCAGTGTTTTTCACTTGGGAACCCAATGATTGCCAATTACAAGAGCTAGAAACAAGATCGTTTCTTATTTAATCACTTTGAAAGTTTACGATGCATCTGCGTATTATTCTACTTTTTCTCATGAGCTGTGCTTGGTCCTCAGGTTGAGGCGTGTGGTTGGCTCAGGTGGTGGCTCCTCCTGCCCAGCAGCGCCGCTGAGCGCAGGGCAGTGAGAGAGCTGGCACTGAAGCTCAGAGGAGCCAGGCCACAGCACAGCCCTCACTGCCCCGTCAGGCACCAGGCAAGGTCTTGGTGAGCCCATCATCATCCAGTCTTATGTCTTTCCTTGGTGGGTGTGAGCCCAAATCCTGCTCAACCCACCCAGCCCCTTGCAGCACTGCTGGGCAGACCCGGGGGATGCTTCACTAACCCCCCCGGAGATGCCCCCAGGGGCTGGATCTCTGCCGAGCATGTTGGTGGCCAGCCCTGACTGAGCAGCGAAAAGCAAAGTTTCCAAGGGAAGCTCCAAGTTGTGCTCTCCATCCACCCTGGGTTGCCCCTTGTTCCCAAAGACAAGGACGGCTGCAGTTTATCCCACCGAGAGCCTCGTGGTAAGACGCCAGCGCCCACCGACAGGCAAGTCTTCTTCTAGCTCCAGGTCTTGGGGAACTCTCTTCATCCCTTAATGAGTCCACACACAATAATTTCCAGGCACCTACTAGTGCCTTCCCCCGTGCCATTCCTCTCCCCTGCCACAGCCAGCGAGCCCTTTCTTTTAATGACAGGGCAGAGGAAAGCTTTCACTGAGCTGCTCGAATAAATCAATAGAGCAGCAGGGGAAATCACAATGAAACTAGAAGCAGAACAGAGAAGCTGTATGGGCTATTCCTTCCCTCCCTACAGCACACACAGGAGCGGGAACTCGCTGTAGGAGGACTGCATTTAAAAACAGAGATGGCGAACACAACCCATCTACGCTGATGCAGAAATTCAGGGTAATGCAGAGGCACCAAAGCACACCCCATCGCACGATGAAAGCCAGCAGTTACTGCCGGCTTTATCAAAGTCCTCTCACACTCACATTCAGCTCCAGCGGCCAGCAAAGAGGCCGCATGCTGCTTTGGAAATGTCACTGCTTTTTTTTTCCACAGTTTGTCAGTGATAGTTAAACTGGCAATATACATAAATGTGCTTTATACATATAAATATATATGTTTATACATATAAATGGCTTTATACATACATTTGCAGAAGACGGCGGAGGCAGGATGCTTTTCCTGTACGTAAGCAGCAGAAGGGCAGTGGCGCCCCTGGGGGACGCAGTCCCCAGCACAGTCCCGTAGAAGTGAGCTGCTCTGGGGACTGAAGTCAGGAATTTCAGGGTTTTCCATGAAAGAATCAGAGAGGAGCTGCTGCCGGCTGGGGCTGCGCTGTGCCTCCTGTCCCACGCCGGGACTGTTTCTTAGTCACGCCAATAAAACACAGAATTGAGCAGTCCAGCTCCTACCCAGGGCAAGCAGAGCCGCCTCCCAGGTGGGCTGCTCCAGGCACGTCAGTTCAGCAGGACCACGGGGTGTCAAAGCCACGGGATCATGGAGGCACCACGTGCGCCATCCTGCGAGAGCCCAGGGTGGCAGGTCCAGCCCCCCGCTGACACAGCAGCTCTCATTTTGGGGACTACGGCCAGTTGCCCCAGAGCCGCAGCCATTCTCAGACCCTCTTTCTGTGTTTCCCCCCCAGTCGAGGAACAGCGGGCAGCAAGGGGACATGGACGGAGCCCGGCGACTCGGCCGCATGGCCAGGCTGCTCAGCATCGTCTCCATTGTCCTGGGGACCATCATCATCGTGCTCTACATTTCACTCAGCTTCAGAGGTAACATCTCCTTCTCTTTTCCCCAGCCCAGAACTTCACCTGGCTCCTGTCTCCAGTGTATAGGACACACCTGCCCACCATCCATCACCCTAGGGCAGGTGGTGCTCCATTCCCACCCCAACTGCAGCGGTGGGGCACTAAGCACCTGTACGGTCCAGGCTGGTTTGACCATCACCAGCTGCACACACACATGTAAAACACCTTGGAGAAGAGGCTCCTTGCAGGAGCAACACACACTCTCCAAATGACCAGAATAGAAAGTCCTCCCTGTGCTGTCCCATAGTGCAGAGGGGACCATGCAAGGTCCCCCTGGTGAAAGGTCTTGCCCTGGCAAAGGCTGTGGTGGGTTTTGAAGAGTGTAGTGTGGTAAAAACAAAGGGTTTCAGGACACAAATCAACCTGCCCAGAAATGCAATCCCAAAACGTTTGGGGAACCTCCCAAACGCAAACTCACCTGCCAAACCAGCATGACCAGCATGCAGCTCAGGCAAACGGGAACCTCAGAAACACACAAAGCCCAAACCAAGAGCATAAGGGAAACACCTGTGACTACTGGAAGCTGCCCTAAGAATCTCTTTATTTTACAGTTTCCTAGAAGACGTTTCAGCATGCAAATACCTCGAAGAGGAGGAAGAAAACTTTCCTTTTGGGGTTTTTACTTTCAGCCTTGCAACAAAAAATCGTCACAGTGTAGGTGGGCAGCCCTAGACAGCCTGCTCTGGAGCGCCGTCTGAAGGAACGCATGCTTCTACTTCACCGCCTCTTGGAAATGAGTTTGTACAAGTGATGGGATAAAAAAAAGATCGCAAGAAGGAATGGGAATGAACATCGGACACCAAGCGGAGAGGAGAAAGGGGAAATCCACTACCTCATTCCCCTCCAGCAGAACTCACGGAGCGGGGAGACCACTAAAGTACAAGAGGAGGAGAGAGTTTCACGAGCGAAGCTTATTTTAAAAGAAAAATTCAAGGTGAGAACAGGACATTTCGAAGAATCCTCCTAAGAATTTTGGCACAAGTCACTGAATTTTTGGGGGGTTGTTGGTTTTTAAATCGTCAAATTCTCTGTCTCTACAAAAAAACAAAACAAAACAAAAAAACAAAAAAACAAAAAAACAAAAAAACAAAAAAACAAAAAAACAAAAAAACAAAAAAACAAAAAAACAAAAAAAAAACCAAAACAAAACAACAAAGCTCAAACTGCCATCAGGAGCTGAGAGCTGTTCCACGGAGGAGAAGGAGAGCAGAGCTGCAGCAGGACCACGGCTCTGCTCCGAACAGAAGGCAGCCGCAAAAGCTGGAGGATGTGGTGGGTTCTTTTGTATTTTTGATGAAAAAAAAAAAAAAAAAGAGACAATGACCATTTGCATGCCTTTGGGAATGTTCTCCATGTCTGTTCCTACGAGCTCTTTTATCACTTAGGGCGGATTTCAGAGTTGGCACAGCGGGATGTTGCTGCATGAGACCGCCAGGCTCCTCCTCGCCTGCATCCCATGGTGGGGTTTTTAATGGAAGGAAAAATAATGCTTTCTCTGTGAAACCACACATTTCTCTCTCTGTGCACCCAAAGCGAGGTTAACACTCATGGCGCTGAGAAAAGAGCCTGGTTAATCCGTAGCAGCAGTTCCAAGGCACGGAGAGCCCATTCTACCCCCTCACACATGTATGTCATGTCATGTCCATCACACAAAAGCTTCAGCATGATCCAGCCCCCACCGCTGTCAGTGCTCATCTCCCCGACCCTTTTGGGCTTCAGCTTAGGGCTTTCCAGGAGATTTCCAGAGGCACTGAAGAGTTTAAGATCCCCGCTCCTGTCCCTGCACCCCTCACCTGCTCTTCTGCATCTCTGAAAATCTCCAGCATCCCCGCGGCTGGCTGGGCTCAGTTCCACCAGTAGTATTATTTTGTAAGGTTTTATATTTAACATAAGAAGAAAATAGACTTTGCTCCTCCCGATCTGCGTATACGTACCCCACGCCTCGCCACGTCTTCCACAATACGCGGCTCCTCGTCCGTTTCCCCACAGCATCCGACCCCAACGCGCTCCCTCCAGCCCCATCACTTCTTCCCCCTCACCCTGTCCTTGCCGCGGGTTGTTACTGGCGTTGGTCCTCTCTCCGGCCACACCAGACTATGCAAAGTTTCATCGCCTGTTATTTTATTCAGGCTTCGTAGATGGCTTCTGGCCATATCCATTGGCTCCGTATTAGCTGAGCCTCTCTCTTTTATCAAAACTTTGCGGGCACAAGTGCGTGGCCAAGAGCTGCATTCCCCGGCCTTTCTGTTGTCTCCAGCTGGCAGCCTGGCACCTAGAAATATGGACTGCGCTGAGAAATAAGGTGTTTCAGGGCACTTCTGCTTCCCACCATCTATTTCCTGGGGAAAAAAAAAACCCAGTCCTTAGACCAAATCTAAGGCTTCCGAGGGCTTGTCTACGTGGAGAATCTATCGGACACCATAAAAAGCTTCACGAGATGGTCACTGCTTGGCACTAACTTCTTCTTTGGGGCATGTGGGCGGGCACGTGTGCGCACGTGGGGTTAGCACAGGGCAGGGGTCCACTGTAAATCCACGCTGTAGTTACTCTGTAGTAACTCACGGGCAAAGCCGTGGGCAGCGCTGTGAAAATTCTCTCGTCACCTGGTTGGTCGCTCCTCTTTAAAGTGTTTGCTTTTGCTAGCCGTTATTTGAATCCAGGGGGTAAGAAAGCCAGATCCCCTAGACATGCTGTTAACATTTTTCTCTACATTAGAAGGGATTCCAGGGACTCAGAGCAATAGCACATCACTACAGCACTTTCTTGGGCACCATTCCCGTCCATCACCCGTTTGCCAGCGTTTTATTACAAACTATTGGCTTCTAAAATGGACCAAAATTGCAACCTTTCTTTTGCAATTCATTTTTTTGTGAGCCTCAGCAAACGGGGGCTACTGAGCGCTGCTGGGTTTGAGCTCCCACCTGCAGCCCCTGCCAGGGAGCCCCTTGGCACCAGACCTCCTCTTCTGAGCTCCTCAGAAACCTTCCCCTGGAGATTCAAACCCTGAACTTCTGGCTGATGAAATCCCATCAAATCCCCCAAACGTTTCCTTCTTTAACGCTTGAACCTGAAAGCTGCTTGCTGGGAAACATGCATTATTGGTTTTTTTTCCTGAGATACATAAGGGCAGTGCTGCCTGTCCGTGCATCTTCTGCCCTTCACTCTTCGAGCTGCTGAAATTCAGCTTATGGTAAGAGCCGAACAAGCTCCTCCTTGGGCAGGAAGAGCCGACATTCAGGGAAAACTGCCGCAATGAGTTATAGCACTTGAGAGAGCCAAGTATTTATTAAGTAAGAATTTAAATGCTCTGTTATCATTATATAAAGCCTTTCATCTAAAGTGCTTTACCACATTTGAAGGCTTAAACCTTGCCACCCCCCACAAGGTGAGTTAGCGTTCTGCTGCTCTAATTGCACGGATGGCAAAGTTGCTCAAAGCCACGTGCGTTGTACAGCCCCAAAAAGAAACCCATTTTTCTTTCTCCTCCTCCATAGAACCATGTGCGAATACAGATTTCCTTTGAATCGGATTTTTCCAAAGGCAAACACACACTACACTTCAAAATGGACTGGGGTACCTGAAGTCATAGGAACGAGGGGGCTTCGCGAGGCAGCTGCGGTGGTCCTTGCCAGGAGAAGCCCCAGGCTGGTGAAACACAGAGCAGTAGAAGTACCCGAATTCATCAGAAGGCATGCATTCATCCCAAAAAAACCCATGGGTGCATGCACCCAAATGTGGTTTGTGCCTCCTGTCTTAGCCCGGAGCATCAGGCTGCTGAGGCAACTGCTTCTCAGCTCACTATTAAGTATAATAAAAAAGAAAAACTAAGGCACAAATTCCTTTCATTTTTCATCTTCTTTCTGATTAGATACAATTGCACTGCTCTGCGCTCTTGAATACAGCTTTTTGGTTCTTATCCTGCACTTAAATCCAGGTGAAAACCTCTACAGTTACTCCTGACAAAGTATTTTCTCTCCTGGTAGCCTGGCTCTCCAGTGCTGGAGAAATAAACTCCCCAGGGTTATCTGGAAAGTCTCTTCTCCCCATTCTCCCGGCTTTGCAGGGCTGATGTTTTCCAAAGATTTTTGCCACTAGATCCTTGCTCTCCACATCACGCATGGTTTTACCCCAGCTCAGCTGCCTGTTCGGCTCTCTCGGGTGCATTAGTTTGTATTCACGAAAGAAGAAGTTGCTGAGACCCCGACCCTGGACGCACACCTCACCTGCGACTGCGTCACGAGGAGCTAAATCACGGCGGAACTTCATCCCGAGGCCGCCAGCAGGCATGGTTCCTCCTTTGGTCTACATCTGGGGAACAAGAGCATCCCTCATGATTATTTGCTGATTTAGTGTTCAGCTAAGCACAAGCACCTTGCTGTCCACAGCCAGGCACAACTGCTCCTCCCCTTCCCTTTGTTTTTGGCACACAGGAGGGCCATCACAAAAAGTACGTCATGAAAAGACTTTTCCCTTCTCCATCTCCACAAACAAGCCCTATTATGTCACAGCTCTTTGCCACCTGCTGCAGTCTCCTCTAAGCACGTCAGAACCAAGTTTTCTGTGTTTGCAACTATAACAGTCACAAAATCCTCAGGATTTGGCCAAATTTTACCCCCTAGTGAAACAGGCAATAGGGGAGAGGCGAGAGATCCAAGCAATGCGGTGGCAACCCAGCCTTACCTGACAGCGAAGTCGAGCTGGTAGGAGGATAGCTTGCTGAAGAGATGGAGAAGGTGGGAAACGTCTCTAAATGTAAGCTGGAAGTAGGAGTTACGATCGACAAGTGTGAGGTCCTGGTGGGATATAAATACACGGTTTGCACTGCTCGGGAAGAGTCTCTGAGCAGAGCATGTGGCTGATGGCACCTCTCTGGCATCAGTGTCCCTGGGGTCTTCTCCCCAGGGTTTGGGGGACAGTCACAGAATCACAGAACAGTGGGGGTTGGCAGGGACCTCTGGAGATCATCTAGTCCCACCCCCTGCCAGAGCAGGGTGACCCAGAGCAGGTGGCACAGGAACGCGTCCAGGCGGGTTTGGGATGTCTCCAGAGACGGAGACTCCGCCACCTCTTTGGGCAGCCCGTTTCAGGGCTCTGCCACCCTCAAAGTAAAGAAGTTCCTCCTTACGTTGAGATGGAACTTCCTAGGGTCCAGCTTGTGCCTGTTGCCCCCCCGAGTTGGGCTCTGTGGGGCAGCACAGAAGAGCCCTTGCTGGGTACAGCAATGCTAGATGGAAGGCTTAGGCTGAACGAGTGGTTTGCTGCCACCAAGCAGACAAGCTAGCGTGGTTTCATACCAGCTTCTCATAGGACGTGATGACCGACGGTCAGAAAAGGTCTGGCATGAGTCAGTGGGTCACAGCAACGAACTGGCTGGTCCTGCAGAGGAGACCAAAGGGACGTGAACACAAAAGGGAGGAAAGAAAGCGACAAAAGATTTGATTTCAAAGCTTGCTGCGTTAATGATGAGTTTTCATTTTCTGGTCAGTATTTCACTCCGTTCCAGTTTACCCCTCTCTCCCCATCTTTGCGAGTTTAACGTGCTTTCCCCTTAGCATTTCTACCCCTAGAGCGATGGACGAGTCTCATGGGCTTTCCCCTCCCATCCTCTGCCTTTCCTTTAATCTGGGACAAGTCTGGTTGGCAACGAGATGCCGTTGCTGGTCTTCCCTGAAAGGGGTTACCGAGGGGAAGGGAACCTGCTCCTCTCGGGCTCTGGCCCAGGCTGGCTGCAGACTCCAGCACGTACCGCTGTCGTCGTTGCCCTTCCGCATACAGACTTCTCCATGTAGACAAGGGGAGTAGATCTTGCCTTTTAGATAAAATTAAAATTCCGTTTCCATTGGGTCCGAATCCAGGGAGAGGCTGCAGAAACGCACCCGCTGGGCTGGTCCCATGACTGTATTTCTTTTTTCCTGATCCCCCCAGCCTTGCCCTATCGCTTTGTTACTTATCACAGAACCACAGCCAGGGCTGCACAGTCAGGCTGAAATAATTTCAGATTTAAAGTTGATTTTCTTTCAGCGTACATCCTTTAATTTTGGCAAAGACAGTTAGGTTTGGACTGAAGACTCCCATGCTTGGAAACAAGCCAAGGAGGCGGTGGTGGGGAGAAAGCAGCCTTTTCAAAGTGGGAATATTTGTAAGGCATTTGCTGACACCAGTAGGTAGCGGAATTCAAACCTATAAATATCCATCCGAGATAAGAAACACCAGAAAGGGACCGTGCGCAGGATTCACCAAGGCAACCCTGATACCACTTCGGAGCAGATGCCCCTGAGAGATGGTGCCCAGGAGTCCACCCTTTGCGTGGAAGTGCAGGGTCTATCCCCCCCCACTGCCCTCACCACCGTCCATCCACCCGCTCCTCCCGTTTTGAAGCCAAACGGGAAGAGCTGCGTTTCACACGCCGCCTGTCCACGTCAGGAATTGCAGCTGGGCGCTTCTCTTTGCTGATAGATGTTTCTTTTTTTTTTCTGCAGGATGATATGGTATATCTTATATACTTTCTTTGTATTTCTTGGCATGAGAAAAAAAAAAAATTAAAATGTAACATGCATGGTCAAAGCTGAACTGGTTTCTTCTGTCTAAATGAGGAAAAAAAAAAAATCCAGACTACTCATTTAACTATTACTTCACACTCTAAAAGCAAGTAGAGCAGTTGGTATTTTGGGTGCAGTGGGTGGCAAATAATATATATAAGCAAAAGGCAGATGAAAATGGCACAAGTCAGAGCAAAGAAAGGTCCAGATAGATGAGACTTGTGCTGCAGAGACAGGCAGCGCTGAGCTCCTCGGGAGGTCTCCGGCCGGCCGCGCCACGGGACATGCCAGCCCAGGGAGGCAGGAGCATGGGGATGGGATGGGGAGCAGCCACTGGGAACTGCTCCTCATGGCTGGCCCGGACACTGCAGGTCAATAGCATGGTGCACAACCAAGTACGAGAGAACACATTCCAAATCTGCTCGAAAAGCAAATTTATTGATCAAGACCATAGATTTCAAGAATGCACAGCAATATCTGCTCTCCGCTCAAAAAGCCTAAACGCAAGCAGCTCCTAGGAAGCAAGTCCTTTTAAAGTTTCTTAAGCCAAGGCTTAAAAATTCAGCCACTACCAAAAACATTGGCATTAGTCTTTTCCCAGGAGGAGCTTTTCCAGCCACTCCCACTGGAAGGCTGCTGACTGCGTGTAACACACACCTTGGGTCGCTACCCGTTCATTTCTGTGTAACGGCACACCAAGTGAGGCTACCGACCCCTGCTGAAGATTAGTCGCACGACGACTTCATTCACCCTCCTCTGGCTGCGCGTCTCTCGCGTTCTCCGGGAACGGACGGCAACGTGGTTTCCAGTCCAGCTCAGCTTGGAGAGAAGACTTGCCAAGTCTGAGATGAATTAGTTGTCTTGCACAGCTCTCTCCTCTGTAGCAATGCGCTCAAGCTGCCCAGACTTCAGGGTAGGACTTACTGGAGGTAACACAGTCTTGCAGCTTCCCAAGGACGGGTCCATCCCTCTCCCAGCACACACAAAGCACGCAGCCAGGAGGCAGGTCTCACCACCAGGGACCAAAAATGAGGCTTTATGGCCCCACAGCAGGCACCAGACACAGCACTTCCACTTTCATCCGTGTCCACGATGGAAAAAGAGAGAGATGTAAACTCTCTGCAATGTTGGCAGCCCGCAGCGTGATTCAGCAACAAACGTACTTAATGGCCCTGCCTGGATGAGATTCCCTCCCAGGCAGAGACAGGTCACCCCACTGGAATGGCCAGAGGTATGAAGGAGCGCTGAGCTCCCATCCCTCCCCATCCGGGGCTCCGCTTCCCTGACAGAGCCCACCGGGTAATAACTCAGCAGCAAACGTTGCGGTGAAAGAGATTCAGCTATTTGACTTGCTGTGGTCACACTTAGGAAACGGTTTCGCCCGTGTTGGCGAGGCAGCAGGATGCGCAGGCTGTTCAAGACCACCTCTGTGGTCCAAACCCAAATCCCTTGGCCTTTGGTGTGACACAGTAAAGCTTTGGTCTGCCTTTCATTTTCATAGGCAATATTATGATACAAACCTCTTTTGCTTTCTTAAAGATGCAAGCTGTAGGGTTTTTTTCTGGAGAGGAGAAAAATAAAGAGGAAACCCCCCCAGGTACTCAAAGCCAGAGAGGATGCAGATTAAATGTTCATGAACTCATGAAAAACAGATCCGTTTTCCTCCTATGCATCTCAGAAAGCAATGAAAGGATCAGTAATTAGTGCTTGTAGATCTGCCGCTGCCCACAACAAAAAGCCCAGCCTCTATGAGCCGGAGCTTGTTTCAATATTGCGTCTGTCCCCGAGGTTCGCGACGGTTGAGGCAGCACGGCCCGGGTACATCACTGCCCAAACGTGAGACAGAGCCGCGCTGCAGCCCCCAACCCCCCAGCAACGTGTTTATCCCACAGCCCTTCCCTTACACCACCCACCCCCTACCAGCCTCGGCAGCTTGCTAACGCATTTTTAACCAATTTACCACATTTCTTCAGTGCGTCCATTCCCCACTGTTTTGAAAACTGCAAATCTAACGACATGTGCTGGTTCTTACTCCAAAATACCCCCAACTCCTGACACCAGCTAAATCGGTGTTCTTGGTGGTCAGCTTCCCCACCCCAGGGCGAGGGTATCAGCTGCTCAGGCTGTTCTCTAAGAGCCACCAGCCACGAATCCCGACTCACAGCCACGCAGGTCCAAGCTCACACCGCGCTCCAGCTGCTCCCATTTCGCACCGAGGTTGGCCATCGCACGGAGCCCGTGTTACTCGGTGGCACCATCCCCTTGCTGCCTCTGCTCACCCAGAAGCGCAAGAGGCATCGCTGTCTGCGCAAGGACGACTGGGATTCCAGGGGAGGTCCAAAGAGCCACCTTTATTTGTCCTGGTGGAGAAAAAACAACGTCTATGCTACAAAAATTCAGTGTGAATTACTTCCCACTATTCAGCAAAGCAAAGGGGCTGGTGGTTGTGGTTGGTGGTACCCGTGCACAACAGAAGGCTGGGGCAGAGTGGTCCTGGTGGGGAGAGCTCTCCAGGAACAGATGCGATTTGCGGCCCAGCACACCATGTCTGAGGTTGCTTTAAGCCATCTTTGGCCACCTTCGTGTATTGCTTAAAGAATTCAGCAGGCGAGAAGGCTGGGCAGGAAAGAACAATGGTTTTGTCCGGGAGGAGGAGGATTTTACTCACATAAAAAAAAACCCTCTGCACCATGGAGAGATTTCCCTTCAGTGGTGAGATTCCCCTCGGAGCACCCTGACCGTGTCACCGATGCAGCTGGGCAGATGCAAGTTCCAGACTTCAAAGAGCGAAGCTGACAGCCTCTCCTCTGATGTTTCGCTAAAGAGATGGGAGTGCCAAGTGCTTTAGCCTCCTGTTTTATTAATATGCTGCTCTGATGGGCTCATGTATAATAGATACACAAAGGAACAGCAAGAGGTTTACATCCAATTTCCATGTTGCATATGTTTTCTACTAAACACTATAGACTCCGTTCACCTCTTAATGTTTCTCTCCGCTAATAAATTTGCATGAGCTTTGGGGTTGAAGCAAAGGACAAAAAGTTGGTCACCAGTTCCTCAAATGGTTTCCATGACTTTGCTCCAGGCCGGAGCCACGAATTAAAAGCACAGGGAAAATATTTCAATTTTCTCTCTCATTCCTAACACTGGCTGCTGTTGAAGAGCGAGCGGCTCAGGGTTTCCTCGGGCATCCTAAAGCTACACACAGCCTCGTGGCAAGCCCTTTGTGAGGCGCCGGAGCCCTGTGCTGCCGCAGCCACGCAGGCAGCAGCATCGCGCAGCCGCAGCGGGAGAGCTGAGGGCTGCGGAACTGCAGCAGCGAGACCTTGTGAGGAGCCGCGCACCAACGCGCCCGGTTCCGGCACAGCTCACTCCGCTCTGCAGAAGAACAAGGGGGCTGGGAGCCCAACGCCGGGCCGAAAAATTAACAGATTGCACCCCGAAACTTCTCCCTGCTCACAGAACAGTGGAGATTTTAAAAAAAAAAAAAAGACAAAATTCGTGTGTATGGTGGACATCTCCTTCAAAATTTGAAGTTCACCAAACACACTCTTGGTAGGCTCCAGTAAAAGAACAGAGGAAAACTGAATTTGACTTTGTGAGGGTGCCGAAAGCCTCCGTCTTCCCATTTTCCCACCCAGAAGCAGCCTTCCCCTCTACAGATTAAGCCTTTTTTTGCAGCACGGCTCTGCATGATGCCTCCGGTTCAACGCTGCCACCGCTCCCCCGCGAACACAGCCAGAGCGACGCAGCCACGGCTCCCGCATCTACGGAGCGAGACAGGTAACCCCGAGGCTGGCCGATCCTACGTGGCACAAGGTAGATGTGTCTATCGCATCTCAAACTCACTTTTTAAACTCACCGGCAGTTCGGATTGATAGAATTGGGAAGCGGAGAGCCTGGCTTGCGCAGGGAGGTGTGAATTGCACCAGTGGATCAGGGCACTGCTCTACATGAGGACCTTTCCTTTATGGTGGTTACTGCTGGATCCTTCAGAAGATGAAAACTCCCACCCTCCAACCTCTAGAATACCTAAAATAGAGTAAGGGGAATTTCTCCATGAGCTATGCTACCTAGTTTATGTGCAAAAAAGGAAAAAAAAAAAAGGCAAGGAGACTGATGGCCCTCATTGTTTCCAGCGTAGCTGTGATGTTGGATGCTATTCTTGCCCAAGAGCTGCCGAACGCTTCTGAAGCTTGCAAAGTTGTTTGCTTTAATAGCACACAGCGTGAAACAAAGCAAAGACGGGAAGTCTTCCCAGCGAAATGCCTCCTTCTGCTGAGCTCGTCGTATCTCGCTGCCTCTTGGAAATGTTTAATTATAGGCTGCAGATTCTAAAGCATTTTCTTCCAATTATTTGGTCTCAGGTCCAATTTCATAAACCCTGTATTTCATACTCCTTCCCAGCGAGGATCGATGCAAACGGATCACTTCATCAATTCCAGCTGGGCAGGAAAACAAGCCAGCCCCTCACCTGCCGCGCTGTAATTCATTGCCAGCTTGGAACAGCTGGCCCAGGTACACTGCAAACCCTAATGAAATTAAAGGAATGTTGGTGAGACCTGGGATCTTTAAAGCTCTAAAGAGATGCTCTGTTTTTACCTTGGGTTTCTACATTGCAAAGCATACAGTGGGTACAAGCTGAAGTGTCTCAAAATCTGAGTTAACCGCCGTGGAAAAGGCTTTTCCCCCCCCTGCCCAGGCGGTGGCTGGTCCCAGCCTCTCCCAGACCTCGGCCAGGCCAGCACTCCCCTCCGAAGGGCACTGGCGGCACCACGCTTGCAGGAGGGACTCGGCCGCCGAGTTCAGGAAACCTCTTTCTGAGGAAGCGCGGGAGACGTTCCTTCCCCCGGGCCGCGGCTGTGCCTGTGGTGAGACCCGAGGATGCTGCTGGTGGTGCAGAACAGCCAACGTCTGCCCGTCCGACACGGCCAAGCGCTCAGCGATGCTCCGCCGGCAGAGACACGGCTGCCGCCAGCAGCCTCGGGGTTCCCAGGGCCAAGCAGATACGTGTACCCGGACAAACGAAAGGGACCCGAATACCGCAGTCCCCATGGCAGCATCCCTCGCATCCCTCCTCCTTCCCCCTCCCAGAGGCACCGCCGCACAACTCGAGCTGAAGTATCCCTGACGTGTCACAGGAATTGAACATCCCCCAAATGTTTGTGGGGTCTTTTTGTTGGGTGGGGTTTTTGTTTGTTTGGTTTTTTTTAAAAAAAAACAACCTTAATCTAGGCTTGAAAATTACTTGAATGTCCTGAAACATACGGAAACACAGGAAGAGCAGGCCAGCAGATCCCTCCGTCCTGCTGTAAGGTACAGACACATCGTGAAGGGGCAGTCGCTGCCCGAATACAAAGCTCCGTTTCTTCGGAGAGGGCAAACGCGCCAGGAACGGCCTCTGCCGCAGGCTGAGCCCCCTCCCGCCTTCTGCCTCTCTCTAAGCTGCATTTCTTTACATAAGCAGTGCACGCTTTTATAGACCTGACTCACAAACCTCCCCACCTCAGTAATATTTTAAAGTAAATTTAGCACTGGTGATACATGCCTGACCTAGAGGGAACTCCATTTATAGCACAGCAGGGAGATCTCCACGTATCCCCCCTCCTGCACCGGGCCTCTCTGCTCGGGCGTTTCTCGTGCATCAAGGTGACAAGCTGACCAAGTCCAAGTGTCAGTTCAGCCTCCCCCCGACACTGGAAGGTGGGGGACACTCCCGGGATGTCCCCAACATGATGCAGGTACCCACCAGTCTCCAGCGGTGACAAGGTCCTTGTACGGTGCAGTTCCTTTTTCACATAATAAACGATTGTTTGTGTGTTAATAGCCGGAGCTGCAAGGGCCACCGGCTCAGCACTTTCACACACTCACGATTTCATTTTACACCTGCAACATTCCTGGAGCACCCTGCAGAGTCTTGAGAAAAAGTTCCCTTAAAAACCTGATGTTTCAGCAGCATTTCACCCGGAAAGAAGCCAGCTCAGCACAGGTCTGAAGTCAGAGGGATCTGCAGCAGATGACACACACAGGCGCACGTACCAGCAAACCTCTTAAGAAAGTTTCCACTACACAGCTAGCAGCTCAACGGGACTTCCCAACCTGCAGCGAGGCGCTTCCAGTTCTTTAGAAAGACGAAAGATGAAGAATATTGTCCCCACTTCCAAGAACCTCGCATTGGACGGATGGGTATGGGCAAGGAAGATAAGAAAACAAACCATGTGAAGGGACCACAGCCTACCTGTTTATAGCGCTCGTGGAAGCGCACGCTGTGCACCAGTTATCAGGGAATTTTCAAGCTGGAGCTCCAGGTGTGGCTTTGATCGATAAGCTTGAAGCCACCCTGGGACAGCCTTTCTGGACTTCAAAGTAAGAACAGATTTTTTTAAAAGAAATGCAAGTTATGAGATGAGAAATAAATGCACATGTTTGAAATGTCTAGTTGAAGCCAAACGCCCAGGAAGCGAGGGAGGAGAACGTGATGGGCAGCGCAGCGGGCAGGCAAAGGTCCAGCAACACAAGACGCAAGACCTAACCGGACACCACCGCCGAAGACCTCTCAAAACTCACACCACTGACCAACAGAGGAGTCACAGGGCATGGAAGTCAAGACAACCAGAAAATAATCCACGACGAGAACACTGCAAATGCTGTTTCAAAGGCAGAGGGACTTTGATTATGGCCCGACTTCCCCTGCTTTCCTAGCGGTGCTACCAAAACTGGGTTAGCAAAGCCTCAGGGTCCCATTAAGAACAAAGAGCAAAGAGGGCGTCAGCGACAGGGGAAGATGAAGCGAGGGCTGAGCAGCGGCACACGGGCTCGTAACGGTCTCCAACAGCCTGCAGAGAAGGGGGAAGATGAAGGCAACAGCAGGCTCCGAGTGTTTAATGAGCACAGCCCAGACGCTAAGGCACAGGCAGCGGCAGCAGCTTTTAGACCCGGAGCCCCCTGCTTTGGATGAAGGGCTGGCATTCAGAAAATGTAAATACCTACTGTAAACACGGAGATTTCCTATTAAAACATTCCAAAAAAATCAAGTCCACGCAGCAGTGCATCTCCCACGCTCAGTGAAACGCATAAAACAAAGACGCTCCTGCCTCCCCGTATGAATTTCTAATGGAGCGCTCGGCTCCCCCTTTCAGCAGGAAATCTGCTCATGGAATTGCACCAGGACTAAAGGAGCGGAGCACGGCTCATCCATAATGCAGGAACACCCACTGCGCCCCGGCTCGTCAGGAAGGACAGCAGTTTGCAACATGAACAACAGTATTCTGGGAGGCGGATGGTTAAAAATATATATCTTACGCCTGTGCCACTATAAATTATTGACTGTACAGGGAGTTGGAAAAAAGGATTCAGCGCCATTAATAATTTAATTTCTAATCCAAAAGAAGATGGAATTTTATGCACCACTTATTACCACTGCCACAACTGGAAAAGCTAACTGCACTTCCCTCTATCTGAAACCAGAATTGCCTTTCCATTTTCGAAACAGTTGTTGGAGTTTCTTCTCCAACTTGAAACATACAGCCAAAGCCTTCCCTTGAGAACGCATATGGTCATTCCTGAATATTTAGTAGGCACATTAAGGACACAGAAATCTCTCTCTACTATAAAGCAGCACTATAGGCACAGCACGACAGCTCTGAAATGAAGAGAACTGCCCTTCTTCACTCCAAGCCTTATGCAAATAGACAGGTATCACACTGCCAGGCAGATTTTCTTGTTTGAGAAAATAAATGTGAGTGGCCTGGAAAGATTTAGCACCAACTGCAAAAACACCAGGTACAGACGGGTCCTTCAGGCACGACGCTGCCCGGTTGGAACGCCTGAGGATGGAGGCGGTCCAGACCGCAGCATGGCTGGAAAACTACAGGGTACGACAGAAGCTCACAGAGTTTTTACAATTGCTTGTAACACGTTCAAAGCATCAGCTTATTTTTGGTGTTTGTGCTGTGATTGCAGAAGTTGGGGG
>VYZM01016424.1:267573-288333 GCA_013398915.1 Dromas ardeola | reverse complement strand
TTATTTCCCCCCCCCCCCCTTTTTTTTTTTAAAGCAATAATCTAAAATTTAAAACCATTAAGTCAGGCACTCTGAACTGTTGGTTTGCAAAATCCCAGAGTTCAATGGAAGACTGGGAAGGGCACTGATGATAAAAGTATTTATGATGCCATGGTTCTAAAGTTTCTAGATCAGTTAGAGAAGGTACCACTCAAGTATTTGAACAACGTAAAGAAACAAGAGATAAATAACTATGCAAGCCCTTGTGGGAAAAGCCCTTACCTATATCAGCTGCACACTAGGGTGGTGAATACACTGAAGGATTACAGAAAATCACACTGTAGAAAAGTGCCACTATGAGAAGCGGCAGCTTCTGGACTACTGGAATAGCCCTCAAAGGCTCAACCCGAGATTCACTCCTCTATCATTCCCTTTGTTTTTGTAGGGGCTATTCACCTCTGAACAGAAACATGAATTTTCCACACTAGGATGAATAAAATATTTAAGCAACACCATTATGTCAATATTGAATAGGGGAAAAAAACCAAACCCACCACCATTTCATTGTAATACTGTCTTTGAGTTGTAAACAATGCAGTTATTGTATAAACAAAATGACTGATATCGTTGGACACAATTCAATGTAAACACTGATTGTACAGAAAAGAATGAAAATTAGTAAGTTCATTCTTACCTTATTGTTTCTTCTATCAGTCGATCTGAGCTGAAAACCAAAAGAAAATAAAAATTAAAAAAGGAACAAGTACTAAGTGTTATTTTAGATTATTAAATCAGAGGTCTCCATGATATAATCCTTCACAAATTTGCCCTTAGACTGTCTCATTTCAGGATGTTGTCACTTTTTGCTACTACATAGATTTGGTATATATGACTTTGGAGAAGATGCACGTAGTGTCCTCTAGAGCAGCGTTTCCCAACTATACAAGAGCAGATGCTCAGTACACACAAAATACCGAGAAGATAGAAAAAGGGGAATTAGGCTCCATGATTCACGGCTAATTAATGTTAACTGAGCCTGATGTGTACCAGGAGCCCAGGACAGCTTGGAAATGAGTATTAGAAAAGGAAGTACCTATTTTCTTCTCTTTAATCCTGGTCATTCCTGCCCACCCCCTCAAAAAAAAGCAATTAACAATAAAAGCTGAGGCTTGGTTCCAGGTAATAACATCTCCAAACACTGCTTCAGAGCTAGTTTTATATGGTTAACGAGGCAAGTTCTTTCTATGGTAATAGCAGTTGGATGAGAATTAAGTGATATGCTTATGGGAAACAGAATACAGGCCATCTGTAAGAGAAAGACCTTGATAACACGTGCCCCTTGCCCCTCGCTGCCACACATTAATTGAGTTTCTGTGTGGTGTCGCTGGGAAAAGGACAGCCCAAAATACAGCATCACAGAGAGAAAATTTCATTTAAAAACGGATGCGTGAGATTAAGATGCCAAACAAGCTCCTCAGAAGACTTGAGCAATTTCTCTTTTTATGTACTCAACATCCTATAGACAGGTTTTTAATCACTGTTTTACAGCCAATTATGAAAGCCCAGGAAAACATATCTTGTTAAACCAATCAGTATCTCAAACCTAACACTGACACAGAATAGGTGACTGCATCCCTGCTTCCTATATTGCAGAAACAATGAAGCATCCCTAAAATTTTTCCGTCTATCCCACAGATTTGCACAAATTCTTGTATAATAACAAAAAAAACCCAAAAAAATGCAAGTTTGCTGTTTAAGAAGGAAATCAATCTGATGGAAAGTAGTTTGATGTTGTACTGGATATTGCTTCCCGTATTAAAGCAGAATTTATTGCTGCCGAACTAAAAGGATTAAAAGACACTGAAAGGGCATGACCGCCTTCATCTTCCATCCTCCTTGTTCCAAGTGTTTTGCCATCTCGGGAGGGAAGGTATCAACAGCCTCCGGCGCAGCACAGTTCTGCCTCTGACTCAGCCGGAGCTGCCCGATTTGGAACTTTTCTTCAGCCCACAGAAATTCTGGAGATCCCCCCACACCTCCAGCTGGAGCACGGCGAAGGAGCACATTGCGCAGTGTGCGCGCGCGTGTGTAAACTGCTCGGGAGGGGGGAGATGCTAACAGAACGTCCTTATTTGTCTGTGAAGAGGAGGGAAAACATGAAGGTTGCTATTTCAGTCTAGTCCACGGCTGGAAATATGGAGACAGCACACAGAGCACTAAAAATATTTTGCCCAATTTTAAGTTGAGAGGGACTCAACTGGGGCAGCAAACACTGGAACACTTCTTTCTGCTCCCAAAACAAAGCCAGACTCCAAAGATTCGTGTCAGTTGCAAGTACATCAGTTTAATCAAATAAAACCATTTTCATTCACTATGTGGTATTTATTACCACTGGCACAGAGAAGTAAAACACCGAAGTTATGTACCCAAAATGATGTTAGCAGTTGCAAGTCTCACAGCATCTGATAATGTCCCCAAGGCAAGCAGAACGGAAAAGCGATGCATTAAAGATTTCTGTAATTGCTGATTTTCAAAGATACAAAATTCAACTGAGAATGTGCCTTTCATGCACATATAGTCTCTAACAGACAAGTATATTATGTGGGCAATGCATCACAAGATTAAACTGCAAAAACATCAGAAAACAGTCTGAAAAGCAAGAATGGTGCACAAGAATGCACCGTATTTAAAAGGTTGGGGTTTTTTTGTTTTGTGGGGTGTTTTTTGTGTTGTTGGTTTTTTTTTTGTTTTGTTTTGTTTTGTTTTTTTTTAAATTTATTAACAACAAAAAGATATCAGGACCCTCGCTGGAAATAAGATACACTAATTCTGTGGAACAAAACATTGCTAGAACAGTCCTATTTTAAAAAAAACCTCTACCCTGGAAAAATCATCACCAGCGTTATCAGCTTTTTTTCCATTTAACTGATGAAATTATAGTATTTTCACGTTGATGAACTGAAGACGACAGGGAAGTTGAACACATTCGGAGACCTTAAGTGAACTAGGATGTTCTCCAAGGTTTTCAGAGCACAAAAAATTAATCTTGCCCATTTGCAGCAGAGACACTAACTGCTTTTTATGGTAAAGAAAGCTGTAGTTAGGCAGTTTTATTACTTAATCGGAGATGTAAACACAAAAAGTATTTAAAAACTTCAGGTTCAATTATATTATACTGCATTATTTTTTATATATGTATGTATACACACGTATAAAAATAAACCCTGGAAACACAGCTACCTGTAATATAATGACATGCAGAAGTTAATAAAAATGTATAAAACCAGTAAGAAAGAGTGCTCAATACCAACACACACAGACATTAGATGTAAATGCCAACACAAGGCATTTAACAGGCATCTGAAGTCACAAGATCAATATTTCTCAATTTATGGGGAGGTCATCCCAACTATTTAAAAGGATGAGATGCATATGAATTTTCTCCAGAATGACTGATGTACAGGTAAGGGCAGACTGAACTCTTACCATCTTAAATAAATAGCTGGGAAGCACACGGATTTAGTAAACACAACTTCCAGTATGTTCTTCCCACCCCAAGAAGCCGCATCTTTTGACGGCCCCGAGAGGATTTCCAAAAAGATCTCTATTTGCAAACCTCCAGCAGCTGAACAAACCCCAGCAGAAAATGGCAATAACATTCTCTGAAATTTTGGTAAGGGCAGTGTGAGCAGGAACATTTTATGGTAAAAATCTGCACATCAGAATTCTTCAGAGTTCTGTTGAGTCTAGTACTTCCTGCAAAAGTTCAGTTTAAGCAGATGCTAGAGGCTTTCCTAAAGGTAGTAACACGAACTCATGCAGCATCTCTTAAAGGTCTTTCAAAGTTCTTGGCAAATACAGATAGTAACGTTCACTTACAGTGATATCCAAACAGAAGCAAGCAGTTGTTTCATCATTTTACAGTTCATAACCATAGAAAGTAAGTCAGATTTAAGGAAGATCAGGATCACAAAGTACAATAGGGCCCAGAGACCCAAGGGAAGTTTGCAGATCTCGGACTATTAATAACTCGTTTTACACAAATAGAAGTTGTTCTCACAATTATGAATAATGTTCATTTCAACTGTTTGACAAAATAAAAAATAACATTGAAAGATGTAATTTTGCTTAACTTACACATTCAAAACGATACAAAAAGAGGCTCTTTAAAAAAAAAAAAAATCTCTTAACTTTGTTCTGCTTTCCAAGCAAGCACAATAAATCCAGTGGACATTATCTTATGAACATCCAAGCAAGGAAACAATGGTTCTGGGCAATATTAATCTGATTTGCCATCTGTTTCAATAAGCTATGCATTTTCACCTGTCGAGACAGACGGCACTTTGACAAGACCATTTAAAAATACTATACAAAAGAAACGCTGAAAGATGCCGCGGCAACCACCTACCGTAATAAATGGCACAAATCCAGCAGCAGCAATCATGCATATGAAATAATCAGGCCTCTGTGCAACTGCTGTCTTCAGAAACGATTGTGCAGTTTGTCATTTAAACATGCAGACAGTTAAATTAATCCGAAGGTAAAATTAAGTGAAATATGCCTCTAGGACAGAAAACAAGCCTGCCCATCACATCAAGCTTTTACAACTAAAGAAATGGTTTTATGGTTGGTTTTTTTTGTTTGTTTTTTTTTTTTAAAGCAAATCTCTATGCCAGTAGTGAAAATTCAGTAATATAGATGATTACATAGGTTAGGACTGAGCTTCTCCCATGGGCATCGATTTTGCTGCTGACTTACAAGCTAGATACCCAATACAAGCACTCGTCAGAGAAACAAGAGGCAGCAGTAAGTCTCAACTGCACACAACTCATTTCACAATGCGCTTTAAACCCCTCAGATGAAATTAAGGGCAGTATTATCACAAAGAATAATTTAAAAGGATTAGGGAAAAACCCTGTAAAATAAACTAATGTAGCACTTGATAACTATTTTCTTCCTTTCATGAAGAATAATTACAGAAATAATAATTTTACTTTTTCTTTCTCTAACAATCACTAGTTGCAGCTCTCTCAAACTGCCTGCAATAAATCTTTTGTATTTTCACAGTCCTGGATCACCAGGCAACGTGGAGTTTCCGGGAACACAAATATTGCAAAACATACTTGATACTCTAATACAAATACACAACTATGATGAAGCAAATCAGTACAGTCAGCTATTTCCATCATAATAATCATTCCTAACTCGCAAGTAAAAGAAACACTGCGAGCGCACACAAAAAAAAAAAAAATGAGCTCCAACTCATTTTTTCTGCTTGCCATCAATGTAACTTATCATCTAAAAAATTCCAAAGAACATTAAGCTCTTAAAAAACTTAAGTAGAAGGATGTAAAGCAGAACACTGGGGTTTTTTTCCTGTGATAACAAACAAGATATTCCAAGCTTGAGACAAGTCTTATAAAATCTGATTGAATTTAGTGTCAAAGAAAGAGTGGATTCCACTGGAGGTGCTTAGCTAGTTTGGACAGTCTCCTACAGTTGCTAATGAAGACAAAAATTGGTGTAGAAGCCTCCTCATTGACTGAGACTCAACGCAAGCACAGGGAGAGACAAACATACCTTGGGTATATGACACCTGAAGAGAGAAAAATTTTAATAGAGGACTGTGCAGACACCACAAAATTCCCTCCTGTGTTTTTATTGAAGAGCAGAAGCAGCACCTGCTCTGAATGCACCGCATGCAACAGCTCAGGGAGGAAAAGAAATATATTTGACTACGAAGCATCCATCTTACGTTTCCAGCATGAGAAGGGCCAGCTGGCCAAAAACAAAAACATGAGGTAAAACGGACATTTCCAGGGATGAACGGTTTGCCCACAGAAACCATTCTGAAAGCAGAGAAAGGTTCAAATACTGACACAAACCGCTATCTTTTGTGGGTTCCCTTTATATGTTAATTAAAGCATAAATCTGGATGCTAAGGAGATGCAGTGTTTTCACGCTTTCTGTTGCAGGAGGCAAAATTAAATAAAAGCCTACAACAATCAAACATAAAACCCAGCACAATCATAAGCATTAAGTCAATGCATAGATTTGCTCCAGAGGAACAGTACATTACGAACAACATCACACCTACAAACTCTAAACACATAAGTAAGCTTATTTCTGCAGATCATTGTACTGGGGAGTCTGACACTCACTAATTGCTTTCAATAAGAATGAGGAATAGTTGCAAAACTGGAAAAGAAAAAAAGCACAACAGCACAACATCCCATTGCTTTTAATCAACGCAAGCAATTTGTTAAAATCTAGAATGAAAGGCACTGGAACATAATCCACTGCTCCAGGCAGGAGTTAACCAACACTATTTGGTGTTGAATTTCTTTCCAGATAGTTCACATGGACCTTGTATATAAGGAAAAAAAAAACCAAAAACACACAAAAGGCATACTTTTCACTGTAGGGAAAAATCTGCCAAGGGATTTCCAGGAACATAAACTGGTTGTTGTTGTTGGGGAAACCTGTTCTCTCCAACCTGCAATCCTATGACACAAAATTCACTAACAATTGGACTACTAAGTCTACTCACTAAGTAAATATCTCAACAGCTTATAAATTCCGACAATTTGGACTCAAGATAAGCTAACATAAATACTTTCTTTGCAGCTGTCTAACATCTGTAAACATGTCTACATATGCAGAGCAACCGAAGGAAAGATCAGCTGTTCTAACTCAGTTTAAAGAACGACTTAATGGATGCAAGTGAATACCAAGGGATGTTCTCCCTTTGCAGGGAGATCCCTGAACACAGGGATCCACCTTCACAGGTCTGACAACACCAACACGTTGTTTCTCCTGGATTTCCAAAGGGTACAGTCTGCACCTCCACTGAACTCCATGGGAATTATCAACACAGTGAAAGAAACGTTTCTGCAAAAAGAGAAGTTAGCCAAGAAAGCTCTTTGGCACATATAAAGGCTACTGGGGAGAGTGCCTGATGTTTGAGTCCCAAGAGGGTGAGCAACAGCAATACTTCTTCCTTTAAAGCTAATCTATAAGGAAATAAGAGCCTTCTCAATAATCTGCAGTATACGGTTTACTCAAAGAACGCAGTTAAAAACTGAAAATGAAAACAGCTCCTATCTTCTAAATGAAGCGCAGCAGCTGGTTGCCTATTAGTAAGCATAAACCCAATGCCAGGATGGCACCAACAGCCACATAATGAGGTTTCTAGAGGATCTCTATTCATGGTTGTGAAAGTTCCTGGATAGATTGACCCTCCCATATAATTGCTCCATATTACCCATAGGAACAAAGTGAAATGAACCGAGAAGGGCAAGCCTTACTGTAAGTCATTATCAGTAACCACAACTGTCAGAACAATTCCAGTAACTTACTAATGGACTACATCGGCATTTCCTCAAATTTTACATGCTGCATGCAGAACTAGCATTCAGCAGGAGTACTGTTTTCTTTATTTTGTCTGGTTTAAAACATATAATTTAGATTATACCTTTAACTAAAGGGGAAGAAGCCTCAAAAGCAAGCAACATCGCCTTTGATATCCAACACTGATCTGACAAAAAAAGAGCTTTACGAAGATAACCTGCCATTACTGATTTGTTGGGCACACACAGACAAGATAGATGCACAACTTACAAGAAACACAAGCTGTTTATAATCTGTGCTGTAACAAAAAAGATTGTGCCAGTTTTCTAGCTCAGTGGTTTCTCATTAAAGCTAGACAAAACGAAAAAAATTGTTCTACTACTCACACATTCCTAAGTAACCAAAAGAGAACCAAGGGGGAATGTATTTCAGAAAAGCCCCATCATATAAACAACTTTGTAATTAATATCTTTTTAATTTCCAGTGAGGCTAACACAAAAATGAAATGAGTTATCCCTGGGATGACAACCCAATTTTAATTCAGTACAAAACGCGAAAATACACATTGATAGAAATGTATTCTGCTTCCTAACTGTATTTTCACCTGCTGTGGTTTTGAGGGTTTGTTTGGTAGATGTAGAAAGCTATATGGCTTTCATCCAGGACTTGGCCGCAGTACCTAATGTTACAACTATCTACCTGCCTGCTTATTAAGTTTCCAAACATGATTCTTAAAATTGCATAGTTAACCATATGATAAAATGAACACCTGTGGTTCAAAATTTAAAGTGCACACTGCATTTAAACCATCTGCAATCCAAATTCAGGATGCAATTCCTTAATGGATGAAGACCTCAACGTTTTTCTTCTGACCCAATTTCACTGCATTCTTAGGCTTGTCTTTTTATCTAAGACTGAACAAGCTGCATTCTTCCAGAAGCGTGACTATGCTCAATATAAACAAGTCTCTCAAGTGAGAGGAAAGCACTCTGCATCTTTCACTTGACAACAAAACAAAGGTCCTTGCAAGGTTCTTAGCAAAATTGTATTACCAGGCTAAAACAGGCATGTTTTAGTGGGAATTTGGATCTAGTTCTGCTTACCAGCATGGATTTGATAAAGTATCCTCAGCAGATGAGAGTCAATGCCTTTTATCAAACCACTGGTAAAGTAAGTTACCTGCACAGCCTGCCATACAGCAGCCAAGAATGACAAGAATCTCATTCTGATGCATTAGTACAGAGGTTCAAACTAAATAAACTCAAGAATGACATTTATACAGTACTACAGTAACTTTCCAGAGGTGCACTCTGTATTTGAGAAAAATGGAAATAATCCCTATTTAACATACCCATACACATCAAATGAAATTCAACAGCTTGTTTGTACAGGGGGTTCCAATAGCAAATAATGAGCGAGCGCTTCTGGCCTTAAAGAGGAGGGAAGTAGTACACAGGCACGCTGACAAAAAAAACCCGACACGCTGCATTAGAATGATAAGCGATTCTCAGATTCCACCAGAGAAATTCTATAGAACTCCACAATTGTTGATTCTGTTCAAAAGATGCACCTACATTTCAGAACCAAGCCACGTAAGAAGGATTTCAGTACTTGTTAAAGTCCTAATTTCAATACAGACCTTGGGGGGTGGGGGGGAGCTGTCCTAGTTAAGAAACAGTGTTGAAAGGAAAGATAAAAACAAATAAAACATGCATCACTGACTTGTTTATTTCTGAAACCAGCAAGAAACTTCAGAAGCAAACACAGAGCTCTGAAGTTTGAAGTGTGGTTTTATACCTCTCCCTCTCTCCAAATCAAGGGCATCGTGCTATTTCTAGGGTAAAGCCCAGAACCAGAGCAGGGTTTTAGTCCCAACCACCCTTTTTCGGTGATACATTCGGGTAATCTTTCACACTGTGTTATGAGGGTTTGTTCTTTAGTTTCTGCAGACCTTCAAAAATACCTAGGACAGTTTCTGTAGCCTCTTTCCTGGGGTACCTGGAAGCTCATACATAAACTTTCACATTTTCTACAGATGAAAAGCAAACAATGAGTTTAAGGTTCTTAATGCTAACACCTGTGTGACTGCATCCTTTGTCAACTGGATAATTCAATTTTGTACTGGAAGTTACAAAGGCAGTCCCCAAAGTAGGTTATGCACACGCGTGCCGTGGGTTCGTTGGTTTTGGTGTCCCCCCACCTCTTTCTTCAAATATCATTCATTTATAGACTTACTGAGATATAAAAACACCACAATGGTTATCAATGTCAGGGAAATTATTGATTACAGTATTTTTTAATGCAACCCAACTATAAGGAAAGCATGCAAATAAACCTTGTGGGACAAATATAATCTTTGGTTTAGTGTTTTGGAGTAGGTTTGGTTTTTTAAGTCCTAAATACAGCACAGGAAGATGAAAAGCACTAGTTGATTTTACTCTAATGAAGCTCAAGCTATTTTTAGAGGGAAAACCTCTTTTAAATCCTGAAGTGCTTGGCTGATTTTCACACTTTTATTAAGTTATTTATAAATAACAACGATACCCAGGAGAGCATCTTCCTTCATTGCCTGCAAGCTTTGAACCTCCCCAAATTCTCATTAAACTACTTCAATAACTTGCTTATACAGTCATATAATTACAGTCACATAATAAGCAGTGAAGTTTCTTTTTTCCAGAAGACATGAACCGTCTCCCTCATCGAGGATCATTTACTATTAAAATAAGGAAATAGGTAAGTTGTGCTCAGTCTGGTGGTGCAGTTAAGTATATGATATGCCCAAGACTCATATTCAGCCTGGGACTGTTACAGGGGAAGGCAATCCAGCCACTTATGATGTGGCCTTGTGACATTCTGCCACGAATCTTCAAGAGACAGAGGTTCTGCCAGCAGCATTGAAAATAAAACTCATTCAGTTCCATGCAGATACAAGGCTAAAGAATCACTGATGCATAACTGCAATCAAGAAAACTCTGCAGCAACAGGAAACAAAGCAGAAAGAGAAAACAGAATCCTATTTTGACACAGGATTACAGTACAAGTCGTTGTGCATCCTTAAGTAAGCTTTTGCAATACCAAAAATCCGTCTTTGTTCAAATCCTTCCCTTGAAAACCATTTTATTTGTGTTGTCGCTCAGACAGAGTGTATATCTCTACCCAAAAAGTCCGTGTTATGGATATTCAATGGCAAGTCAGTAAGGTACTTACCGCAGTCATTCTGCCTGGCTAACTGAGGCACTAGCACACACTTTTAATGCAATAGTTTCCCAAACTTCCTTATTCCAGAACCAAAGAAAACAAGTCAATGGTACTTGAGAAAACACTGACACACCATTGCCAGAGCTCTTGCAATTAATGGCTAGCAGAGAAACACTTTTACCCAGGTTCCTCAATCTCTCCTTGCACTGTATCTTCCAGTTCAATAAACAAAGTGCTGCAGCCTTCAGTTACTACCGCACAGCAAGTCTGCAGCCAAATTACACCGTATTCGGTGCTTCTTGGCAAACACTCCAAACCAAGGCCATAGATAGTATGGACTGCCCTTTCATAGCAGATCTGCTTTGTTTTTTTCATAACTGTTATAAAGCAAGGAAAATTAATCATTATCAAGGGCTGCTTCAGTTAAAATCTGTATTAAAATTAAGAGAACAGAGTGACAAGAACACCGCATTCTGCTTTGACATGAACAAAAAATAAGTTCAATTTAGAATCAAGTTTTGCAATTAAAAAAAAACAACCTTATTGGGCCTGAGTAAAGTGGAGCTCAGCAGTTCTGAGGCTGCAGAGCAGGCAGCCAGCCGGCACCCAGGGAAGAGGCTCATCACACTCCTCCCTCCCTGCTGCTTCCCCAGCCACCCTGGGAAGGAAAAAGGAATTGGTGAATTAGCTGTTTTTCCTACAGCCTCTTTCTTTCCAAGAGAAGATGAAGGAGATGCAGCGGTGAACCATGTGTCTGCTGGAACAGCAACTGCCCAGGCATCCATGTCCCCCCCTGCAACTGGAGGTGAGGGAGGGATGGAAGGGGAGACAACAGCAGTTCTCTGGTTTTAATCCAATACTGAAGGTCCTCTGAAATCCACAGGAACCTGCGCAGCAACAGCACAGTGAATGGAAATCAAGGCGTGCAGAGCAGAGAACAGGGATAACAAAGAAAAGGAAATTAAACTAAGGTTGACAACTGGTAGCTTTTTCCCAAAAGATCACCAGACCTGTAAATAAAAACCCAGTAAGGTGTGTCAGCATCTCATTAAGCTGACTTCTCTGTGCAAATCAGTACCAAAGTGAAAATTTGTAAGCAACATCAGTATTTAGAGGAAAAATGGTCAATAAGTCACTCCCTTCATTAAGATCTGGACTGTACTATGAACAAAGTTTGAAAGCAGTTTCCCGGTGATTATTCTCTACTGAATGTGGCCATTTCTGCCCAAACAACAACAGGAAATTTGAAATAATTCTGCTGAAAAATGAAATGCAATAATAATAGTAATAAAAATACTCAGTACTCCAGAGTACTTCACATATATGAAGTACTGCACAAACACTAATTTATCCTAATCATCTCCATGAATCAGGTATGTGTTATTAATAGCACCATTACGCAACGGCTGCAGATTCCCATTATTTCTTTTGCTCACTTCTCTTACTCCTCTTTTCCCTTTCAAATGCAGAACACATCCCTCTGATTTGTTTGCTCTCCTCCTTTTCTCCGTCAAAGTTCCTCACCCACCTACTCTGGCACCCCTACCCTCTCTGTTCCCAGTGCTACATGCCTTAAGACACACAGGGATGTTTTGTGTCCCTAGCAAGCCTGAACACTTTGAGCAGGTTCATCTCATCTATCTGCATCACTCACACCTGAAACTCTTAAGCGGATTTTTTTTTTTTTTTTTACCGGATAGACTGATAACCTGCATAGCAACACTCACCAGAAACACGCAGTCATCTGACAACAATTAAAAACACAACTCATGATATTTGCACAGGCACCTGCTTCACCACCAGCCACTTCTGTTGAAGAAGGCCAAATGTCTAATTTTTGAGCACTGGAGCCAAGTAATAAAGGAATACTCATACAGTGGCCCAGAACAAATCTACTACAGCAAATGCTGACGATCCCTAAATGGTCTACTTTTCACCTAGTTTTACGAGGAATTTGTCATAGGTAATAAAATCTGTAGTTTCTATCTAAACCTTGGAAGCCTTCATCAATTTTTTACACAAATTCATCAGTATCACCTGATATGATATCATCCACATACAATGCAAGTACTAACGCAAGGGAAATTTTCACTCACATAACACATGCAATGTTGCACATTTAATCAAACACATTAGTCCCTTCTTTGCTGACTTAGGCTATAACTCATCAATAACTGCAGAATTTCTCAGGGAAAACACTAAGCTGACAAGACTCTTTCCTCTGAGCTAGCACTTTTCAGAGAAGTTTTTAAAATGCTAAGCCAAATCTATTCATCAAAATTGTTTTCTTTAGATGGAAAACAGTGTAATAAGAAAAAGGCTTACTCGTCTACCTCCCTGGCCAAAAGCATACAAACAGAAAAGATGAGACAAACACCTTTACTGAACGGCACAGACCCAAGAAAACAAGCATTCAAAAATCAACTGCAAACGTGACCGTGCTAGATTTGGTATCTCCTCAAGCATCTGACGTGCCAAAAGATCTGAGGTATTACGTAAAATATTAATAGGGCATCAAGATTCGACAAGACCTGTCTTCCAGCCTCATTTCAATTAACAGGTGTTAAAACTTTTATTAAAAAATTTAGGCATTATTGTTTTTCTTTTCAGAGGTAGGTAAAACTATCCTTGAATTATCAGTATCGAAATTAAGTAGGAAAGTGAGTGACTTAAAAACTTTATGCCTCCTATCCACAGTTCATAAAATTTCTAGACAAATCTCCTTTCCCAATAAAACTCAGGATCAGCTGATTTATCAAATGAATTGAACCAGCAGTGAAGCTTTCAGTTGATGAGATGAACACGATACGTTTTTACTAACCCTCCCAGAACTGGGGTGCATCAACACAAAGCCCCTCATGCCCCCAGCCCGAGGGCTGCTCTGGCACCACCGTGATCCTAACGTGAAAGTGCACAACACCCCTGTGCCAGCGGCGCTGACAGAGCAGCCAGCCCCACCCAGGGAAAGTGAATCCAAATGGATCCACGATCCTCCCAGCTTAATGGATAGCAGGTTTATCTATTACAGGCATAGCAGGGGTTTGCACAGCGCTTCAACTGTTGCAATTCCCTTGGTGCTTCATATACATTCGGAGGATCCTTTTATTCATCAAAATTTTGTACTCACAGATATTTTTTTTATCTCCCCTCCTTTTTTACGATTTCCTACATACATAAAATGAACACAGGCAGATTCTTCTTCATTCTTAGTTTTTCTAGAAGAGATGATGCTCAAAATGTGACAGAAAAATAAAAAGGCAGATTTAGGCAAAAAGCAGAGGTCTCTCCAAAGTCCCTCCCAGAAAAGAGCTTTCTGGCACTCCTCCTCTTACTCCCCAGTGAGATAGCACCACAAACAATACGGCCTGGGGCTGCCAGCATGCTTTTTAAAGAACATTCACGGAAAACACCGCCAAGAGTAAACTCAAGTTTCCGCTTCTCCTGCCTCACATGGTGGCGCATAAAGAAAAAAGGCTGACAGATGAGTCTGGTTCTCTGCAGTGGGGTAATAGCTCATTCTCCATTAGCAGATCATGGAATAAATACGTAATAGGTTAAAGTACTTAATATCATAAATTAAGCAGGGTCAAGACCAAGTGAACGCTCCGATATTCGATACAAATATATCATTCCCGTGGCATTATTTCATTACTCTGCAGCATACAATAATACACTTGCAAAGTTTATGTTCCCATCTCCATTCTTCAAGCTCTTTTCATAGGTTTCACAGTTTCACTAAAAATACATTTGAATTTTTACTGTTGTGTCTTTGTGACAACGTGCATATATATATTTATCATGTAGTTCTATCAATTAGTCTAGCACCACGATTTACTGCACTGCAAATATTCAGCATCAAGACTCACACAAAGCTTCTCAGCTTATCCTAGGAGCGTGTTTGGTCTAACCTGCCAGCTCCTGGTGATTTCTTGGGACCTTCTGCTAGCTTTTACAGCTTTTTGGCATTAATAGCTCATTAACTGCTTTCTCTGAAGACAAGTATGTTGAAACTCTCTAATAATTTCCTCTGACAGTATCTATTCCTGAGCTTACTGATACGCAATTCAAGAGTTTTGAACATCTTGCAAGCTTTGATTTCTCGCCAAGGTTGCCTTCTGCTTCTACACCAGATTTCTTCATACACCTTACAGTTATCTCCACCTTGCAGAAGTATTCCATGATTAGTTTTGGCCCTGTTTTCCTAAAGATCCGCAAATCACACTTATTTCTTGTTTTCTTTTTCTCAGTGTTGTGGGTTTTGGTTGGTTTTATTTGGGTTTTTAAGTCTTGACATTTCTAAATAATCAACTAGAAGAAGGTTTAGCTGTTTCTGAAACTGACTAATTTAATTGTTTTTCATGCATTTTCATCCTAAAAAACATACTTGAGAGTTTCGTGTGTTTAACAAGATCAAGGTAATTGATGCCTCAGCAAATGCTAGGCTCAAGTTCTGAAAAGATCTACAGGATGATGTTTACAAAATGTTTTTTCTCTCTTGCTTCAAACTTTTCAAAATAGTGGACTCAGAGGAATGTCAGTTTCTTGTAAGTGTATTTTACAACTCCAGAAATATTTCATTTGTAGCATTCTTTAACAAAATGACAAATGTATAAAAGTATTTACTAGCCCTCCAATAAAAAAAACCAAAGCAAAATCAAAAAAAAACCAAACACAACATTTGGAAAGAATCAGGTTTACTCAGATTGAAGAATCAATGTCAGTTAAAATACAACATTCCAGGTAACATTCACCTCCAAAATATTAAGACTGGGGTTTTTTTCCTGGAATCTTTACATTTACTGATCATACATGTTTAATAATAAATTCAACCTATTAAAAAAAACTAATTCAAGATTTAAATTAATTAATTTCTAAGTATTAAAGATATTAAAGAAAACTGAGGATAAAGCGGTGGTAAGCCACAATGGAAAAATTTGGGTTAATTTCCTGTAAAAGCTTTTTGAGCAGTTCTGGCTAGAAGTTTGTTATCTTAAGAAAGCACATTTGAGAAAGCCACAGGTAAATTATTTATTTATTTATTTATTTTAAATGAAAGCCTGCCCTCTGGTGTAGGACTGAAGTTTAACATGACTACAGTCAAGAACAAAGAGGCATTAAGATCAGTGCTACTTCTTGACCACCTAGAAAGCATTAACCTTCCAGAGCTCTTCCTCTGGAGCGTGATGCTTTTGCTGAACAGGGATCACACAGAGCAGCTACTCATAATCTAGTGCCCCCTCAACAAGAACAAAAAGAAAGTGCTTTCTATTTTGCTTGTTATCTTGGCCAATAAACTACAGTCAATTTGCAAATATTTAAGTGCACTGGTAATTTTGGAGTTAGTGTCTTCCATCACTTTTTGTATGCATTCAGTAGAGACAAGGGAAAAAAGGCTCTTTGTCTGACTGACAAATAAAGAAGAAAGGGAAGAAAAGCTAAGTCACTGGGACTTTCTGTTTTGTTTTCTAACCCTTATCCCAGTTAGTATACTGTAAAGGCATTTACTTTCTTAAGAGAGGAGGCCAAGCATGAACTCTGAGTCACAAGTGACTTGCGAAAGCCCACTGAAGACAATATACAAGTGTCATTTAATGCTGACAAGATCCTAAAGTCAAAAATCACTGAAAACTACCATGACTGCTACCTACCACATACATTTCACAGTCAGCATGAGCAATAAATGTTTATCCAGCTGCCTAAGTAGCAGCGCTATCACAGAATACATAGTGCAAGACATTCATTGTGGACAATATCTATAAAAAGACAAAGCTTTCACCCACGCTTGAAATTAAGAATGTTTCATTCCCCAGAGAAGTTAGACACCTCCAACACAAGGAAAAAACAAATAACACCTACTTTCGAAGGTGCTCGTGTTCCTTCAGGAATAGTTCTGTTCTTCTGTTATTCACTCCAGACCCGCTTTTATATGATCTAAAGTGTTAAAAACAATAAGAGTTGAAAAACATTTTTTCCAGAGGCTTTTCATTAGACAATATTCACTGATTTGCATACCTATCATGCTTTGTTATTCTGAAGTGACCAAATAGAAGAGTTCCAGACATTAACAATGTGATTTGGCACAGCATAATAGTTTTTACTTTAAAAACACTAATTCCTTTTCAGTTAAGAAAAAACAAACCAAACCAGAATCTTATCACGACCTTAATAGAAGTCATCAATTCAAATAACTTCTTTGGCTTTGTTCAGAGCACAGGTGAAAAAGCTATGCCAAGTATTCTCCTATAGGAGACCTGCTGCCTTCTCCCTCCAAGGACAGTCCCATGCCACTGCTGTAACACACAATATGACTTACTCGATATCTTTTCGTACTGATCCCAACAGATTCTCCCGTTCTCGTATTGCCAAGAAGTTCGCTTTGGTTTTGTGGAATTCGTGCGTATAATCCTGTAATGAAACAATTACTCCAAAATGAGGATCATGAGATCAATTTAACAAAACAATATACTCAAGTAAGATCCACAATATACTCAAGTAAGATCCCACCATCTTTTAAAGTGTTAACTGCTCTCTAATACAAAGTGCAAGACCAACTCACTAACGAAACACCAAAACCACTTGGAAGCTAATGCAAAGTATTTTTAAAATTCACTGCTCTTGCAGTATTTGCTAACTTTTCATCGCTAGAGCTAAGATTAGAGAGAGAAATCCACTGTAACTCCTTGTGCCAATTTCATATATCTTCACCTTTCTGATGAATTACCATTTTATGTTGGAATCCCCCATTACTGGTTGAATAAGAAGCCCAGTAAAATCTACTTATTTGGTGTGGTGAAGATGTTCTTGGGTTTATTTTGTTAAGTTACACCAGATTAAAAAAAAGTCTTTTCTGAACAGTGAATACAACTTTTTTTTTTTTAAAAAACGTTCAAGTTGCAATTTTACATTTGAAAACACTTCAGGCAGCTAATACTTCTTGAAAACCAATTTAACTGGCAACTGGTGTCCACCAAAACCACTGTAACATTTGAAAGAATTTTTCATATAAACGCTATGGCTTTTGCGAAACAGTATGCTTTTTACATTCTGTATTGCATATGTAAAAAAACAGAAACCAAACTGTGTAAGACCAGACAATAAATAATAAAACATGCATTTTTAACATTAGTATGCCATGAAAATGTCACCAGTTTGAAACACCATTGATTTATAACACTAATTAGTAGCTTTAGCCATCACATTTCCTTCAAGTCCCTTTAGCAGTTTAGATAGTTTTACAATCGTATTTTCTTGTCTTAAATGTGATATTCCCCCTCACATTGCTATGTAACAGAACACACAGACAAGATAATTCATTACAGTACTCTCCTCCTTTTGCTATATAAAAGACACCTACATAAGATGGCATGTTTTACTCTTCTTTGCTAGGTGCTAGTCACCAACATGACATTAAAAAAAATGCTATTTTTTTCAACTCAGAGTTCACTGATTGGAATGCCTGGAGAGAAGTGAGATGAGATAGGTAGCATTTAAACCTTCTGGTAAGACATTCAAGCATGCTGTGATATCAGCACTACTAATAATTATTCCAAACAAAGCAACAACAACAAAAAAAAAACACCAAGAAGGACACGCGTTTGTTACCTGCAATATGTCTCTATGACGCTGTAATGTATGCATCAGTGCAGCATTCAGGGACGGGACTCCTGCGCTATTTGTGTATTCTGCCATTTTGTCATTTATTCCAGTAAGCTACAGGAAGAAAAAAAAAAACAGCCCCAAAACATGAAATGGCTTATATTTGTAAGAAAGTTACAATGCACAAGTTGAAGGAGCTAGCTGTAACGACACATACCTTCAGAAACACTTTTCTGTCACTTACACTACTATTTCCTAACATTCATCACAGAAACCTGTTCTGCAATATTTCCTAGATGCTACTGAAGTAAGACCACCTTGAGTTACCTTTCCCAGAAGCTGTTCAATCTCCACAGCCATGGTCTCAAACATTCTGTCCTGGCTTGATCCATTTAGGAGAGGAGTTGTGTCAGAGCTAAGGAAAAAGAGGAGCAGTTACTGAAAAGTAACTTCATCTTTTCACGAATGCAAGAAATAACGAAACACTAGTGTTAGGTGTTGGCAAGCTCCGCTACCCAGGTTTCCTAGAAAGATGAATTAAGCTCAGAAGAGCTACATTTTCTTATCATACGTGCCTTTAACTCTTATCTGAACTAATGACACAGTATCACTTGGGGAAAATATGGAAGATATGCCTGACACCAAACACTACCAGCACGTGTCTAGTACCAATGTCCTTCTCTGCCCAACTTTTAAGCTTGATTTATTTATTTATTGGTAGGAGGGAATACTGCACTATTAGCATGTTACACCAGCTACATAATTACACCTTAATAACACAGTGCTAGGACAACACACTGACCTATTAAGCAGTCAGTGTACTACACAGCAATACAAACCACACAATTAATCACAATCACAGTTTTATACAAGACACCTTCCCTATGCTTTTTAAGATAAACTAAAACCACAATGAGAAGGCATATCTAAGGAACAGAATACAAGCACAACACTTCATATGCCAACCCGTAGAAGGATAATAATACCTTTCAGAGACTGCCCTCTGCTTTGGTAAGCTACCATAACTAGAGTAAGAAAAGTAAGTTTTGCACAAGACAGCAAAAATAACTAAAGCAATTAGATTACATGGCAAGGAACAGCACAAAGCTAGAAACAAGAAAGACACTAGCACTCTGATTCAAGAGCAACATGACTATTCTTGAGGCTCTCTCAGGCTTCCAGGACCAGAAATTCATGGAAATGTTCAAAATTGGTTCAATCATCAAATAAAAATACCAACTCACATACATAATAGTCACATTCACAACTGGTACGTAGTGTTGGGGCCCTCAGTTAATGAGCAAAGAACGACAGTTTATAAAAGTTGTACACAGTGACAGAGACGTTGATAATTAGTACTGTGGAACTGCAGGGAAGACCTCAACTCTGGCCCATAAGCTAGAAAAACTTGGAAAGTTTTATCATACAAATTCTTCAGTCAAACATGAATCTGCATAAAGCAAACAGGAACTATTCATATATATACACATGTGCATGCATGTATCTGGTTCGTATATAGATAAAAACAATAGAGCTCTCACTATTATTACTCATTTTAGGAGAAAGCCAGAAAGAAACAGCTACTCCTCCTGAAGGGAGGGCTGGTCCTCTGTGCAACCTTGGACTAGTCACAGCTGCTCAGCACTCCAGTTCCCTTATCATTAAAACAGGGCTTACAAATACCACACCACCTGAGATGCGTAAGGCTAAATCCCCTAATACTGAAGTCCCTAAAACCTCCTGCTAGCTTAACACAAGAAAAACTGGAAAATAAGCCAATGTAGTGAGCATTAAAAAGTCATATTGTTAGTTCACACACTAACTCCACAGTCACAGTCTGAAGTTTAAATTCAGCTTCCCCGAGTGACATGTAAGCTCTCACGATGCACCACTGCAGCCCACACACCTTTCTGACTCACACACCAATATCGCTCAATGCTGCATCAAGACTAACACCAGCATCACGGCATGAAGAAGCGCTGAAATAAGCTTCTTAAGAAGCTAAGCATAAAAGCCACAGGTGGGACTTGCATTCAGCAAATTATAAAAACGAACTAAGTACCACAAGCAGCATTTAAAACATAAAGAAATGGGCTAGTACCTATACCTGTCGCGCCTTCCGTCTCGGGTGCTGCTGTAGCTGGTGCAGAGTTTGCTGAAGGACACCAGCTTCAGGTCCAGCTCGTTCTCCAGCTGCCTCGCCTGCTTCCTGAGATCTGCACAGGGCGGCCGAGAGCGGGGAAGAGTCACAAACTCGCACGGTGACCCACGATTTTGGCGGGGGGGGGAAGCATTTCACCAGGTGTAGACCCTCCAGAGCCCCAGAGAGGGGAACCCCACAGAGAAGGGGGGACCAACAAAGGGGGGGCCCTCACAGATGGGGGAGCTCCCCACGCTGAAAGGGAAGGGTTCACGGCTGGACATCCGCAGGGCCTCTCCCGCACGACCGGGAGGGTTCAGCACAGGGTGTTACCCCCGTCACCGCGGCCTCCGGGGCCTCCCCGCCAGGCACCGACGCCTCATGGCTGAGGAGCCGACGGGGCCACCGCAGCCTCCGCGCTCGGGCGGCGCCGGCCCCCCCGCCCCCGGGAAGCGGGCAGAGGGAACCGACGGCGGTTCCGCCGTGTCCGTGCCGGG